>OX578138.1:3685223-4159671 GCA_951213105.1 Amaurobius ferox
ATATATATATATATATATATATATATATATATATATATATATATATATATATATATATATATATATATATATATATATATATATATATATATATATATATATATATATATATATATATATATATATATATATATATATATATATATATATATATATATATTGACAAGTCAGGAAGTCTTCATAATTGCAAACTATAAATTGTTATTTTTTCCTTGAAGGAGATAGATGCAAGTTCCAAATAAAGGTTTAAACTTAGTTTTATTTAGCATTTTGCTAAAAGAAATCTCATTTTGCTAATATATGTTCTAACATTAAGCAACAGGTTTCCGGTTTTCCCTAATTGTAATTTTGTACCAAATTTCGTTCGAATCGCTTCATTCGTTCGTGAGATATCATCTCCACAGATTTACTGACACACTCACGCCCTCACACATGCACACTCACGTACTCGCACACACATCAAACACATACATGCATGACTTTAAAAACGTCTGATTCGTGGTCAAGGTTGCTTGAAACATGCTCTCCCGACACAAACCGGAATTCAAATTTTCGCCTATATATATGAAAGTAAAAATCAATCCATTGCCTTAGAGCAGTGTTCTTCAACCTGTGTTCCGCGGAACCCTAGGGTTCCACTCAAACGCTTTAGGGGTTCCGCGAGTCGATACTACAATTCGAATGTTCGACATATGTATGTATAATACAAATACTTTATACGGAATATTTATCTTCTTGTTTGAATTAATGCAAATTTATATCTTATATAAAGTTTTTATAACAAAGGCAGGGGCGCACCTTGTTTATAACATGTAATACGTAATATGACACATCCCCCTAAAATCAAATCTGGGTGTGCTACTGAACGAAGGGTTCCATAAAAAAAATATCTCAAGAAAGGGTTCCGCGGGATGACAAAGGTTGAAGAACACTGCCTTAGAGCTATAACTTTAACAAATTATTGAGTTATGACTTGAACGTAAATGTGAGTAAATGCGACTGCACAGAGAGAAATATCACGTGTCTGGCTCCGAAATAACCTTGAGAAGGAAAGTCTCTGCACGCGTCACGTGATACATTTGGCGATCGCTTCGAAAGCCAGCCAATATCCGGGTGTGATTTGAGCGGAGGGGGTTGGCTTCGTATACACTCTGGCCTTTCGCGTAGGGGGCGGGATTTTACAAAGATGTATCATTTTCACTTTCCTTATATACATTAGCATAAGGAAAGTATTGTGACGAGGTCGAAAATTCGAATTCGAGTTTTCGACGCGAGAGCACGTTTCAAGCAACCCTGAACACGAGACAAACGTTTTTGAGGTGATGTCTGTGTGTTTGTGTGTGTATTAGTGACACTGTGGAGACAATATCTTCCGAACGAATGTTATAAAATCATCAAAATACATCAATGGTACACGTTTGAACGTACTTTGGTACACAAATTGCCATCCGTGAATACCGGAAGCCTATTGTTTTTAAACGCAATCGAATGTTCAGAATCCCCAAAATTTTCGAGTGACATTTTGGAAAATTCATCAAAAAGTTATAACATGTAATAAAGTTACGCATATCATCATTCCTTATGCAATTTTTCATTAGAAAACGATTGACACAGATTTTTGAACGCTAGCACGAACCGTTCTCGAGAATTGCAAATTTTCCATAAATTTATCAAAAAATCACATAAAAAATCTTAACTATTGTGAAATATGTTCACTTTTCATATGTAATATAATGTGATAAATTTGTTGACATCATTCTCGTGGATCTAGGGCATTCCATTCATGAGAAAAGATACTTTGTGTAATAGTTTTGTATTTGGACGCCAATAGTCATTTATCGACTTCAAGAATAACCTATTTCTCCAACCATAACGCTTGACAATATTTTGTCGACGAATTTGACGGAATGTTGCCACTTGGCGGTTTTTTTTAAATGTTGCCAAATTAACTAAAATTTCTCCAAATTGATAAAAATGACGCTAAATCAATGAAAATGACTGCTAATTGATCAAATGCAATATCTTTAGCGGGATGTCGCTAACTTGCGACTTTTTGAATATTGCAAAATTAACGGAAGTGCTACAAAGATGATAAAAATATTGCCAAGTTGATAAAAATGACGCTAAATGGGAGATAATGTTTTGCAAATTTTTATTTCTGTCATTTGACGGGCATACCTTCTAGTATACTCCTATTAGAAAGCACTTTTACTCATTTCTCTGCAACACTTGGCGATACATTTAGAGAAATTGGTGAATAATCTAATGACATAATGCCAACTTATCCATATTTAGACCCAGATTGACGAACATATCATCAAAATTGTACAAATGAAGCCATGTTAATGAAAATAACGCCTAATTGATGGATTTATTATTAACATAGTTTAATATATGAACAATATTGCTTATTGAGGATAAAAATAATATTGATAATTTTATTAATTTAGAGTTGCACGAAATATAAGTTAATTAGGTACAAAAAAGTTTTGCACGTTGTCATCCGGAAAAGTCACAAATGTACAATTCAACGTTAAATACGGTGTGTCATGAAGCTTATGCATCCATTTCGACAACAATTTCGTTCCCAGTAGCTCAACGGTAGAGCATCGTCTGACCAGTTCGTAGATCCAATTTCTATTACCGGTTGGGGCAATTTTTTTTACAATCTTATGCATCATTTTTTCCCTGTGAAAGAAGTCAATTCATTGCATTATATAAGGAAAGTCATGTGCTGCCCACATCAGATTTTTTTTACTTACTATCAGATACCTTCGACGACTAGGCTAGTTGATATTTTGGAAATAGCTTTTAACTTTCTTATGGTTCTCGGATGCAATCTCAGTTCTCATAGGTGCTTGACATAAAACAAAATTTTAGGAAAACTGATATCTTAGATCCCATACTCATGAAAAATATGTAACTTCTAGACATTTAACTGCGTATTCAATACTTGTGAAAATCCAGTTGAGCCTCACTAAAAATTTAAATATATCATTTGTTGCAAAATATCATGAGTGACTTATGAGTAAAATAAAAGGGAAATTAAAAATAATTCATTACCAGTTTTTTTTTCTAACTAAATGACACTGTTATAAAAATAAGCAACAATTAATAGCTTTTGGGTATCTGAATCAATTAATAGCTTTTGGGTATATTCAAGGTAGACTGGATTAGAGTGGGTCAAAATAACAATAGAAATGATCTAAGTGCGTTAGATTCGTTGATGTCAATGGATTTCAATTCAGTTCATTTAAATAAATTGACTTCAGTTGAGCCAATGAAATTCACCCGAGATGACTGACTGATCGGCGGAAATTTATTGTAATGGAAGCAATAAGCTGTTTAAGTTAAAATCAACTGGAAATGGCCGATCGTTGGCAATGGATTGTATTGAAGCAATTACGTTCGTAGAAGTTACTTAAGTTGGCATTATCTGAAGATGACTCATCGGTGGCAGTGGATTCACTGGAAGCAATAAATTAATTAAAGTCGTTTATGGTGAAGCCAACTAGAGAAGATCTATCGGTGTTAATGGATTAAATTGACTAAATGACTTAGTTTCAGTCGCCTAAGTTGAAGCCAACATGAGATGACTGACCGGTCGCAATTTCTTGATTGATTTCAATACAGTAAATTGAAGTCGTTTGGATTCAGTTGTGGAAGGCAGTGGTTTGATAGGAATCAAAAGATTCGATGGTGAAAATTTCAAAATAATCGTCGTCATTGATTCAAATCGATTATGAATAATTTAATTGAGTATCTTTAACCGAATTGGATCCAGAAAGCCAAAGATAGTAGCACTGGAGGAAGGAACCCAGAGCCCAACGCAGAATCGAATGCATTCTGAATGGGATGATAGAACGCTTCGATATGTGTCGTGCCGTCTGTAAGGTGAGTAAACGGAGGGAGAGGCAAGGTACTGAAAACGAAAGAGACGACACAAATGCGCGTGTCACATATCGGAGTGCTCGTAGTTGGATATGAGAAGAAGCAGATCTGGAGGAAAGCGTTAGGGCTCTTAACATTTTTTCCTAATTTAACCAGTATTGATTATGAAATTTTGACGCGAATGACACCTGAGGTAGGTATTATCCGGATGAAATCCGAATGGGGCGAAAAATCAAAGTAATGCTCCGTTGGTCGCTTGCATCTCCAAACCAAATAGTTAATTAACTGGAGTGGGATTCTACTTGACTCTCTTGCACCAGAATTCATTTTTAAGTAGCTTGTATTGTTTTTTTGCAAATTTTATAATACAAAAATTGGGAAAATCTGTATTGTTTGTCCAACTGGTCACGATTATGATATGTTGCCCTACATTTTAATAGGTCGGAAAAAAATCTTTCGATTGATGTCAAATTTGACACTGTACACACCAGGGAGGAACTCCCCCCCCCCCCTCCGGGGATGATGACATAACGAACACATAAATTGTAGAGGTTATCTTTTACTACAGCAATTGAAACGATCAAGTTTCGCAATCATTGAGCCATAAATAATGAGCCCTCTTGTGCATAATTATGCCAAAATTTGTCTTATGCCAACCCGGTTAGAAAATGTCACATTTCAAATAAATTTCGAAATTTTCAGTCGAATTTCGAAAAATTCTGTCCAGTTTTATAATGATAGTTTTTGATAATGAAGCCGAATGTACAGATTCATCAAAATTCATTAATATTTGGGCACAATGGTGTTACAATTTAATGTTATTTTAATTAATAGTTTGATATATGGAATTAACATATTCTAATATATGGCTTATATTGCTTATTGAAGATGCTATCTATATTGATAAATATCAATTTAGAGTTGCTTAAAATATAAATAATTAGGTATTTCTAAATAGTTTAACATGCTGTCATCTAGAAAATCGCCGTATGTACAATTGAACGTCAAAAACACTGTGGATCTTATACATCATCGTTTCACTGTGAGAGAAGTCAATTATAAGGAAAGTCACGTGCTGCCCACATCAGATTTTATTTTTTTAAATATGTATGGAAACACAAGACATTCTGAAAATTAGATTAGAGGTATTTATGTTCCCAGCGTTCTTAAAAGCATTCCATTCGTGGACGGAAGAATTCATGTCCAGTAACCACTCTGGCTTCGTTGTAGGCCCGGAACATGTTTCTAAAAGGAAACCGAAACAGAATTGGGGTCGAAGGCGTATATATATAGAAGTCGAAACCTGACGTCTCGTGATTCGAAACAGGTGCACAAACGTCTGGTCAAACCTGTATGCCACCCCCAGAGGCTTGGACACACACAACGAATGCTGCTAAGTTTAGAACAAAGCCATCCAATAGATACGCGTTTGTGGGAGAGCGGCAGAAGTCCTTTCCTGGACTGAGACCTCTGGCCCTCCAAACGTGCGGCTGTTTAAATGTTGATTATTAAAAACTAGCAGAAATACCCGACGTCGTGTCATTCAATTTCCACTCGCCCGAGGGTTGCTTTTAAAGAATTTACAAGGCATTATATAATAACAGATGCAGAGATCCATACGTCATAACCCAGCATTTTATCTTGAATAAATAATATGCGTTTGAACTGGACTCGGACGATACAAGTTCGATTCCCGGCTTGCCCAAACTGTCCCCCGTGTTCACACGAAGTACGGGTACGTTAAATATGTGGGCCTGTACCTCCTTCTCAGAGGTTGGTGTGGTAAGGGAGGGAGGGCAAGGTCCCTGTCGATGTAGTCCCCATGTTCCGGTCTAAATTGGGTGTCACTTTCCGGCCGTCCAAACAGATACCTTACACCTTCGGGAAGGTCGGACGATCTGGGTCGAAGAAAGAAAGAAAAAATATTATTTGTATTCATATTACCTGCCATTGCTAGCATTTGACCGCTTTGTATCTCATTAGTTATTTGAAATTTAATGAACATCCAATGTAAAATGATCCATAATGTCTCGAGGAAAGATGGCGCATTTTGAATATAAAGAGGAAGATGTAAAATATATCTATCCCATCGTAGTAGACTTTGAGATTTCATACGCAGAATGAGCAGTATTGGTGTTGGCAGCATAAGCACAGCACTCAGCGAGAAACCGTTGTATCACTTGGCTTGGACTTAAGATTAACACATTACCCGGGGTGTGGCTCAACTCTTTTCTCCCGCCACATGGTATTGCGAGTCGAAATGATTACAACTACAGCGTGCTACCCTTTACTTTAAAGGGCTTGAAAAAATATTTCGATTCATACCATACTTGACAATATACTCCCCACAGTTAACAACAACACCGGAGTTAACAACAAAAAAAATTGTATAGCGACTATTACAACAATGATTGAAACTATTAAGTCTCGTGATCAGCAAGCCATCCATAAACCCTGCCATGCATGATTATATCCAATGGTGCTCTAGGCTGCCATGTTAAAAAAATAATCCATTTCGAAGTTTTTGCTCGAATTTAAAAAAATTCTATTTAGCTCGAGATATTTCAATAGCAAAACCATATATGAAGTTTCGTGAAAGTCCATCCATAGGTGTGGCACGCAAGATATCGATCCCAGACAGATAGACGGACATCACTCTAAAAAGGTCCCAAAATATCGATGGCATCTGAATCTAAGAATCGAAAATTTTCGTGAAAACAATACTTTCTCTATACTTTGTATGAGTATGTCAGTGTACTTCCGGGTAAGTGTAGCAAATAGGTCTCGCTTTAATCGATGCCAATAATGGTGTCACTTTTCCCGTAAAATCGCACGGCTGTACGAAATATGTGTGCGGAGAATAAGCAGTCGTAATAATTCCATCGAAAATGAAGTGAACGCACCACTTGCCACAGGAAGGATCCTACATGTATAAGGATCCTCCATACAATCCTTGTCAAAAATAATGCGCTGGTTAGTTACCATCTAATGGTATATATGGATTAATATGATTTCCAACTGAATAAGCATACTTACTATTTCATAGTAAAATAGCTTTCTACATTCGATAAAAGAAATGTTACCTGAATATCAGAAATGTTATAGGGATCCGTACTTGAACGATAAGAGCAATTCCGTTCCAGAGGCTCAACGTCAGATGGACAACACGACGACTCGCGACTCAATTCCCGGTCAGGGAAGTAAGATTCTTGACATCTTTTTGATTCTTGATCTGAAAAAAAATTTTAGTGACTATAAATAAGAGTCTTCAAATTTGGGTTCTGTAGAATAAATTATGGTAAATTTTGATATTTTCGAAGCAGAATAGTATGCTGAATATTTC
The DNA here is from genome assembly GCA_951213105.1 of Amaurobius ferox. Taxonomy (NCBI): domain Eukaryota; kingdom Metazoa; phylum Arthropoda; class Arachnida; order Araneae; family Amaurobiidae; genus Amaurobius; species Amaurobius ferox. The sequence continues at coordinate 3,692,458 of OX578138.1, forward strand.
AGTACGATATCGGTCCATTTCAAAAGAAAGGAGTTTCAACCTATCTGGTTTGGGCTGGAACAGGCAGATTTTGATCAGGTTTGTTAAATTTTCATGTAAGGCATATTATGCATGCTGTTAAAACATATGTATCCATATAAATACATGTTCATATTTTGGTCTTTCATTTAAATCAAGAGCGTTCCAGTATAGTGTAACAATTACGCCAAACTGCTACTGGAACTTTATCCCGTAACTTGCACTCGTTTAAATAAAAATAAAAAATAAATATAGGTTTCAATTTATTTAAACTAACTGAATACCCGTTGAAAATCAACGGCCTCGCAATAAGCAACCCCTGAATATTGTCATTTTTTTTTAATAATTCGCGTTTCACATTGATTCTGCAAATCGAATATTTTAGTGTGCAGAACCCCCTAAAGAAAAAAATATTGGAAAACTTAAATTCCGCACTTCTACCTTTTGAACTATCTACCAGTACACCAAATAAAATTCTCTATTTCATCCCGAAGCATATAATTTTATAATATCCCCTTTCGAACGTTTTTTTGTAGAGCACACCCATAAATGAACATTTTTGAAAAACTCTGTTCGTCTTGGGATTTTTATCAGATGATTGGCCCATATACCAAATATCAAGCCTCTATCACATTTAAAACGAAGCGTGTCTCATTATTCCGAAAATCGTACATATTGGTGAGCGGCACCCCTCTAAAGTAGCAAATAGTGGAAATCTGAAATGGCACACTTTCTTCCTTTCAAACTATCTACCTGTACATCAAATTTGATATGTGTATCCTATCGTGAAGCATGTTTTTCGATCACTTCAACTTTCGAACGTTTCTCTGTGTTGCACCCCCTTAAATGATCATTTTTTAAGAGCCGTAATAATCTTAGGTTTTTTTATCAAATGATTAGCCTATATAATTAGCTTTTGGCAATTAGTATATACAGACTAGCCGAATACCCATTGAAAATCAACGGTCTTGCAATAAGCAGCTTTTGAATAGTGTAAATTTTTGAATAATTCGCGTTTCGTCTTTATTCCGAAAATAGAACATTTTCCTGTACAGAATCCCCTAAAGAAGAAAATATTGGAAAACTTAAATTCCGCACTTCTTCCTTTCGAGCTATCTACCCGTACACCAAAATGAAGTTTCTCTCATCCCGAAGCATGTTATTATATGATTTCCCCTTTCGAACGCTTTTCTGTGGAGCACATCCATACATGAACATTTTTGAAAAACTCTGTTCTTCTTGGGGTTTTAACAGATGACTGGTTTTTATCATATATTTTTATCATATACTAAATATCAAACCTCTATCACATTTAAAAGAAAGCATGTCTCATTTATTCGGAAAATCGAACGTTTTGGTGTGCCTCAGCCCTTAAAGTAGCAAATATTGGAAATCTGAAATTACACACTTTCTTCCTTTCAAACAATCTACTCGTACACCAAATTTGAAGTCGCTATCTAGTCGCGAAGCATGTTTTTTCTATAACTTCACCTTTCGAACGTTTTTCTGTATAGCATCCTCTTAAATGAACACTTTTAAAAAACCATATTTGTTTTTTTTTATCAAATGATGAGACCATATAATAAATTTCAATCCTCTATCAGATTGTAAAATGGGCGTTTTTCATTTGTTCGGCAAATCGAATTTTTTAGTGAGCAGAAGACCCTACAACAGCAAATGTTGAAAAGTTGAAATTACACACTTTCTTCCTTAGGGCCAACGGCCGTACCGTGCTGAAAAACACCGGTTCTCGTTAGATCACCGAAGTCAAGCAGCATCGGGCGCGGTTAGTACTTGGTGGGTGACCACCTCGGAACACCGCGTGCTGTTGGCCATCTCGGGTGCGGTATCCCCGTGGTTTGCGCGCTAGATTTGCACGCTACCACAAATGCCGCCGTGTTCATGCGGAGTACGATCACGTTAAACATGTGGGTCCGTAAGTCCTTCCGAGAGGTTGGTGGTAGGGGAAGGAGGGTACGGTCCCTGTGGATGCCTCCCCCACTGGGTTCCGGTCTAAATTGGGTGGCACTTCCCGGCCGTCCATACAGTTACCTTACACCTTTCTGGTAGGTCGGACGGTCTGGGTCTCAACAACAACAACACTTTCTTCCTTTCAAACTATCTACTCGTACACCAAATTTGAAGTCTCTATCTAGTCGCGAAGCATGTTTTTTCTATAACTTCACCTTTCGAACGTTTTTCTGTATAGCATCCTCTTAAATGAACACTTTTAAAAAACCATATTTGTTTTTTTCTATCAAATGATGAGACCATATAATAAATTTCAATCCTCTATCACATTGTAAAATGGGCGATTTTCATTTGTTCGGCAAATCGAATTTTTTAGTGAGCAGAAGACCCTACAACAGCAAATGTTGAAAAGTTGAAATTGCACACTTTTTTCCTTTCCAACGTTTTACCCGTACACCAAATTTGCAGTCTCTATCTCCTCTCGATGCATGCTTTGCTAGCATTTCACCTTTCGAATGGTTTTGTGTGGAGTACCCACCCCCTTAAATATACATTTTTCAAAGACTCTATTCTTTTTGTGATTTCTATCAGATGATTCGCTCATATACCAAATATTAAGCCTCTATCACGTTTTAAAAGGGGCATTTCTCCTTTATTCCGAAAATCGAACATTCTGGTGTGCGACACCCCCTAAAGTAGAGGCCAACTGCCGTACCGTGCTGAAAACACCGGTTCTCGTTAGATCACCGAAGTCAGGCAGCATCGGGCGCGGTTAGTACGTGGGTGGGTGACCACCTGGGAACACCGCGTGCTGTTGGCACATTTCGGACGCGGTAGCCCGGTGGTTTGCGCGCTGGATTTGCACGCTGCCACAACTGCCGCCGTGTTCATGCGGAGTATGATCACGTTAAACATGTGGGTCCGTAAGTCCTTCCGAGAGGTTGGTGGTAGGGGAAGGAGGGTACGGTCCCTGTGGATGCCTTCCCCACTGCGTTCCGGTTTAAAATTGGGTGGCACTTCCCGGCCGTCCAAACAGTTACATTACACCTTTCTGGCAGGTCGGACGGTCCGGGTCTCAACAACAACCCCCTAAAGTAGAATATATTGTTAAACTGAAATTGTACACTTTCTTCCTTCCAAACTATCTACCCTTAGACCAAATTTGATATCTCTATCTTATTCCGAAGCATGGTTTTTTTTATCAATTCACATTTCGAACGTTTTACTCTGGAGCACCCCTCCCTTAAACGAACATTTTTGAAAAACTGTATTCATCTTGGGTGTTTTTTTCAAATGATTAGCCCATAGACCGAATTTCAAGCCGTCAAATTTTAAAGGAGCGTTTTCTCATTTATTCGGCAAATCGAACATTTTGGTGTGCGGCACCCCCTTAAATAGAAAATATTGGAAATCTGAAATTGCACACTTTCTTCCTTTCGAAGGATTTACCCATTTACCAAATTTGAGGTCTATATCTTATCGCAAAGCATGCTTTCCTATTATTTCACTTTTCGAACGTTTTGGTGTGGAGCACACCCTCTAGAGAACGTTTCCGAAAAATTCGATTTTTCCAGGATGTTTTATCGAATGACCGAGCTGTGTACCAAATTGCAAGTCTCTATCTATTCGGGAAGTGCTTAAAAAAGCGTGACAGACAGACGGACACTTGGCAAATGCTATATATAGATAGATAGATAGACTAGCAGCATACCCGTTCTTCGTATTCAGTATATAATATAAAGAAACTTAAAATTCACAATCATGTGCAAATTCCTATAGTATACTAAATGACATTTTTAATCAAAATATTCTGTTAAAATATTTAATACAATGCTCCTAAAATGAAGTTTAAGAATCTCTGTTCTCGCTATGCAAAATGATCTTCACGGGCAGATCAGAAGAATAAAACATCCGGGCCCCTTTTGTAAGCAAATTTACAAAAGAAAAAAAGGAATTGAATCAATATATGCAAAATGAAAGCATTAAAAGTGTATGAGATCCTTACTACTTATATACGTGAATATTAGAAGATATAACCTGTATTAGTACATTACATGTATAAATTGAAAATATCAATAAACCCGTATTTGACTCGAATATATGCCAGAATGAAAGTACTAAAATTATATGGGAATATATATATATATATATATATATATATATATGTATATATATATATATATATATATATATATATATATATATATATATATATATATATATGTATATATATATATATATATATATATATATATATATATATATATATATATATATATATATATATATATATATATATCCCCGTACTACTTATATTGTGGCAGATTAGAAAATGTGCCAGTGTGTTAGTAGAAGATTACCCGTATTACAATATGAGTTTCAAAAATCTTTGTCAAAATAAAACAGATGGAGTAATAAATTGAAAGTATCAGCAATCCCCGTAATCTTTATACCAGAAGGTCGTAATTGATTCCAATATATGCCAATATATATCAAAATATATGCCAATATACCTGTAGTACTTATATTCTCGTAAATTAGAAGATATACCCGTGTTCATTTGTAGAAAATTACTCGTACAACGTACAATATCTGAGTTTAAACAATTTTTGTCATAATAAAACAATGGCATAATAACTTGAACATATCAATAATCCCTGAATCAATAATCCCTGAATCAATAATCTCCGAAAAAATCATTAATAATAATGTTTAAACCTGAAGACCGTAATTGATATTATCCAGTCAAAAATGTAATGTCAATGAAATTTATTTTATATACATATCTTTATTATTTAAATCGGAGAAGATTTAATAAAAATCGTATGCCGCATAACACATTGGATTTACATCTGTTGCTAAATGACATGATATCATTTGCTTAAAATAAATTGATAGAAATCATATCGTTTGAATAATGCTATCTCCATATTTCGCTGAATTTTTTTTTATATATTTTATGGAACAATTTGAGTATTGCCTAAAATTTTCGAAGCAATTTGTGAATTTTAAATCCGCTTAAAAAATGCTTGAAAAATTAGGTCCCATAGGGCTCAATGTATTCCATTTTTTCAACCCGGGTTCAATCCAAAACTAATTGGGTGATATTATTCATTTATATTCCCATAGGTCCTATAGACCGTCTGAACAACATACTAAAATTTCATTTTGATTAAGTCATTTTTACGGCAGTTATCGTGCTAACGGACAGACAGACAGACAGACAGACAGAATGAACAAAGTCATAAACACTTTTCAACTTTGTTGTAAAGTGTTAAAAACGAAACTTTTTCCTAGGAGTTCTACTCTCTAACTCCCTGGTTCCTCCAAACTAAAAGATTGGAAATCGTGTGTTTAGAACGTATTGCACTTTAGGTGCCGGTATCCTAGACAAATTTGGGTTATTAGTCGACATGAAAAATCAGGGATTCATTGATAGCTGTACAAAAGTTAGTATTAAAGAAGACTTCACAATCTTCACTTGGACTTATAGAACGGTGATTGGTGATTGCTCGTGAAACATCAGCAATTAGAAACAAAAGCAATGTTGTGTTATTCTGTCTGCTGTTTTGGTTGCCTGTATTGTCTTGTTTGTTGTATTAACAAATGTGATTTGATTTGAAAACTATTATAACGGATTCGGAAACTTCAATTCAAACATCCTTGAACTCGAATTGAACATTCTTGAGATGTGTTTGTTTGTGCATATGTATGTATGTATGTTAGTATGTGTGCATGCGTGTTAGAGCATGTGTGCGTAAGTGTATGCTACTGTGTATGTTAGTGTGTATGTGTGTGTGTGTGTGTGTGCACGAACGTTTGTGAGTCTGTGGGTGCAATATCTCACAAATAAATCATTGTAAATAATGGCATCAAATTATTTCCGCAATCAGTGAATGCTGGAATGCTATTGATTTTAAGCGCATCCAAATGTTCGGAAGACACATAAAAAAACGGGACCCACAATGACGAATTTGTAAAAATTAATTTAGACAATCCATGAATTAACAAACTAAATTATGTCGTAAACCCCTGAAAAAATAAAGTACTGAGCTAGAAGTCAATAACTATTTCTCTCTCAACTGTGGTGACGGATTCTCCCCCGTTTGAGCTTCTGGCTTAATTTATTTAACAAGTGCGTAATTTAGACTTCAAAATTCACCCTTTCCACTCATTTGGGTTCTAATTTTCGAGGCTCAGACGGTCTTTCCCGCTTTGTGAACAGCTGTCTATTTTATTGCTATTTTTATGTTTTTACTAGCAGCAAACCCGTTCTTCGTACGGAGTATATAATATAAAGAAACTTATAATTCGCAATCATGTGCAAATTCTGTTAAAATATTAAATTAATTGCTCCTAAAGAGAAGTGTAAGAATATCTGTTCTCACTATGCAAAATTATCTTCACGGGCAGATCTGAAGAATAAAACATCCTGGCCCCTTTTGTAAGCAAATTTACAAAAAAAAAAGAAATTGAATCAATATATGCAACCCCGTACTACTTATATTGTCGCAGATTAGAAAATATGCCAGTGTGTCAGTAGAAGATTACTCGTATTGCAATATGAGTGTCAAAAATCTTTGCTAAAATAAAAGAGATGATGTAGTAAATTGAAAATATCAATAACCCCCGTACTCTTTATACCAGAAGGTCGTAATTGATTCCAATATATGTCAATATATATCAAAACATATGCCAATATACCTGTACTACTTATATTCTCGTAGATTAGAAGATATACCCGTGTATTTGTAGAAGATTACGCGTACAACGTACAATATATGAGTTTAAACAATTTTTGTCGTAATAAAACAATTGCATAATAACTTGAAAGTATCAATAATCCCTGAATCAATAATTCCCAAAAATATCAATAATAATAACGTTTAAACCTGAAGACCGTAATTGATATTATCCAGTCAAAAATGCTATAAGAAAAATCAAATCCTTCTTTTCTAATATATATTTTATATCCATTTATTTGCTATTCAAATCGAAAAAATAATAATTAAAATTAACAGACAGATTTAATTTAATTACGTTTCTGAGCAACATGATATAAGATAGAATCTTCCTCATAAACTGCGAAATTAAATAACCATTTTGATTTCTTTATACTTTTCATTGTTCAGTAAAAGCTTGTGAAAAATAAACCATGGAGATAGATTTCCCATTTAAATCATGTTTCAAACAGTTCATGTGTTCAGAAAGTGACTAATTAGCGCAAAAAATCTCCCATCAAACTCAGAGATAAAGTTTTAATTTACTCTCAAACGATTTTCAACCTTTTCGTTTGGATAAACTACGGAGTTAGAGAGTAGAACTCCTAGGAAAAAGTTTCATTTTTCATTAATATTTCGACAACCCCTGGTCTTAGATACTCGAAACTTGGGTTAAATTTATGGGGGGGATAGTTCAAGGCTATCCACAAAATTTCATCAAATTCGGTTTAGTCGTTCTCCCGTGATGAGACAAACGAAAATTTCGTTTTTTATTAATATCTCGAGAAACATTGATTGTAGAAACTCCAAACATGGACTTAATTTTAAGAGGGACTATTTCCAGTCTACCCACAAAATTTCATCCAATTCAGTTCAGCCGTTCTCCCGTGATGACGGGACAAACAGACAGACAGACAGACAGACACACCGATTTTCAATTTTATTTATATAGACTAGCAGCATACCCGTTCTTCGTACGGAGTATATAATATAAAGAAACTTATAATTCGCAATCATGTGCAAATTCTGTTAAAATATTAAATTTAATGTTCATAAAGAGAAGTTTAAGAATATCTGTTCTCACTATGCAAAATTATCTTCACGGGCAGATCTGAAGAATAAAACATCCTGGCCCCTTGTGTAAGCAAATTTACAAAAAAAAAAAGGAATTGAATCAATATATACAACCCCTTACTACTGGGGGCGCGGTAGCCCATTGGTTAGCGCGCTGGAGTTGCACTCGGTTGGCCCGGGTTCGATTCCAGCCACTGCCAAAACTGCCGCCGTGTTCATGCGGAGTACGATCACGTTAAACATGTGGGTCCGAAAGTCCTTCCGAGAGGTTGGTGGTAGGGGAAGGAGGGTACGGTCCCTGTGGATGCCTCCCCCACTGGGTTCCGGTCTGAATTGGGTGGCACTTCCCGACCGTCCAAACAGTTACCTTACACCTTTCTGGTAGGTCGGACGGTCTGGGTTTCAACAACAACAACAACCCCTTACTACTTATATTGTCGCAGATTAGAAAATATGCCAGTGTGTTAGTAGAAGATTACCCGTATTGCAATATGAGTCTCAAAAATATTTGCCAAAATAAAAGAGATGACGTAATAAATTGTAAATATCAATAATCCCCGTAATCTTCCAGAAGGTCGTAATTGATTCCAATATATGCCAATATATATCAAAATATACGCCAATATACCTGCACTACTTATATTCTCGTAGATTAGAAGATATACCCATGCATTTGTAGAAGAATACTCGTACAACGTACTATATATGAGTTTCAACAATTTTCGTCATAAAAATAAACAATGGCATAATAACTTGAAAATATCAATAATCCCTGAATCAACAGTCCCCGAAAATATCAATAATAATAATGTTTAAACCTGAAGACCGTAATTGATATTATCCAGTCAAAAATGCAATGTCAATGAAATTTATTTTATATACATATCTTTATTATTCAAATCGGAAAAGATTTAATATAAAATCGTATGCCGCATTGGATCCGTTGCTAAGCGACATGATATCAGTTGCTTCAAATAAATTGATGGAAATCATATCATCTGAATAATGCGATCTCCAAGGAGGGTTTGGCGACATTTTCGTCAATTTAGCGATAATTTAAAAAATCGTCAAATGTATCGCCAAGTGGGACTGTAGAACTGTTAGTCCCATTTTGCGACAAATTGGCGAAACATCATCACAATACTATCCCCTAATAAAACACAATAATTTAATTTACTAAGCGCAATTTTATCAATTTCATAATATTTTTATGGATTTACAAATATTTTTATCAATTTGGTGACATTTTAAAAATTCGCTAAATGTGTTACTAAGTGGGATGGATGGCCTGACCGATAAATGCTACCGAAACATCATTTCAATACTCTCTTTTAAAAAAACAAATTTAATTTCATTGATTTTCGTCGTTTTTATCGATTTGGCAACATTTCCGTCAATTTTGTAAAGTTTAAGAAAAGTTGCCTAGTTAGCGATATTCCGCCAAATTCGTAGCTCTGAATTTGCAGATCTGAAGAATAAAACATCCTGATCCCGTTTGTATATACTAAATGAAAACACAGAAATTGTATTAGAAGATATATATATTCGCTCTACTCTTTTTCTGTTTCAACAGTAGGATAAATGAATTTTTTGGGTAAACACAATATATGAGTTTATTAGCTAAACACAATATACAAGCTTAAAAACTTTTTGCCAAAATAAATTAAAGTGACGTACGCAGTCCGCAATTAATATAATTAAAAGAAAAATGAAACCGTTCTTTGCTAAAATATATTTTTATATCCATTTATTACTTTCCTTATATACATAACGTATAAGGAAAGTATTGTGACGGGGTCGAAAATTTGAATTCCGAGTTTTCGACGGGAGAGCACGTTTCAAGCATGCCTGATCACGAATCAAACATTTTTGAAGTGATGTCTGTGTGATTATTTAAAAAAAAAAAAAAAAATTATTTTTTATTTTTTGAAAATATTTTATTTTTTAAAAAAATTATTATTAAAATTATTATTAAACTTATTAAAATTATTCTTATTAAAATCATTATTAAAATTTATTATTTTTTATTTTTAAAAATTTTTTATTTTAAAAAAAATTATTATTAAATTTTAAAAACTATTATTTTTTAAAAAAAGGGAACAAGACGAGGTAGAGGATCTGAAAATATTTTCGAAAAAACTTTCGCTTCCGAGAGGGGGCGATAATTCAGCAACGTTAGGCTTTGTCTAATGCTTGGTACTGTAAGTGTGCAAAGATTCAGCTTTCTTTAGGAGAATCTGGGGGTGGGGGGACCTCACCAATGTCTCGGTCTTTGAAGAGAAATATCGAGAATCCAATTACATGAGGTTTTGTCCCGTGGATAATACTATACGTGTGCAAATATTCACCTTTCCAGGTTACCCGGTGGGGATGAGGGGAAGTTTCTAGAAGGTTCGGAATGCCACAAACTCGTTAGACAATTATTATATGTATGTATTCCAATTTTAATCGATAACAATAAAAAGCTCATCGATTTTTGAGAAATATTTTAATGAGAAAGCTTTAATTGTATAGCTTTAATTGTAAAGCTTTAATTGTATAAGCCAAGGGTATAGAGCAGCTGTCTGATTGCCGGGACAAAGACTTTAATGTGTTGCAGACCCAGACCTCTCGACTGACCCAGAGGGCTTACAGCAACAATTTGAAAGGCCGTGTAATTTGTTTTGTGTAATTGTTTTCCAACAATACTGAAATCTGTAAGGAAAGTCACGCGTTGGACACATCCGATTTTCTTTTCTATTCTGTTGACTGTCTACTAGCAGGGAAATGTTGTTGAATTGCTTAAAATGGTAACCATGTTTCTATACTTTAAGAAACCAGAATAGTGACCCCAACCCTAAAATCTCCATCCTAATCCGAAAACAGCGAGAGTGTTCTCAATTCAATTTTGTAGGACATCTGGAAAGGGAAAGCGTGGAGAACCTTCTCCGAACACTTCCTTGTTCGAACTTGAGGGCCTCCCTGCCACCTTTTGGAACGTTTGGAAATTGTTTTGCTTTCATCTCCCGCTGATTGTGTTTCGGGAGCTCCGTAGGCAAAGTCTTTTCATGTGCAAGAACAGCCGAATTTATTGGATGGAAGAGCCATTTTACCACAAAGAATGAAATATTCTATTAAGGACAGCCATATAGAACATTTGCAAAAGATCGATTATTATTATTTTGTACCATTTTAAAGATGAACAAAGCGTATAAAAAATGTAGGTCTGATTATTATTTATCGGGAGCAGAAGTATTTAACCTTATATTTGAATAGAGTTCCTTTTAGTAGATATATTCGGCTTTGCTTGTGACTAAAATGTGCCAAGTCTAGTAGTATTCAACATGAAATTGTTCTTCAAAAATGTTTATTAAAATATCTATTTTTAACACTTTACAACAAAGTTGAAAAGTGTTTATGACTTTGTTCATTCTGTCTGTCTGTCTGTCTGTCCGTTAGCACGATAACTGCCGTAAAAATGACTTAATCAAAATGAAATTTTAGTATGTTGTTCAGACGGTCTGTAGGACCTATGGGAATATAAATGAATAATATCACCCAATGAGTTTTGGATTGAACCCGGGTGGAAAAAATGAAATACATTGAGCCCTATGGGACCTAATTTTTCAAACATTTTTTAAGCGGATTTAAAATTCACAAATTGCTTCGAAATTTTTAGGTAATATTCAAATTGTTCCATAAAATATATAAAAAAAAATTCAGCGAAATATATTCAGTAGTCTTTTAAATAAAAATTAAAATAATAATAACACCTCTTATATGAAACGATCACGCGACCATGATATGAAAGTATCACGTGATCCACTTCAAAATGATATATGGCATCCATCTTGTCTCAAAATCGTGATTTTTAAAGTTCTTTTTATTTCATATTGAGTGTTGTATCCGTCCTAAAACCACTTTATTTTGGTTTAAATTCTGTGCATCTACATACTAAATCAACGCAATTACAATATATATGAGTTTAAATGCTCATCCAAATTTGATTATTTCTACAACGAAGCCTATTTTTCACTTATGTAAAATGTAAACAGCAAAATATGTAGGATGAGTTGTATAGAAATTGCTGTATTTTTTTAATGCAAAAGAATTTAGCTCATGGAGTCTGCATAGCTGATATGAAAGAAATATTCATTGACTTTACCGAGAGAAGGACGATTTTTTGCGATGAAGTTTTAAGCATAGAGTTAAATTACTTGTAGCTCCATGGTCTTAATTTTTAAATAAAATAAATTATTATAGTATTGTGACGAATGACATGAATGGGAAATTATTTATGAATGAAATGCTGCTTTTTTAGAGAGAGCCAGGCGTGTTATTACTTTCCTTATATACATAATGTATAAGGAAAGTATTGTGACGGGGTCGAAAATTCGAAATCGAGTTTTCGACGGGAGAGCACGTTTCAAGCATCCCTGATCACGAATCAAACATTTTTGAAGTGATGTCTGTGTGTGTGTATGTGTGTGTGTGTGTGTGTGTGTGTGTGTGTGTGTGAAAGTATGTGTGTGTGTGTGTGTGTGTGTCAATGAGTCTGTGGAGACGATAACTGACGAACGAATGGACCGATTCGAACCAAATTTGGTACAAAAATCAGAATCCGTAAACACTGGAAGCCTATTGTTTTTATGCGTAATCGAATGTTCAGAACCCCCCTAAATTTTCGAATAAAATTTTGAAAAAATCGTCAAAAAATCGAAACCACTAATAAAGTTACGCAAATAGACATTTCTTATGTAATTTTTCATTAGAAAACGATTGACATAAATTTTAGAACGCTAACATGAACCGTTCTCGAGATATTGCACATTTTTCAAAAAAATTATTAAAAAGTCATAAAATGAAAAAAAAAATTTCCTATTGAGAAACATGTTCACTTTTCATATGTAATACCATGCGATAAATTGGATGACATCACTCTCAGGGATCTAGCTCGTTCCATTCATGAAAAAAAATACTTTGAGTAATACTTTTGTATTTGAACGCCAATAGTCATTTATCTGCTGTAAGAACAACTTATTTCTTCGTCCATAACGCTTGGCGAAATTTTGGCGACGAATTTGGCGGAATGTCGCCAACTTGGCGACTTTTTGAAATGTTGCCAAATTAACGAAAATCTCACCAAATGGATAAAATTGACGCTAAATCAATGAAAATGACGACTAATTGTCGAAAATTCGATATCTTGGAAAGAATATTAGTATCAACTATAAGAAAAAGCCTATTTTCTTTACTGAAAAGTAGTAAATTCATTACATTATATAAGGAAAGTCATGTGTTGCCCACATCAGATTTTTTTTTCTATGACGTCATTTGAATGAATTTCAGTTGTTTTCGATGAAGTTTTTAAATATAAAAAATTATCGTGGTATTATGATAATTCTAAAATTATTATCGAGTAATATATCATATTTTAGAGATGTTTAAACCAGGCAATTTATATTTCAATGCCGTCATTTGAATGAAGTTCATTTTTTTCGATGAAGGTTTAAGTTTTCAAATATAATAAATCAATGTAGTATTGTGAGAAGTTCTAAAATATTACCGAGGAATGTATTGCATTTTAGACATGTTTAAATAAAATTGCATTGCTGTTGGAAAGTGTTTCATAATCAATGCTTTAAGCATGATTGATCTTTCTTGTTATTCCCCTTTTATTTCCCCTTAAAAATCCCTGCTCTTGCTATATAAAATGATCTGTACTGGGAAATCTGAAGAGCATAAAATAGCATGTTCCAGTCAGAAACCAATTTAAAAAATCGGATGTGGACAGTACCTGACTTTCCCTGCAAACTCAAATTCATTTTCTCTTTATTTTTTAAGAATTTATTAAATTGTATTTAATTGCACAAAATAACACTGAGTTTGCCGTTTACTTCAATTGTTTTTATTTGGCTACTGGACATTTTTTCGAAAACGGCGTAACAAAAATGCGTGAAAACTAAAATATCTCGAGTTCTAGAGTAATGGGGATGGTCTTATTCTCTTTCTCGTCAAACATTACTTTCAAAACAAGCATTTAATGGATACATTTGAGCATATGTAGTCTCTTATAGAATTTGGTGCTTTTTGCAAGTCATTTCATAGAAAAAGGCTTTTCGAATCATATCAAAATCTAATCAGCACCAAAGTATCCCAGAAGTGATTTGTGCATAAGATTGCATAAGATGCATAAGATTTTTGCAGGCCAATTCGAAAAAAAAAAAATAGCGGGTTCTTTTATCTCGAATCATACCAAAATCTAAACCAAATCTATCGTAACCAAAATCTAAATCAAATCTATCGTAACCAAAATCTAATCAGCACCAGGGTCACACACAAGTGACTTATCTATTACCTAGCAAATTCGGTTAATTAGTTTTTCAGTTAGAGTGTATACCCACACAGACAAATACACACAGATACACACACAGGCAGATACACACACACAGATGTCACACAAAAATAGTCTTTTCGTGTTTTAGATGTCTCCGTCGAAAACTCCAGCTGTGAGAGTTTTGAGTGCTGATACGCGTATACGCAAAATGTAAACTCTAAAGTGGTAGTAAAAGTTATATCTGTGCTATTTTACTTTTCCTGTAATACATGGCAATGTATAGGGAAAGTATTGGAATTGTGTCGAAAATCGTGACTCGAGTTTCGAAGGATCTACGCGGTTTGAAAACCCTAGAACCTCATTTCTAGCCTGACGTTTGTGTGTGTCTGTCTATGCAATGTATGTATATAATCTAGTCAAAAACTAATGGGCGAAATATCATGAAATTTGCTAGAAAAATCACTTCTGATGCTAATTAGATTCTGGTACGATTCGAAAATGTGGAATCAGACGTTTTTTTTTAAATAGCCCGTAAATTGTCTAAATCTGAAATATAAGACTGAATGTAGCGAAATGTATTCATTAAATGCTCGATTTACACGCCATTTTTTACGACAACGAATCAAATCAACCTCATAACTCTAAGATGAACCATTCTCGAGATATTAAGGGATTTGATATTTTGATGAGCTGACGATGTAGTTAAACTATTCTATGAAATTTCTTAAAATTTGGTAAGTAAATTACTTTTTTTCTTTCGACTCAAACCGTACGACCTACCCGAAGTTGTAAGGTATCCGTTTGGATGGAGTTTTCGACGAATCTACACGTTTCGAGTACATTAGAACACGAAAATATATTTTTAGAGTGACGTGTGTGTGTGTGTACAATGTATGTATTTACTATAACTCAAAAACTAATTGATAAAAATTTCAAAAACTTTGGAAGATAAGGCACTTGTCGATGATCGTAGTGCTGATTAGATTTTGGTACGATTCGGAAAAAAAGAACTTGCATCGTTTTGCAAAACGGCCCGCAAAAATCGTCAGAATCTAAAATAAAAGACTACATATGATCCAACGTATAAAATAATGGATTGTTTTATACGTAATTTTTGACAACGAAAATAATAAGATAATACTAACCAAATTATTCTACAACTAACCGAAGTTGAGACATTTCAGTCTTTTCGTATTTTTGTGACGTTGCCTTGGATTGCAGAATTACAGATAATAATAACAAAAATGAGGATTAAAAATGTTGAAGACAATTTTTTTCATATTAGAACATCTGACGTGTTATACGGCACATGGCACTCCCTACATAATGCAATGCCTTTACTTCTTTCACAGCGAAACAATGGTATGTATACAGGATTCACTGAAAAAGCATTTTAGCACACCACGTCCATGGACATTTTGCGCTTTTAGCAACTTACTAGTCCAAACAAATAACTTATTCATGCTTATTCATATTCAATGATTTATAATCCTCATTAAAATGCTATTAACATTTAAATTATTACCAACTGCGTGAAATAAATGACTGTTGGCGAATTCTTGGGTGTCAGAATATAAAACTATTGCGAAACGTATTTTTTGAATTCCCATGAACAGAAAGAATTAGATTCACCAGAATTATGTTGAATAATATTGCATATCGATAGCGAAATTACCCATACTATTTTTTAATTTTGTATAATATTTTGATATATTTATTTTAGAAACGTGCAATATCTTGAGAACATAGCATTTTAGTTTATATCATTTGTTTTCTAATGAAAAATGAAGTTTGAAATGACTTTTATCAAAAATTTCTTTGAAATTGTGGGTAAGGGGCAGGTCAGCCGAAAATTCGATTGCGTGTAAAATGAATATGGTTCTATTATTCACTAATACTACCAAATTATATTCGAAATGCCTTATCCGAAGTTTCTCAAACACAATATCTCACGAAGACACACAAACACCATATACATACAGACATCACCTCAAAAAGAGTTCGATTCGAGTTCAGAGATGTTTAAAACGTGTTCAACCGTCGAAAACTTGAATTCGATTTTCGACCCGTTACAATGCTTTTCTTGTACGTTATAATATGCATGTAGGGAAAGAAAAATGTACTTATATCGAAGGGCGGGGGGGGGGGGGGGTGGAAGCGTCGGATATCCAGACCACACGACTCGCCGTAAGGCACGAGCAACAATTTGAGTGGCCGGGGGGGGGGGGGGAAGCGTATAAAAAAATAGCAAAGACCAGAAATCTATAAAAATAAAATTGAAAATCTGTCTGTCTGTCCCATGATCACGAGAGAACGGCTAAACCGAATTGGATGAAATTTTGTGAGTAGCCTGGAAATAGCCGCACTTAAAATTGAGTTCATGTTTTGAGTTTCTACGACCACCGGTTCTCGAGATATATATTAGTAAAAAACAAAACTTTCGTTTGTCTCATCATCAAGGGAGAACGGCTGAGTCGAATTTAATGAAATTTTGTAGATAGCCTTGAAATAGCCCTCCATAAATTTAGTCCAAGTTTCGGGTTTCTAAGACTAGGGGTTGTCGAGATATTAATGAAAAACGAAACTTTTCCCTAGAAGTTCTACTCACTGACTCCCTGATTTATCCAAACGAAAAGGTTGAAAATCGTTTCTTTCAAACGTGAAAGTGAATTAAAACTTTATTTCTGAGGTTGGTGGAAGATTTTTGCGCTAATGAGTCACTATCTGAAAGCATGAATTGTTTGAAACATGAATTTAAATGGAAAATATATCTCCATGGTTTATTTTACACAAGCTTTTACTCAACGTTGAAAAGTATAAAGAAATCAAAATGGTTATTTAATTTCGCATTTTATGAGGAAGATTCTATCTTATATCATGTTGCTCAGTAAAGGAGTTAAATTAAATCTGTTTGTTGATTTTTATTATTATTTTTTCAATTTGAATAATAAATAAATGGATATAAAAATATATTTTATAAATGAATGGTTAGACTTTTCTTTTAATTATATTAATTGCGGACTGCGTACATCACTTTCATTTATTTTGGCAGAGAGTTTTCAAGCTTATATATTGTGTTTAGTTAATAAACTCATATAGTGTTTTATCCAAAAAATTCATTTATCCCATTGTTGAAACAGAAAAAGAGTAGAACTGGTGTATCTTCTAATACAATTTCAGTGTTATCATTTAGTATATACAAACGGGATCAGGATGTTTTATTCTTCAGATCTGCAAATTCAGAGCTACGAATTTGGCGGGATATCGCTAACTTGGCAACTTTTCTTAAACTTTGCCAAATTGACGGAAATGTCGTCAAATTGATAAAAACGACGCAAATCAATGAAATTATTCTATTTTTTTTCTCTAATGGCCAGACATTTTGATTTTAATCATTCGCCTATACACCGGCCAGAACCGTGAACCTTTTAGCCGTCACATGACGTTGCCCCAGCGCACCAGTGGGGGTAGGCACACACCTCGCTTAACGACACAACATCCATGCCTGAAGGTGGGACTCGAACCCACAACCCGGCAGCCGAACGATCGCTAGGAAATGCTTGCCTTGACCGTTCGACCACCGCTTCGGCTTAAATTTGTTTTTTAGAGAAGAGTACTGAAATGATGTTTCGGTAGCATTTGTCGGTCAGTCCATCCATCCTACTTAGTAACACATTTAGCGAATTTTTAAAATGTCCCCAAATTGTTAAAAATATTTGTAAAGCCATAAAAATATCATGAAATTGGTAAAATTGGGCTTAATAAATGAAATTAATTGTGTTTTGTAAAGGGATAGTATTCTGATGATGTTTCGTCAATTTGTCGCAAAATGGCACTATCAGTTAGTTCTCTGTCCCACTTGGCGATAAATTTTGCGATTTTTCATGGAAATAACGTTATTCAGACGATATGATTTCTACCAATTTATTTGCAGCAATTGATATCATGTCGTTCAACAACGGATGTAAATACAATTTTTATTAAATTTTTTCCGATTTGAGTAATAAAGATATGTATATAAAATAAATTCCATTGACACTGCATTTTTGACTGGATAATATCAATTACGGTCTTCAGGTCTAAACATTATTATTATTGATATTTTCGGAGATTATTGATTCAGGGATTATTGATATTTTCAAATTATTATGCCATTGTTTTATTATGACAAAAATTGTTTACACTCATATATTGTACGTTGTACTAGTAATCCTCTATAAATGGACAGGTATATCTTCTAATCTACGAGAGTATAAGTTGTACAGGTATATTGGCATGTATCTTGATATGTATTGGCATATATTGGAATCAATTACGACCTTCTAATATAAAGATTACGGAGATTATTGATATTTTCAATTATTACGTCATCTGTTTTATTTTGGCAAATATTTTTGAGACTCATATTGTAATACGGGTAATCTTCTACTAACACACTGGTATATTTTCTAATCTGCGACAATATAAGTAGTACGGGGATATATATATATATATATATACCCATATAATTTTAGTACTTTCATTCTGGCATGTATTGGAGTCAATTACGGATTTATTGATATTTTCAATTTATGCATGTAATGTACTAATGCAGATTATATTTTCTAATATTCGCGTGTATAAGTAGTACGGGACCCATACAATTTTAATGATTTCATTTTGCATATATTGATACAATTCCTTTTTTTTTTTTTTGTAAATTTGCTTACAAAAGCGGCCTGGATGTTTTATTCTTCAGATCTGCCCGTGAAGATGATTTTGTATAGCCAGAACAGAGATTCTTAAAATTCTTTTTAGGAGCATTGTATTAAATATTTTAACAGAATATTTTAATTAAAAATGTCATTTAGTATACTATAGAAATTTGCGCATGAACGTGATTTTAAGTTTCTTTATATTATATACTCCGTACGAAGAACGGGTATGCTGCTAGTTAAAAAATAAAATTAACTTCATAAAAAGTTACAAAATTAGTGATATCAAAAATGTATATTAATTTCTCTAAAACTGATATAGCATGCCAATAAAATTAAATAAATATGCAACAGTGCATCCTTTAGAAATATCCGCACATTTAGCAAGTTTTCAAAACCAGAAGGAAACATGCAGGGACTTTTTAACACTAGACAGCATAGTTGAAAAGTGTTTATGACTTTGTACATCTTGTCTGTCTGTCCGTTCGCAACATAACTGCGTAAAAATCTCAACAACATACTAAAATGAAATTTTAGTATGTTGTTGAGACGGTCTGTGGAACATATGGGAATGTTGAATATTATTACCCAATTAGTTTTGGATTGAACCCGGAGTGAAAAAATGAAATACATTGTACCCTATAGGACCTCATTTTTCAAACATTTTTTAAGCAAATTTAAAATTCACAAATTGCTTCGAAAATTTTAGGAAGTATTCAAATGATCCCATAAAATATAAAAAAAAAATGTCAGCAAAATAGGTTCGGTAATTTTTTAAATAAACATTAAAATAATGATTTCATCCATATTATAGGAAAAGATCAAAATAAAATATGGCATTCATCTTGTGTCAAAATCGTGATTTTTAAAGTTCTTTTTAATTTATATCCGTCCTAAAACCGCTTTATTTTTTATTTTTCCTGTGCATCTATATGCTGCGCCAATGCAATTACAATATTTTGGAGTTTATGATCGTCAAACTCTGATTATTTCTACAACGAAGCCTAATTCTGACGCATGGAGAATGTAAACACATCAAGCTGTAAGATGAGTTGTATAAGAATTGCTGAAATTCTTTAAATCAAAATGATATAGAGAAGCAGAAAATTCCATATTATTGCTTTTTCGATGAAGTTTTAATCATGGAGTTAGAAAGTAATTTTACCTCCATGGTTTTACGTTTTTAAGTAAAATAAAATATTGTAATATTGTGATAATTTTAAAAATATCGCCGCTGAATGAAGGAAATGGAAAATGTTTCTGAATGAAATATTCACTTTTTTATATAGAGATCCAGGCGATTTATATTTCGATGATGTCATTTGAATAAAGTTTATTTTTTTTTCAATGAGTTTTAAGTTTTCAAATATAATAAATTATTGTACTATTGTGAAAATTTTAAAAATATCACCGGCGTTGAATGTATCGCATTTCAGAGATGTTTAAATAAAATTGCATTGCAGTTGAAAAGTTTCTCATAGTCAATGCATTTGTTTGTATTTAACACGACAAGTCTTTTTTTTTTCCTCTGATTAAAATAACTGAACGAAAATAAGTTATATAGAAAAAGAAACAAACTTATTTTTTTAGCTGTCTTCGGCTGTACAAATAAGTGTTATTCATTTCCAGATTGGATGAAATATTTAAAATATCCCTTTGTCAACACGCTATCGTTGCTATCCTACTTCAAAAGAACTACGAACGCAGTGGCAGCTCGCGTATAGGCACTGTGGCACTGCGGGAACGACAGTGCTCTCTCTCTCCCTCGCAGCTTCGCTTGCAGCCCTATGTGCGCATGCGCTTAACAGTCAAACACCGCTCTCTCTCCCTCGCAGCCTCACGTGCAGCTTCCTATGTGCGCATGCGCACATGTGAAGCTGCACGTGAAAGCACATGTGAAGCTTCCTTCACGTGCAGCTTCCTATGAGCACATGTGAATCCACATGTGAAGCACTAGCACATGTGAATGCACCTGTGAAGCTTCCTATGTGCGCATGCGCACATACGAAGCTGCACGTGAGGCTGCGAGGGAGAGAGAGCGGCGTTTGACTGTTGAGCGCATGCGCATATAGGGCTGCAAGCGAAACTGCGAGGGAGAGAGAGCACTGTCGCCCCCGCAGTGCCACAGTGCCTATACGTGAGCCGCCACTGCTACGAAGCATAAAATTCGATATACATGAACTTAAAGAATTTCTTCCCGCTAATCCTCTAAGCACGCGTACCCAAAATTGTTACACCCAAATGTTTCGCATATCACCTATAATTTATTTGGTATATGGTATGTATCACCTATATCACCTATTGGTATGTATCACCTATAATTTATTTGGTATAAAAGATGGCAATATTTCTAACTCAGGAGAAGCTCATCCAGGTCATAGAGCTTTTGTACAGCTTATGTAGCTGTGGTATATCATGCCAAAATTAATTATGTTTTGCATTTCTCTGTCAATCGCTATTTTCTTTTTATTTTTTATCTCTAGCACAGGCTGACGATTTCTGACTGTGCCATTGAGCTGTTGTCGCCATTGAGCTGTAGTTCACAGCAATGAAAAGCAGGAACCGGTAAAGAAGTATCAAACTATGGAAAGCTAAAATTGTACACTTTCTTCTTTTCAAACCATTTACCATTACATCCAATAAGTCTCTATCTCACCGCGAAGTATGTTTTCTACCATTTCCCCTTTCGAACGTTTTTGTACAAAGCATCCTTTACATGAAATGAAAAAAAAAAAATTCTATTCTTTTTGGCTTTTTATATAAATCCTTCATCAGCAGAAAATATACAGGATTTACAATTTTCCCGCCGAAATGGGTTTCGCGTAAATGTCCAAATAAACTCTTTATTTCGATGATTTTAATACTTTTTTATGGCGCCTATAATATTTTTCGACACAATTCAGGAATGACTCGATTAATATGGTTGAGCATCTTGATCGAGGATGGATGGTTTTCTTTTCGCAATAAAATAAGCTGGGCCATGAAACTCTCGCATCTCTGAAGAAGCTGGCTGTATTGAGTTGACTCAATCGTAATAAAAGCACCTGCCAATATTTGCTTTTACAATTTAAACACATATAATTGCCTCTTTGTGTAATACACAGATTGCGAATGAAATAAATTGCCAAAAGTATTAGTATTCGTTGTTTATTATTACTTTCCCTGCAATACTTGGTGATGTATAGGGGATGTATTGGAACCGTGACGAAAATCGCAACTTGAGTGATCTACACGTTTTCTGACCTCTTGAACATGAAAAAAATATGTTTAGCGTGGCGTCTGTGTCCAATGTATGTATCCGCTCTCACTCAAAAACGAATGGTCCCAATTTCATAAAATTTTATAAGTGAGTCACTTGTGGGTTGCCCTGGTGGTGCTGACCGGGATAAAAAAATCTGATGTGGGCAACACATGACTTTCCTTATATAATGTAATGAATTTACTACTTTTACAGTAAAAAAAATGGTTTTCTCTTATAGTAGAGACTAATATTCTTTCCAAAATATTGAATTTTCGACAATGAGTCGTCATTTTCATTGATTTAGCGTCATTTTTATCCATTGGGCGAGATTTTCGTTAATTTGGCAACATTTCAAAAAGTCGCCCTGTTGGCGACATTCCGTAAAATTCGTCACCAAAATCTCGCCAAGCGTTATGGATGAAGAAATAAGTTATTCTTACAGTAGATAAATGACTATTGGATTTGAAATACAAAAGTATTACTCAAAGTATCTTTTTTCATGAATGGAACGAGCTAGATCCACGAGAATGATGTCACCCAATTCATCGCATGGTATTACATATGAAAAGTGAACATGTTTCTCAATAGGAAATATTTTTATTTTATTTTATATGACTTTTTGATAATGTTTTTGAAAAATGTACAATATCTCGAGAACGGTTCATGCTAGCGTTCTATAATTTATGTCAATCGTTTTCTAATGAAAAATGACATAAGAAATGTCTATTTGCGCAACTTTAATAGTGATTTTGATTTTTTGACGATTTTTTCAAAATTTCATTCGAAAATTTAGGGTGGTTCTGAACATTCAATTGCGTATAAAAACAATAGGCTTCCAATGTTTATGGATTGTGATTTTTGTACCAAATTTGGATCGAATCGGTCCATTCGTTCGTCAGTTATCGGCTCCACACACACACACACACACACACACACCACCTCAAAAATGTTCGATTCGTGATCAGGGATGCTTGAAACGTGCTCTCCCGTCGAAAACTCGAATTCGAATGTTCGACCCCGTCCCAATACTTTCCTTATACATTATGTATATAAGGAAAGTAAAAATAATTGAGAAAATGTCACAAAAATGGGTAGATAAATCACGTGTCGGTTACACTGGTGAAGATTAAATATTGGTGCGTTTGGGGGGGGGGGGGGGAGAGAGACCCTGCATTTTTCTTGCGAAATGGAAAGCAAACATCGTTAAAATAAAAAAGACTACGAATTCTCAAATGTATCCATTAAATGCTTGTTTTATATGTTTGACGTTGAAAGAATAAGACCAACCTTATTACTCTCGAACTAACCGTTCTCGGGGTATTTTTGAAAATAGGACCCGTTTCCCAGTGAAAACGAACATTGAATGAAAAGTTCCCTTCCCAGTGTCGTTTTAAATAATGACGCGCGTTGTTGTGTGCCATTCAACTCAATTGAATGAATGATTGAAGACATAAAGAGAAAATGAAGTGGAGGCTGTAGGGAAAGTCCCATCAGGGAAACATCTCGGGAGAGAGAGAGTGTTTTTCTTGCTCGCTGAACAGAAAATGCTCTGCCAAGGATCCAAAGATTAAAAATAATAATAATAACAATAAATAATAAATAAAAATAACATAAAAAAAAAATAAATCGAAATTTTAATTTTAATTGAACTGAAGATATAACCTAGTGCGCTATCTGAAATAAAATCCCGAGAACCGGTACTTAAAGCAACGAAAGCTGCGGGAGGTACCGGATGGTACACCTTTGAGTCTAAAGTACCGAGTAAGAAGTGCCTCTTTTAAATCATTTCTTAAAAGTTTTCGGAGATCGCAGAGTACATCTGCTAGTGTATTATATTTTTTATTCAATGTTATTATTTTCTCATACTTTATATGTACGAAAAGAATAAATACGAATCATTATTATTATAGCATTTTTTAATCTTGCCTCGAGAGCCCCTCCCATTTTTGGCCCAGTTTCCCTGCTTACGTTCAAATGATCCTGCTTTTAGGCGCTCCTTTCCCCAGCCTCTAAAAGGGCACATAAAAAAATCCGGCACTGTCAGATTCTGTCTCGTGGTCGATACCATACATGTTTAAATATCTAGGCCATCGGGGACACCCGGGGATCTGGAAAGACAAAAAAAAAAAAACGTTAGACAATTATTAGATTTTTACTTTCTCATACGAAGTGCAGAGAAAGTATTGTTTTCACGAACCTTTTCTATTTCGAGATTTGGATGCCAATATATGTTTTAAGACCTCTTAATATGTTTTGAATATAGTATGTTTTGAATATATATACGATAGCCGCCCCAAATACTAATAGGTTTTCACGAAACTTTGTATTCGGCTTTGTTACCGAAATATCTAGAAGTAGATAGAATTTTTTGAAATTCGAGTCAAAAATATTCATACCGTATGATATCGAGTCGCTGCGCAATGAAAATCATAACTCAACAGGACCTGAGTCATCACCTGAACAGGAGCCTCAGTCCATTGCATGGCGAGTGAAAGTGTCGCATGCAGAAAAACGACTTCATTGATGAAACATCCTTCGAGCAGGAAACCATTTAGCTTATAAAATCAAGGAAAGCGATTCACGAGTTCCGCCAGAAAAAAGCCGATTTGTTTTTCTTCTTCCTTTTCACTCATTGTGGGTGTTTGAGTTACGGCTGTAAAGCGAGTTTCGTATGGAAATTTTATTCCCCATCATGGCATGCGCCGTTTATTTTGGATTGTTGAAGGAAATAGGTACACGAAGGCAAACGGGGACTTTAGTTCAGAAATGAATTCTACAAGAACAATGGACGAGGAACGAGACTCGCCTCTCTCGCATTACTCAGAGAATCCCGTTTAATAAGATAAAAGTGACAAAATACCTTCTGCGGCTGAAATGTTTTAGAAATGTCACCACAGGACAGATTCTGGGTTACAGAACCCGAGCACGAAACGTCACATGGACCCTTCCGCTTTCGAAACAAAATACTCGTTTGCTTAGCAGTATGGAAATTTTCGTTATTTCCGTATTAAAAAGAACATGCTACTTTAGAAACTTACAATGGTTTGACCTCTCATTCTAGGAGGATATATCGAAATTTATCTTCATGGGTGGATATTTTAAATTCACCGAAAAATAAAATATCCACTTTCATTAAAAAAAAAAATACACACGAGTTTTTTTTTTTTTTAAAGAAAAATCGTTATGTACCTTTCCCTCCTCGATCGCATATATATTGCAAAATTGGGCTAGCTAATGTATACATCTATAGAACGCTAGTGAGTGACTACGGTAAAAATGAGTGGTAGTAAACAGTCGCTTAAAACCACTTAAAGTGCACTTTAGCAAATGAAATATTTAAATAGAAATTGTTATTCAAGTATTCTAATTAACTTATTTCCATCATAGAAATAAACTTCGATGTTTAATGGGTTTAATTTCAATTTTTATTGGCCATCATCGTCCGTTTACCATGACACGCTATGGTAAAAATAATGCCCATTTGCCCTTACGTTTCTGCGCTTTCTACTACACAGGTTGTTTATGGGCGCTCGTTCCCATGCTTTATAGAGCATGTGCGAAACGTAAGGGCAAAAGGGCATTATTTTTATCATAGCGTGTCATGGTAAACGGAGGATGATAGCTAATAAAAATTGAAACTAAACCCATTAAACATCGACATTTATCCTTGTGGTGAAAATAAGTTAAGAATACTTGAATAACAACATATATCAACAGATGTCATTTGTTAAAGTGCACTTTAAGTGAATGTATGCTACTACTCATTTTTACCGTAGTCACTGACCAGCGTTCTAAAGATGTATACATTGATTAGCCAATTCGGCAATATATATGCGAGAGAGAAAAGAAAGATATACGAGTATAACGATTTTTCTTTAAAAAAAAACTCGTGTATATATTTTAATTAAAGTAAATATTTTATTTACCGGTTCATTTAAAATATCCACCCAAAAAGATAAATTCAGATATATCCTACTAAAATGAAAGGTTGTTTCTAAACTTTTTAATACGGAAATAATGAAAACTTCCATACTGGTAGTTTCCATACTTGCAAACGAGTGTTTTGTTTTGGAAGAGTAAAGGCAAAAGGGTCCGTGTGCTCTATAGCCAAACAAAAAGATAAACTTTGCCTTTGAAGCATAGTGTGATCTGAGGTAAATTGTAAATGATACCTCATGCGGTCACGTGGAAGAAAGGAAATTGTCAGTTCCCATAGAAGTTCGCGAAAATTGTGGTTTTTAGCTGGTTTCTTGATGGATGCCATTGCAGATATCGGTTATTCCATGCTGACGAATGCGTAATAAGCGCGAAACCAGTCCACGGATGGTCCATGGAAATTGGCATCTGAAGTGAGAATGTCCTCCAAATTTTGGGGGCGCACCTTATAAGGTGGTTTTGCTTTTATTAACCCCTCCATTACTAAATCGCCTGTTTTAAACTGAAATCAATCTCACGACTTAAATTAAACACCCGATGCACACAACTTTCCCTATGTAATTGAATGAATGTATTGCTTTCATAGTGAGAAAATAATGTATAAAATCAATAGCAAAGTGTTTTGGACGTTGAATTGTACATCAGGCGCTTCTTCTGATAACAGCACGTGATACTCTTTCAAAGTACCCAATCAACTTATATTTCACGCAGATCCAAATTCACAATGATCAACATGCGCAGTAAGCAATAGAGCAATAGAGATATTAAAATATTTTTAATGATGAATTCATCAGTGTGGCGTCATTTTCGTTAACTGAGCGTCATTTTTGCAATTTTGACGATATTTTTTTTATAACTTTAGGACAAAATATCGCCAAGTTGACGATATTATAGATTAGAAACCAAGTTTGCCACATTTATCGTCAAACGTTACATACAGACGAAAATATGAGCATTTCTTCTCGAAATATATAAATGATTGTTAGTGAATTGTTAGACGTCAAAATACAAAATCATTGCCCAATGTGCCTTTTCTCATGAATGGAACAAACTAGGTTCACGAGAATGATGTTAACACATTTATTTCATAATATTACATATGAAAAGTAATTTCACAATAGTTATAATACTTTATAGTTGTAATAAATTTATTTAAATAATGTGCAATATCTCGAGAACAGTTTATGCTAGCGTTCAAAAGTTTATATCATTCGTTTTTTAATAAAAAAATAACAAGTGAAATGATTATTTGTGTAACATTACTGAAGATTCTTATTTTTTCAAAATTTCATTCGAAAATTTGGATGGGTTGCGTTTAAAATCAATAGGTTTCCAGTAATTGTAATTTTGGTACTAAATATCGTTCGAAACGCTTCGTTCGTTCGCGAGATATCGTCTCACGAATGAAATGTGCTGTCTCTCTGTGAGTCCGCGGATGAGATATCTCACGATTGAATGGAACGTTTCGAACTTAGTTTAGTACACATATTATGATCCGTGAATGCTGGAACCCTAGCGATTTAAACTGTCACCTCCGATAGAAGTTTTCGGAGGTGACGTTTAAACGCGATCGGAAGACCTCCAAATTTTCAAAATCATAAAAGAAATCAAAACATTTAATAATGTTAAATAAATCATTATTTTAGGCGTAATTTCTTATTTTAAAAAGAATGACATAAACTTTAGAATGCTAGCTTGAACCGTTCTTGAGATATTGCACGTTTTTTAAATAAATGTATCTAAAGAATTACATAAAAAATTACATAAATACATAATTACATATCGTCGAATGTGTAACACTTGGCGATTTATGTGGCCACCTTGGCGACTCATCTAGCGAAATACCGTAAAGTTGGCATCTTTTTAATAGGGTGTCAAATTGGCAAAATGGATGCCAAAGTTACGAAAATGACGCCAAATAATTAAAATCTACAGGGTGGCCATAATTAAACTGACAGTGCTCAGAGTGTTCTGTAGCACAATCTAATTGCGAGAATGGCGCCAAATTTTGTAGGAAGACTTAACACACACACACACACACACAAAAAAAAATAGTTCCAAAAGTCACCGCTACGGGGATATTTGGCGCTATGTACTAGGAAAGAGAATTTTAAAAAATGCAGAATAAATACTGAAATAAAATTAGCTTTTATTTAGCACATTCAAATCAGGTTTAATGTGGCCGCCGCTTTTGTGAACCACATATTGCATTCTGTTCACAGCATTCACAACAGCAGAAAGTAACATGTGTGCAGGAATCTCCCGTACAGTCCGTGATATGTTATCCTTCAACATAGCCAGGTCCTGGATAACTCCTTGATAGATCTTGGACTTTAGGAATCCCCATAGCCAAAAGTCGCATGGGGTAAGATCAGGGGACCGAGGTGGTCATGTAGTTGGAAAGCAGCGGCTAATGACGCTTTCTGTTGTGAATTTCTGTCGTAGCAGCTGCTGTACCAGCAAAGCAATGTGTGGAGGGGCTCCATCTTGCATGAAAATGATTTTCACCCAGGCATTGGCTTTGCTGAAGTGCCGAAATGACAAAGTTGTTTAACATTTGGCGATATTTCGTTCCGGTAACAGGTAACAGAACAGGTTACCGGTCCTGTCGGGGTAATGTTCTCATAGAAGAATGAATCTATGATCATTTCTGCTGTAAAACCACACCAAACAGTTACCTTTGGTGAATGTAAGGGAATGTCTGAATGTATTTGGTGATTTGTAATCCCAAATTCGGCAGTTCTGGGTATTTACAGTTCCATTCAGGTAAAAAAAAGTGAATCTCGTCTCTCCATAGATTTTCCAAGGCCAAGCATCATCCACCTACATTCTGGCACACAGCGCCACATATCCCCCTAGCGGTGACTTTTGGAACTAATTTTTTTTCCGCGGACTCCGTCACCCGTCTTGTTTAATCTTCCTACAAAATTTGGCGCCATTCTCACAATTAGATCGCGCTACAAAACACTCTGAGTACTGCCAGTTTAATTATGGCCACCCTGTATATAAATAAAATTGAACATCTGTCTGTCTGTCTGTCTATCTGTTTATTTCATATTCACGGGAGAACGGCTAAACCAAATTGGATGAAATTTTGTGAGTAGCCCTGAAATATTCCCCCTTAAATTTAGTCTAAGTTTCAAGTTTCTGAGACCAGGGGTTGTCGAGATATTAATGAAAAACGAAACTTTTTCCTAGGAGTTCTACTCTCTAACTCCCTCGTTCCTCCAAACGGAAAGGTTGAAAATCGTTTGTAAGTGAATTAAAACTTTATTTCTAAATTTGATGGCAGATTTTTGCGCTAAATAGTCATTTTTTGAAATCATGAATTGTTTGAAAACATGAATTTAAATGGAAAATCTATCACCATGGTCTATTTCTCACAAGATTTTACTCAACGATGAAAAGTATTAAGGAATCAAAAAGGTTAATTAATTTTTTGAATTTTATGAGTTTTATATATCATGTTGCTCAGCAACGCACTTAAATTGAATGTGTCTGTTAATTTTTATTATTATTTTATCGATTTCAATAATAAATAAATGGATATAAAAATATATCTTATAAATGAACGATTTGATTTTTCTTTTAATTATATTAATTGCGGACTGCATACATCACTTTCATTTATTTTGGCAAAGATTTTTCAAACTTATATATCGTGTTTAGACAATAAACTTATATATTGTGTTTGGCCAATAAACTCATTTAACCGATTGAGAATAAGAGTAGAACGGGTATATCTTCCAATAAAATTTTAGTGTTTTCATTTAGTATATACAAACGGGATCGGGATGTTTTATTCTTCAAATCTGCAAATTCAGATCTTCGAATTTGGCGGGATATCGCTAACTTGGCAACTTTTCTTAAACATTGCCAAATTGACGGAAATGTCCCCAAATTGATAAAAATGATGCCAAATCAATGAAATTAAATTTGTTTTTTAGAGGAGAGAACTGAAATGATGTTTCGGTAGCATTTGTCGGTCAGTCCATCCATCCTACTTAGTAACACATTTAGCTAATTTTTAAAATGTCACCAAATTAATAAAAATGTTTGTAAATACATAAAAATATCATGAAATTGATAAAATTGCTCTTAATAAATGAAATTAATTGTGTTTTGTTAGGGGATAGTATTGTGATGATGTTTCGTCAATTTGTCGCAAAATGGGACTAACAGTTCTACAGTCCCACTTGGCGATAAATTTGGCGATTTTATAAATTATCGCTAAATTGACGAAAATGTCACCATTCCTCCCATGGAGATAGCATTATTCAGACGATATTTTTACAACAAATTTATTTAAAAGAATGTTACATGCCGCTTATATTAGCAACGGATTTAAATACAATGTGTTTATGCAACAAACGATTTTTATTAAATCTTTTCCAATTTGAATAATAAAGATATGTACATATCTATCTATATAAATAAAATTGAAAATCTGTCTGTCTGTTTGTTTGTCTGTCTGTCTGTCCCGTCATCACGAGAGAACGGCTGAACCGAATTTGATGAAATTTTGTGGGTAGCCTGAAAATAGTCCCACTTAAAATTTAGTCCATGTTTGGAGTTTCTACGATCAGTGGTTCTTGAGATATTAGTAAAAAACGGCATTTTCGTTTGTCTCATCATCACGGGAGAACGGCTGAACCGAATTTGATGAAATTTTGTGGATAGCCTTGAAATAGACTCCCATAAATTTAGCCCAAGTTTCGAGTATCTAAGACCAGGGGTTGTCGAGATATTAATGAAAAACGAAACTTTTTCCTTTCAAATATTTCAAATTGCCAAACCATATTTGCACGAAATATGAGTGAATTTGGTACTTCAAATTAATTTTACTTGTTGCCATGAAAAAAAAAAATAGCCCAATGTCAGTGTATTTTTCAACGTTAAAAATAGTGTAATGTGGATCTTGTCCATCATTATTTTGCATTCAAAGAAAAGTCACTGTATTCTGTAAGGAGAGTCATGTGCTGCCCACATTAGATTGTTTTTTCTTACAAACCCACAGCTGGGGAACAACTTTTTGTCGCTAAAGTCGTTCGAAGTCAAAAAAAAAAAAAAAAAAAAAACTGATGTGGGCAATACATGACTTTCCTTATATAATGCAATGTATTGACATCTTTAACGGTGAAAAAGTGATGAAAAGATCCACGGCACAATGTTTGTAACCTTAAATTGTACATTCGGATGCCAACATCTAAAACTATTTCGTACCCAATTGACTTATATTTTACGCAACTCTAAATTAACAATTATCAGTATTGATAGCATCCTCAATAAGCAATATTGTCCATATATTTAAATATTTTAATAATAAATCCATCAATTAGGTGTTATTTTCATTAACTTGGCGCATTTTTGCAATTTTGATGATATTTTGGTCAATCTGGGGCCAAATATCATCAAGTTGGCAGTATTTAGAAGATCATTTCTTACATCATAAAAGGTATGCCCATCCTATGACGGAATTAAAAATTTGTAAGATATTGCATCCTATTGGGCGTCATTTTTATCAATTTGGGGACATTTTTATCAATCTGATAACATTTTTATCAATTTGGTAACAACAATTTGTCATTTTCATTAATTTAGCGTCATTTTCATTAATTTAGCATCATTTTTGCCAATTTTGACGATATTTTCTCCAATGTGGGGCCAAATATTATTCGTGAGATATCGTCTCCACAAACTTACATACACACACACACACACACACAGAGAGAGACACAAGATACCTCAAAAAAGTCTGATTTGCGATCAGAGATGCTTGAAACATGCTCTCTCGTCGAAAACTCAAATTCGAATTTTTTCCCCCGTCCCAATATTTTCCTTATACATTATACTATGTACGTAAGGAAAGCAAAAATGTTTGAGAACCACTAGTCAATGGACAGCTCAATCAAAAGTCCGTCCGTTTATGGAACACCGTCATTCGGGGGAAATATTGCAATTTTTTCGCCCGTAATCATTACAGGGAGGCGTGCATGTCTGCTTTCTGAAGCAGATCCTCCAATAAACAGTGTGACTCAGTTTCCCGTAACAAAATCCTCGGCATGTAACCATCAATGCATTACTGGAAAACCGAGTCATCTACGTTAATTAGGCAAGAGACCATCTATTACCATCTTTTCCCCCGCAAGCATGACTTAAGTGGTGTGCTTAAATGTATATTTAGAAATGGGAATTTACCCATGTTTGGCGAACTCTCGAATCTGAAAGGCAATAACGTTCCAGTAGAAAATGTGACACGTTGCGGCGTTCCCACACGATTCCTGAGTAGCTAGCTCACTTTTAGAGCATTTGTTTTGAAATCAAGGTGTTGTGTAGGTTCAGGTTGACAACAGACTGCGACAGAAATTGCGATTGTGGTTGCAAGCTACCAGCCCTCCCGCGAGCCATAGATTAGCGATCCATGAGGTAGCATTTTAAGAGTTTTAGAACGATTTACCTGGCGTACTCGGCTCTTAAATGAACGCCTGTTACGTAAATAATACAGATGCAGATAACACCATTTAATAGACAGATTGTCTGTTTTGAACCAAAATGATCTTCGCACTCCGTATTTTCCCTGCGCCACCATACCCATTATGCAATGCGGGCGTAATACACCCAAAATAAGCGCATTTGATATGACCTACACAAGCGGGCTGAAAACACTTGAAACCACAAAAACAGAAAAGAACCCCCTCTATGGCTTGATATACGGGGAGGGTGGGAGTTTTTTAAATTCGCAAAGCTAGAAAACCTATTCATTAAATACCCTTCTTTGGGAAACAGCTGTTTCTTTCTTTTCGACACATGTCTTAATGCCAATACTGCGCCGTGTTCATGCGGAGTACGATCACGTTAAACATGTGGGTCCGAAAGTCCTTCCGAGAGGTTGGTGGTAGGGGAAGGAGGGTACGGTCCCTGTGGATGCCTCCCCCACTGGGTTCTGGTCTAAATTGGGTGGCACTTCCCGACCGTCCAAACAGTTACCTTACACTTTTCTGGTAGGTCGGACGGTCTGGGTTTCAACAACAACAACATGTCTTAATCAAAAATCCTGGGAGATCGTTTTCTCGAATGAATGTGATTTTCAAGCCGACATTTCAACGAATTTTCATCTTTAAATCTTCATAACTTTTAAATTAATTCGAATTTCTAAACTATCTGGTGGAGCCGTAACATCCGGGGACCTGAAGTACCTACCTCTGTACCACATTTCGCAGCTGTCCGAAACTTCAATTTTCCACTACAGACGACACGTTATAAGGCGATATAGTAGAAATATATTTGCATGACGATTAGCTTAAGACCATACGTTACCTTTTTATACATATTATTATATAGCGAGTTGATGAACACCACTTTCGTAGATTTAGCACTCAATAATGCACGTTTTTTAACAGTTTTGTATTTCGGCTATGTCGCCGAATTTCACATATATTGCATTTATAATAATAAAAGAAGATGTCTATCGTAGTGTTCGTCTGCAGCACAAAGTCTAAGCGACGTACGATTAGGTTCTGGGTTGTTAAATGTTCAACTGCCATTTTGAGCGATTTTCGCACAAACTGCCTTCTTAGCGATTAAAAATATTATAGCAAAAATATTAACCTTTGAACGGAATCTGTACTATCAATGGAAAAGTTGCAGAGCATGTGAGTCCTAGGCATCGAAAGACTACGCTTTGGGACATATTGAATGCATGGATGCAGTGAATCCCCGCATTCAATCCCGGGCCACATTTTCTATTAATCTATATGCAGGGTGATTCATAAAAAAATATGTGTCAAACTTTACGAGGAGGTAGCACTACCACGTCGTAAAGTGTGTACCCATCGTTTTCGAATCACCCTGTATAAAGCCCTCATCCTGTATGGCTGTGTTCTTGAAACTGGCGTCACAATTCGTAAAGTACAATGAGAATTTGCAACTGTTTGTCTTTCAGACGCACCGATCGGACGCCATTGTAAAGGTCTCGCTATCCAAGTAGACGATCGAAAACATGCGGATCTTCGAATGGTCCATCAGCTGCTCATAAACACTGGAAAGGTTTCATGGTCTCGGTAGCTCAATTGTTATATAATCGACTGGTGCTTAAGATAATCGTTTAGATAATCGGCCGGTGCGGGAATTGTACTCGGAAGACCCGAGTTCGATTCCCAAACTCCCCGTCTTTATGCTGAGTAAGGACTTGTTAAATCCATAGACCTATATACTACTTTTTACGTCTATGGTTCAATCAGTGGGTTCGAAAGTCCTTCCGCGCGGTTGGTGGCAGGAAAAGGAGGGTACGGTCTGTGTGGATGTCGCCCCCATTGTGTTCCAGTCTAAATTGGGTGGTACTTTCCCGGCCATATACTTTATACCTTCGAGTAAGTTGGACGGTCTGGGTCAAAAGTAAAAAGATAATCAGCCGGCCAGTTTGAAGATCCGCAGCTCGATCCTCGGCTGGGACAGTCTGACCTTTACAATGTTTTATATTTATTTTCTAATATTTTTCATAAACGTAAGGCCCCCCCTTATTCCGCTAACTCTAAAATCAGCAAACCTCTAGCTCTCATCGATCGAAATAATGGAACCAAATTCCATTTATAGGAGTGTAATCGATCTCTTCGACACAAAAGACATTATTAAAAAAATGTCCGATTCGTACTTAAGAATGTCCCAAACATGCATATATTACCAAATCCGACGGTCGGATTTTTGACCCCCCCCCCCCCCCCCACACACACACACACATACACACAGTACTTTCCCAAGACATACATTATACGTTGTAAGGAAAGTAAAAAGCTATATTCAATAATGCCCGTACGTTCTATAAGTCTTTGCTATAAAATAAATACAATCAGTTTTAACAAAACAAGGCTAGAACTCTATAGGGAAAGTGATAAAAGAACTCATCCTATCCCATCCTATTTTTCACCCCTCCCGTGTTTCATAAGGCTCCTGAATATACAGCCTAGAGCAACAGCGGCCATCTTAACTCCCAGTTGAAGTGATGGCTATACATGACGAAAAGAGGGTTACTTTCTCGTTTTTTTTTCTAGAGAAAATCAAAACAGAAGCACCCATTTTACAGCTAAATTGCGTATCCAATAGCAGCCATGTAACGTGCGCGCACCTTTGAAACGACACAGGTAGGCGATAACTGGCTGGATCGGTTGGAATCAAAATGGCGGTTGCGTCAGCTTGTATATTTAGGAGCCTCAGTGTTTCACGATCACAGGCAAGACCCTGTCCAAATCGGGCCATCCAACATCCCCGAGTGAAAGTCGATGGGAGTCGAATCTCGGATCCATTAACTGCAACCGGAGGGCACTGTAACTCCCGATACGCATGGAGGGACGACGCAACTTCGCAACTCTCGTTTTTTTCCACAAACACTTCCCGGTTAAAGCTCCCTCCAGAATGTGGATCACACCACACTCTCTGTTTTTTCCTTCATCGACTTTTGGCAATAGTTTCTCACAAATTTCGTTTTATAACCAGGGACGGGTTTCGAATTTTCCCAACGCTGCATCATCGACCCGAAGTGTGGGGAAATTCGAAAATCTCCAAATTGCGAAAGTTTCTCGCCATTTACGGAGGGAGCATCGTGCCTGGCGAAGTTTTCATTTTTCGGATTCATTTAGAAAGTCGTCTGGCGAATTTTTACAATCTCAAACATTTGGAGAAGTCCCCACGACCTTCCCATACATTTGTGTTACATAATAAGATATCCGTGTATTTATCTCTCTGTGTATGCCGTCGGAAACGGAAAATCGAAGCTTCGAACATCGGCAAAATTTGGTACAGAGGTACTTTGTGTTCCCAGACTATACTGCTCAGCGATATATATATACATACACACACACACACACATATATATATATATATATATATATATATATATATATATATATATATATATATATATATATATATATTTATATTTTTTAATTTGAAATTACTGCTTTAAAATCAGTTTATTCAGGTAGACGAATTCAGAATGTAAACGATACGAAAACGGGTGTTCTGTAAACGGCGTTTCCGATTTTTGGTTTAGACCTTGAGTACTATAAAAATGCGCAATTCTCTAACTTCGTTGATTTTAAAGATAAATTTTCAATTTGAGGAATACAGAATTATTTCAACATTATGCGTATGATTATGAAACATTTGCGTTAAATCGGACATAAACTTTTAAAGAAAGCGTAAGACATTTTATTTTTATTTTCGGCTGCGGAATACGATCTGGATGAAACGTAATGATACGAAAACCTAACTTTAAAACCGAAACTTTCTGGAAATGAAATACTATACTAAAATACAAAAATGAAACTTTTCTAATTAATAGGAACTCCCCCTCCCCTCTTTTTTTTTGCGACTTCAAGTATTTTCAGCGTGTTTTTTTTGAAGGTGTATAAAAGGAGCTTATTTAGGTCCAAGTCGCACAATTAGTATGGCAGTACATAAAATAAATAAATAAATAAATAAAAATAAATAAAATGGAGGGCGGTAATGATTTTAGGTCAGAACCTGCGATTTAGAAATTGAGTTGTGTTATCTGTATATGCATTATCAGCAGCGGATCATTCGTTTCTGTATTCCATATATTATTTATAGATCCATTAATTTTTCACGAATTTAAAAAACTTATCTGTATTTAAAAAATAATCTTTTAAACTTTTTCTTAATTCTATAAAAAATATTCTTTGGCAATAAGTAATTTCTCCAAATAGAATCTATATAAATAAAATTGAAAATCTGTCTGTCTGTCTGTTTGTCCCATCATTACGGGAGAACGGATGAACCGAATTTTGGATGAAATTCTGTGGGCAGCCTTGAAATAGCCCTATTTAAAATTTAGTCTTAAGTTTCGAGTTTCTAAAACCAGGGGTTCTCGAGATATTAGTGAAAAACAAAAATGTCGTTTGTCTCATTATCACGGGAGAAGGGCTGAACCAAATTTAATGAAATTTTGTGGGTAGCTTTGAAATAACCTCTCTTAAATTTAGTTTTTTCGAGTTTCTAACACCAAGAGTTGTTGAGATATTAATGAACAAGAAAGATCAATCATGCTTAAAGCATTGATTATGAAACACTTTCCAACTTCAATGCAATTTTATTTAAACATGTCTAAAATGCAATACATTCCTCGGTAATATTTTAAAACTTATCACGATACTACATTAATTTATTATATTTGACACCTTAAACCTTCATCGAAAAAAATTAACTTCATTCAAATGACGGCATTAAAGTATAAATTGCCTGGTTTAAACATCTCTAAAATGTGATACATTCCTCGGTAATAATTTTAGAATTATCATAATACTACGATAATTTAATATATTTGAAAACATCATCGAAAACAACTGAAATTCATTCAAATGACGTCATAAAAAATAATACGCCTGGCTCTCTCTATAAAAGCAACATTTCATTCATAAATAATTCCCCCATTCATGTCATTCATCACAATACTATAATAATTTATTTTATTTAAAAATTAAGACCATTGAGCTACAAGTAAGTAAACTCAATGCGTAAAACTTCATCGAAAAATATCGTCCTTCTCTTTCTAAAATCAATGAATATTTCATTCATATCAGCTAAGCAGACTCCATGGACTAAATGATTTTGTGTTAAAGAATTACAGCGATTCTAATACAACTCATTCTACATATTTTGCTGTTTACATTTTACATAGGTGAAAAATAGGCTTAATAGTAGAAATAATGAAATTTGGAAGAGCATTTAAACTGAAATATATTGTCATTGCGTTGTTTCAGTATGTAGATGCACAGAATTTAGGCAAAAATAAAGTAGTTTTAGGACGGATACAACACTCAATATGAATTAAAAAGAACTTTAAAAATCACGATTTTGACACAAGATGGATGCCATATATCATTTTGAAGTGGGTCATGTGATCGTTTCATATCATGGACACGTGATCGCTTCATATAAGAGGTGTTATTATTATTTTAATTTTTATTTAAAAAACAACTGAATATATTTCGCTGAATTTTTTTTTATATATTTTATGGAACAATTTGAGTATTGCCTAAAATTTTCGAAGCAATTTGTGAATTTTAAATCCGCTTAAAAAATGCTTGAAAAATTAGGTCCCATAGGGCTCAATGTATTCCATTTTTTCAACCCGGGTTCAATCCAAAACTAATTGGGTGATATTATTCATTTATATTCCCATAGGTCCTATAGACCGTCTGAACAACATACTAAAATTTCATTTTGATTAAGTCATTTTTACGGCAGTTATCGTGCTAACGGACAGACAGACAGACAGACAGACAGAATGAACAAAGTCATAAACACTTTTCAACTTTGTTGTAAAGTGTTAAAAACGAAACTTTTTCCTAGGAGTTCTACTCTCTAACTCCCTGGTTCCTCCAAACTAAAAGATTGGAAATCGTGTGTTTAGAACGTATTGCACTTTAGGTGCCGGTATCCTAGACAAATTTGGGTTATTAGTCGACATGAAAAATCAGGGATTCATTGATAGCTGTACAAAAGTTAGTATTAAAGAAGACTTCACAATCTTCACTTGGACTTATAGAACGGTGATTGGTGATTGCTCGTGAAACATCAGCAATTAGAAACAAAAGCAATGTTGTGTTATTCTGTCTGCTGTTTTGGTTGCCTGTATTGTCTTGTTTGTTGTATTAACAAATGTGATTTGATTTGAAAACTATTATAACGGATTCGGAAACTTCAATTCAAACATCCTTGAACTCGAATTGAACATTCTTGAGATGTGTTTGTTTGTGCATATGTATGTATGTATGTTAGTATGTGTGCATGCGTGTTAGAGCATGTGTGCGTAAGTGTATGCTACTGTGTATGTTAGTGTGTATGTGTGTGTGTGTGTGTGTGCACGAACGTTTGTGAGTCTGTGGGTGCAATATCTCACAAATAAATCATTGTAAATAATGGCATCAAATTATTTCCGCAATCAGTGAATGCTGGAATGCTATTGATTTTAAGCGCATCCAAATGTTCGGAAGACACATAAAAAAACGGGACCCACAATGACGAATTTGTAAAAATTAATTTAGACAATCCATGAATTAACAAACTAAATTATGTCGTAAACCCCTGAAAAAATAAAGTACTGAGCTAGAAGTCAATAACTATTTCTCTCTCAACTGTGGTGACGGATTCTCCCCCGTTTGAGCTTCTGGCTTAATTTATTTAACAAGTGCGTAATTTAGACTTCAAAATTCACCCTTTCCACTCATTTGGGTTCTAATTTTCGAGGCTCAGACGGTCTTTCCCGCTTTGTGAACAGCTGTCTATTTTATTGCTATTTTTATGTTTTTACTAGCAGCAAACCCGTTCTTCGTACGGAGTATATAATATAAAGAAACTTATAATTCGCAATCATGTGCAAATTCTGTTAAAATATTAAATTAATTGCTCCTAAAGAGAAGTGTAAGA
Organism: Amaurobius ferox; assembly: GCA_951213105.1. Lineage (NCBI taxonomy): Eukaryota > Metazoa > Arthropoda > Arachnida > Araneae > Amaurobiidae > Amaurobius > Amaurobius ferox. Next base: position 3,731,872 of record OX578138.1, read on the forward strand.
ATATCTGTTCTCACTATGCAAAATTATCTTCACGGGCAGATCTGAAGAATAAAACATCCTGGCCCCTTTTGTAAGCAAATTTACAAAAAAAAAAGAAATTGAATCAATATATGCAACCCCGTACTACTTATATTGTCGCAGATTAGAAAATATGTCAGTGTGTCAGTAGAAGATTACTCGTATTGCAATATGAGTGTCAAAAATCTTTGCTAAAATAAAAGAGATGATGTAGTAAATTGAAAATATCAATAACCCCCGTACTCTTTATACCAGAAGGTCGTAATTGATTCCAATATATGTCAATATATATCAAAACATATGCCAATATACCTGTACTACTTATATTCTCGTAGATTAGAAGATATACCCGTGTATTTGTAGAAGATTACGCGTACAACGTACAATATATGAGTTTAAACAATTTTTGTCGTAATAAAACAATTGCATAATAACTTGAAAGTATCAATAATCCCTGAATCAATAATTCCCAAAAATATCAATAATAATAACGTTTAAACCTGAAGACCGTAATTGATATTATCCAGTCAAAAATGCTATAAGAAAAATCAAATCCTTCTTTTCTAATATATATTTTATATCCATTTATTTGCTATTCAAATCGAAAAAATAATAATTAAAATTAACAGACAGATTTAATTTAATTACGTTTCTGAGCAACATGATATAAGATAGAATCTTCCTCATAAACTGCGAAATTAAATAACCATTTTGATTTCTTTATACTTTTCATTGTTCAGTAAAAGCTTGTGAAAAATAAACCATGGAGATAGATTTCCCATTTAAATCATGTTTCAAACAGTTCATGTGTTCAGAAAGTGACTAATTAGCGCAAAAAATCTCCCATCAAACTCAGAGATAAAGTTTTAATTTACTCTCAAACGATTTTCAACCTTTTCGTTTGGATAAACTACGGAGTTAGAGAGTAGAACTCCTAGGAAAAAGTTTCATTTTTCATTAATATTTCGACAACCCCTGGTCTTAGATACTCGAAACTTGGGTTAAATTTATGGGGGGGATAGTTCAAGGCTATCCACAAAATTTCATCAAATTCGGTTTAGTCGTTCTCCCGTGATGAGACAAACGAAAATTTCGTTTTTTATTAATATCTCGAGAAACATTGATTGTAGAAACTCCAAACATGGACTTAATTTTAAGAGGGACTATTTCCAGTCTACCCACAAAATTTCATCCAATTCAGTTCAGCCGTTCTCCCGTGATGACGGGACAAACAGACAGACAGACAGACAGACACACCGATTTTCAATTTTATTTATATAGACTAGCAGCATACCCGTTCTTCGTACGGAGTATATAATATAAAGAAACTTATAATTCGCAATCATGTGCAAATTCTGTTAAAATATTAAATTTAATGTTCATAAAGAGAAGTTTAAGAATATCTGTTCTCACTATGCAAAATTATCTTCACGGGCAGATCTGAAGAATAAAACATCCTGGCCCCTTGTGTAAGCAAATTTACAAAAAAAAAAGGAATTGAATCAATATATACAACCCCTTACTACTTATATTGTCGCAGATTAGAAAATATGCCAGTGTGTTAGTAGAAGATTACCCGTATTGCAATATGAGTCTCAAAAATATTTGCCAAAATAAAAGAGATGACGTAATAAATTGTAAATATCAATAATCCCCGTAATCTTCCAGAAGGTCGTAATTGATTCCAATATATGCCAATATATATCAAAATATACGCCAATATACCTGCACTACTTATATTCTCGTAGATTAGAAGATATACCCATGCATTTGTAGAAGATTACTCGTACAACGTACTATATATGAGTTTCAACAATTTTCGTCATAAAAATAAATAATGGCATAATAACTTGAAAATATCAATAATCCCTGAATCAACAGTCCCCGAAAATATCAATAATAATAATGTTTAAACCTGAAGACCGTAATTGATATTATCCAGTCAAAAATGCAATGTCAATGAAATTTATTTTATATACATATCTTTATTATTCAAATCGGAAAAGATTTAATATAAAATCGTATGCCGCATTGGATCCGTTGCTAAGCGACATGATATCAGTTGCTTCAAATAAATTGATGGAAATCATATCATCTGAATAATGCGATCTCCAAGGAGGGTTTGGCGACATTTTAGTCAATTTAGCGATAACTTAAAAAATCGCCAAATTTATCGCCAAGTAGGACTATAGAACTGATAGTCCCATTTTGCGACAAATTGACGAAACATCATCATAATACTATTCCCTAACAAAACACAATTATTTTCATTTATTAAGCGCAATTTTATCAATTCCATGATATTTTTATGGACTCACAAATATTTTTATCAATTTGGTGATATTAAAAAAATTCGTTAAATGTGTTACTATGTAGGATGGATGGACTGGCCGACAAATGCTACCGAAACATCATTTCAGTACTCTATTCTAAAAAAACAAATCATTGTTTTGCGTCATTTTTATAAATTTGGAAACATTTCCGCTAATTTGGTAAAGTTTAATAAAAGTTACCAAGTTATTTAGAGATATTTCGCTAAATTCGTATCTCTGAATTTGCAGATCTGAAGAATAAAATATCCTGATCCCGTTTCTATATACTAAATGAAAACATTAAAATTGTATTATAAGATACACCCGTTCTACTCCTTTTCTGCTGCAACAATCGGCTAAATAAATTTATTGGGTAAACACAATATATGAGTTTATTAGCTAAACACAATATATGAGCTTAAAAATTTTTTGCCAAAATAAATTAAAGTGATGTACGCAGTCCGCAATTAATATAATTAAAAGAAAAATGAAACCGTTCTTTGCTAAAATATATTTTTATATCCATTTATTACTTTCCTTATATACATAACGTATAAGGAAAGTATTGTGGCATTTAAAATATATATTTTTACATCCATTTATTTATTATTCAAATAGAAAAAATAATAATAAATATTAACTACACATTTAATTTCATACCGTTGCCGAGCAACATGATATAAGATAGAATCTTCCTCATAAAATGCGAAATTAAATAGCCATTTTGATTTCTTTATACTTTTCATCGTTGAGTAAAAACTTGTAAAAGATAAACCATGGAGGTAGATTTTTCCATTTAAATTCTTGTTTCAAACAATTCATGTTTTCCGATAGTGACTAATTAATGCAAAAATCCTGCACCAAACTCGGAAATAAAGTTTTATTACATTTCGACGTTTTAAACAAACGATTTTCATCCTTTCCGTTTGGATAAACCACGGAGTTGGAGAGTATAACTCCTAGGAAAAAGTTCCGTTTTTCATTAATATCTCAACAACCCCTGGTCTTAGAAATTTGAAACTTGGACTAAATTTATGGGGGGGGGGGGGGGGGGGCTATTTCAAGGCTATCCACAAAATTTCTTTAAATTCGGCTCAGTCGTTTTTCCGTGATGATGAGACAAACGTACATTTCTTTTTTTACTAATATCTCGAGAGATATTAGTAAAAAATCTAGTATTTCTTTTTCTGTATCTCGAGAACCGGTGGTCGTAGAAACTCAAAACATGGACTAAATTTTAAATGGAGCTATTTCCAGGCTACCCACCAAATGTCATCCAATTCGGTTCAGCCGTTCTCCCGTTATGATGGGACAAACAGACAGACAGACAGATTTTCAATTTTATTTATATAGATTTCTTGAGGATCCGAGCGTATAATACGGCACTGTCTGGAAATTGTCCTAGAAGGCTTTGGAAGTTAATGGACGGCGTGTGTGACGTGATTGAAATCGTCCAATCACGCTTGGTTTTTTTGGGTGGGCGTAAATGCGATTTTTTGAGGTTTGGGAGTCTCCCCTGTAACTTCGAAGCCGAGAGGAGCTAAAAAAATGATGTGCTATATTATTCAGTTATGAAGGCACTTGCGGTCTCTCCAAAACTAATATAATTATGTTATTAAAAATCTTTCGGCAGAATTGAAAGGGTCTGGAAATGTGTGTAAATTAAAAATCTGATATTTTCAAAGCTGAAGGATGCCGGGAGCATTACATATTTCTCACTGTGACTACTGGGAGTGAAATGTCCTGGGAAAATCAAAAGTGCGTTTGAAGCCCTATTGTGACCTATCGACATCGCATTTGCTAAATTGAGTGTATTCCTTCATGGATTATTATTTTGGGGCTTAAATAGAAATGCATGCAGAGGAATTATAAGCTCCTGAGTGGAGTCATCCGTTCCGTTGCACCTTTGGAGAGTTGAAATGGTTCTTGCCTCACCTTTTGTGTTTCAAGCGTCATTTACAAAGGATGGGTAAATTGTGTTCCTTCTACAAGTCTGATTGTATTTGTAAGTACTTTAAAATGCTAATATTTATGGATGGAGCTCAAATTAGAACTGGAATTGTGTTGGAATAGTTTGGGAAATTATAATACAAGACCCTTTTAAGCTCCAGTAATAATGCTGTATGTCATAGATTCGTGTTGAGAATACGCATAGCGTGTCTCTGGTCTATTATTATGCATGATGATTATGCCATTTATTACTTGTGCGAAGACTCAATAAAAATATATGCGGCAAAAATTCCCTGAGTGATTCTTCTACCTCCACCACATGAACGATTAACTATTTTCATCTTGAATTTAAGTTTCGTTCGGGTCAATCCCCAAGCACATGGAATTCTCACTCTATGCTTAATCACGTGCCATGTTTGATGAAGGCAAGTGGTTGCCGGATGATATATCTTCATTGGTTGTTGCATTTATAATGCGTGATTGATATAATATTTGATCATCCTCATATTACCTTTCTTTGCCCCGGCACCAGGATTCAAGGATGACCCACGTCTCACCAATGGCACACGTCCCGACAATCTTATCCTTCTATGATAATACCACGATCCGAGTCCACAACATCATTTCTAACAACACCTGCGTTGGAGGAAAAGGGATTTTTTTTTTAATCACTTTTATGGGTCAAATGATTCTGGGGCCCTTTAAAGGCCTCCCACAGCACGTGGCACGCTCCTAATGGCAATTTTCGGCTGTGAAGGATGCGAGGTTGGGAACCACGCACCGTCGCCCGGGGATGAAGTCGATCCCAATTAAGAGTATTTCATGTTTCGTAATGTTACTAAATCGAGAAAAGAGGCAACAGCATGACCTGATCAAGAAAGACGAGTTCTTTCCCGACATCATTTTTCCTTTCAATTTTAGGGTAGAGTGGCGCACTTTCTACTCTTACAAAAGTGTATAATATTGTTAGGAAAGTGTAAAATGCTTCTTGGCATGCCGTTTCCTAACAAGGAGAAGACACATTTACAGGCAGTCAGACAAGGAACGGGTTGTTTGATATTGGTGATATTTTTTGTGACAATAGTGTCCAATTTGACGAAATATCGCCAATTTGACGACTTTCGAAAGCCATTCAAATTTTCTCGAAATCTCCATTATTTTCGAAAATATGCCCTCTTTCTAAAGATTTTTTTCTTGAAGAATATACAAGGAAGCCAAGTTTCAGTCGGGCATATTTGACATAATGCGAGTCAAATTGAATTGTGAGATACGTCAATATTTTGAGAACATATTTGAGAACTGTTTTGTGAGTGAGTTGAAAGTTATTGTTGTTTTATTGTACCTGACATCTGTTTGGGGATCTTGTGAGATAGCTAAAGTGTTATTAGCTGTAAATTGTTCCTGTTGACGCTTATTGGGGCTTTTAAATAAAAGCGTTAGTGATCCAGAAATTCGGACTCAGTTTTGTATCCTGAGAGTACACCCACGATCTGAGGGGATAAGTCGTATTGTAACAGTATATTCGTATCATTATCATGCAGCTAAGCGAGACTGGCTGATTAAGGGGTTCATTTGCAGCCCAAACTGCTGAATGTAAAAACTGGAAACTTTGCATACACGTGGGACTTACTTGATAAGTAGTGAGAAATATCTAAAATCTTAAAATTGTGGTCGAAAAATGTATGAAGCTCAGAGTTATTTGTTCCAAAAATTATTCTTGCTATCACTCGAAAAAGGCACAATTCATTTTCATACCATCCTTCACACACACACACGCACGCACACACACACACACACACACACACACACACACACACACACACACACACAAAATAAATGAATAAAATAAAAAAATGTTAATTAAAATTTTCTTAATTAATTATATCGGCAAACAACTAATTGTTCTTGCAATATTTCAATTTATTAGTTAAAGCGGGCAATTTCTTTTTATTATATTTTATAATTCACTTTTTATGCAGTTCTTGCTATTTTCCCTGCATACAATTGCACAGGAGTCGAAAATTCGAATTCGAGTTTTCGACGGACGAGCACGTTTCAAGCATCCTTGAACTTGAATAGAACATTTTTGAGGTGATGTCTGTGTGTATGTGTGCGTCACGTCCCCGTGAGTCTGTGGATGCGATATCTCACACACGAATGGAGCGTTTCGAATGTAATTTAATGCGATTATTACTATTCGTAAATTCGGGAATCATATTGATATTAAAAGCGACTGAACGTTTCGATACCCTTAAATATTTTAGATGAATGTTTGAAAAAAAAAAAAAAATCAGAAGTTTTTATAATGTTAAATAAAAAATCTTTTCATATGTATTATTTTATTCAAAAACAAATGCCATAAACTTTAGGACACCAGCTTGAACCGTTCTTGAGATATTGCACGTCATTAGGCATTGTGTTTTGTTTGATTTGTAATATTCTTGTTTTGTGTTTAGTTAATTTTCCTGTTTATATCTTAGTGAAATGCCAGTTTTGGAATGGACTGATTTCCAATACAGCCATATGTAACAACACTATAATTATCATATTTTCATATAATGGAGTCCATTGGTTAGTAGATGCTAGCAATATTCCCGATTGTTAAGTAAGATTTGGGCAAAATATGAATGAATTGAGTACTTTAAAATAATTTTATAGGTTCTCATCCAGAAAAGCGTCCTATTATCGGTGTATTGTTGCGAACGCGCTCTATTCCCTTTGGCGTCTCTTCTTTCGTCCGTCTCGAAGGCCAGGCGAAGAAACCGCAGTCCATGACGTCAGTTTAAAGTGACGTGAAACCAGGGTTGCCAGAACTTCCCAGTTTCCACATTTGGCGACTTCTTGAATGTTCCAGAAACTTTACAAAATAACTATTAGTCTAGTCTAGGAGATATGGTAAGAGTTCCAGAGGTTTCTATGGAGAGACTTATCCCTCCGTTGGAGAATTAAAGCGACACGAGCTATATCGGACTGTGGTTTTGAGAATAGTACCTGCTGTATTGTTGTTGTTGTCAGTGTTTTGAGAATAATATCGCTTATTCTATGAAATGAGTGGAGCATTTAAGCTCTGTCTGATTGTATACTGTTCCTGTTTACTTTGTGCTTGTGAATAAAAGGAAGTTATCCGGAAACTTGGACTCGTTCTTGTATCCCTCATATACACACCTGATTCTAGAGGATACGTTTGTAACAGTACTTTTCAACGTTAGAAATATTGAGCTGCGGATCTTGTCCATCATTATTTCGCGTTGAAAGAAGTAAAGTAACTGAATTACGCGGGCGAAAGTCTTGTGATGACCACATTAGATTTTTTTTCCTATTTGTATCTATTATAGTAACGGAGTTACGCTCTAAATACTGAAATCGTCTGCTGGTTGCTCTTTAAATCAAGCTATTGTAAAGCAATGTTATAATTAATTAATATTTAGATTAAAATGTGTAGAAAAAGTTGAAAATAAAGTAACATGCAGCGATTGGAGATGAAATGTTGTTTTATCACGCCGTAATTTCCTTGTTGACAGAAGTATTAAAAGTTCGCCATTTTAATTTTTTCATTTGAAGTGATTTTTGAACTTTTATTAGGGACACTATAGCTACTGACCACTATAGCTATTTCGTATTATATAATATACGTTCCATAGAAAATCGCTGCAATGCTAAATTTGCAATTGGGTCACACGTACTTTCGTAACCATGTAATTCTTAGTATAAAAATCTGATGTGCCCAACACATGACTTTGCTTACAGATTAAATAAGACTATACTAAATACTTTATAACTAGATCACGCAGAAAATCAATCATGTTTTTGTTATTACAAATTAAAACAAAAGTAACAGATTACATGTAATGCGGTTAATTATTTCGAGACTTTCCTTATGGAAAAGTAAATTTCTTATATCTCGAGAACGGCTCATCATGACTGTTAAACAATGCTGTCCATTTTATTATTGGTTCAAATTACTTGAAACTCCCTCGTTGAATAATAGTGAACATATTTTTTATATTGTATATTTTGTATTATTTTTATACAATATTTTAGTATCGTTCTGTACATTACTCCATTTGCTTCTGAATAAGAAATTACATGCAAAAAGGCTATTTCTGTAGCAAATTTCAACACACACACATACATATATATATATACACACACATACATATATATATATACATAATTAATTAATATAATATATATATTTCGACTCTCAGAAAGCAATGTTCGAATCACTGAAGCTTCAGAGTTTACTAAGAGACATGGTGCTCATTTATTCCATTGCATATATTTGCATAATAGTTTATCTTGCCAGGTCCCCAAAGAAACACATATCCCGTGCGCATCGTGACAAATGATACCATGGGCTTAGAAAAAGGAGATAAAACGCCCATAGATGGCATGGAAATGCCATAAAAGGCATGGAAATGCCATAATGCTTTGACAATTAAATCTAGGTGTCGATAGTATATAGTAAAGGAGCCACTATTGTTAGTTGACATAGCAAAAGGCGTAGTATTGAGTATATGTATTTTTCATTGTTTTTAAATGAAGGGTTCCTTTATTATGAGTATAATTAACCAGTATTTTTCATAGTTGTAGTTGAGTACAGAATATAGGGAGATAAAAATAAATTGACAGGTGAAATAATTTTGAATACGTAGGAATATTCTTGATTGTTTCAGTTCTAATTTGAATCGAGCTAATAATTTATATTTACAAAACGGACAATTTAAATAAATATTTCGCCCCAGAAATACATACAATGTAGGACTACTGATCTTCCCCCAGCGCCACCTGCATGATTGTCTCAAACGATATAACGTTTTTCTAATATTTCTTATATTTTTCTTAATAATAAATAATTTCTTGATTTTCCTAAGATTATATTATTATATAATCTTAATATTATTTCTATATATGTGTTAACTCCTTAGTTTTATCTCGACTGATACATTTTGCTAACTGGCATTTAAAGTTGCCGTCTTCGGAATTAATTGAATCCATTTTGAAGCGAAGAATTTAAACAGTTTCAATTATTGCAATAATCCATTTAATTTATGAATCGTAATCTTCTTTCACAAATCGCCCTCTAGCGAGCTAACAGCATTCGGTGCCTGTCTCTGTACCTCCTTCAGAACATGGTCTCGATCGGTTTGACTTCTGGAAACCCTCTTCAAAAAAATAAAATCTGATGTGTGCAGCACATGACTTTCCTTATATAATGCAATGAATTGACTACTTTTACAGGGGGAAAAAAAAGGCTATTCTTATAGTAGATACTTATATTCTTTCCAAGATATTGAATTTTAGTCAATGAGTCGTCATTTTCATTGATTTAGCATCCTTTTTATCCATTTGGCGAGATTTTCGCTAATTTGGCCAACATTTAAAAATGTCGCCAAGTGGGCGACATTACCTCAAATTCGTTGTCAAAATCTCGCCAAGCGTTATGGCCCGAGAAATAAGTTATTCTTATAGCAGATAAATGACTATTGCCGTTCAAATAAAAAAGTATTATTCAAAGTATCTTTTCTCATGAATGGAACAATCTAAATCCACGAGAATGGTGTCACCCAATTTATCGCATGATATTACATATGAAAAGTGAATATGTTTCTCAACAGTTAATATATTTTTTTTTTTAATTTATGGGATTTCTTGATAAATTTATTTGAAAAATGTGCAATATCTTGAGAACGGTTCATGCTAGGGTTCTAAAGTTTATGTCAATCGTTTTCTAAGGAAAAATTACATAAGAAATGTCTATTTGCGTAACTTTATTAAAAGTTTTGATTTCTTGATGATTTTTTCAAAATTTCACTCGAAAATTTAGGGGGGGGGGGGTCTGAACATTTGATTGCGTTTAAAAACAATGAGCTTCCAGTATTCACGGATTGTGATTTTTGTACAAAATTTCTTTCGAATCGCTCCATTCCTTCGTGAGATATCGTCTCCACACACACACACGCAGACATCACCTCAAAAATGTTTGATTTGTGATCAGGGATGCTTGAAATGTGCTCTCCCGTCGAAAACTCGAATTCGAATTTTCGACGGGATAAATTATCTCGAGAACAGCTAGTCCTAGTGTAATGGGATTGACCTTATTTCGAATTCGAATTTTCGACTCCGTCACAATACTTTCCTTATACGTACATTATGTACATAAGGAAAGTAAAAAATCTGATGTGTTTAAGACTCAAATTCATGTTCTCTTTATTTTCTTTAATAATTCATTCAATTGAATTTGACTTCGCAAAATTGTAACTCGATGTAACTTAATATTGTATTATTATTATTTTAATTGTATTCGATGTAACTTTGCGTATTTTCAAAGGTTGCGTAGCAAAAATGCGGGGAAAAAATTATCTCGAGAACAGCTAGTCCTAGTGTAATGGGATTGACCTTATTTCACACATTATTGAAAATTACGTATAAAACAAACATTTAATGGATACATTTGAGTATATGTAGTTTTTCATTTTATGTTTTGGCGATTTTTGAGGGCCATTTCGCAAAAAGTGAGTTACAGTATATACATACATTGTACAGACACAAACATCACGCTAAGAAAAGTGTGGTTTTTGTGTGTTTTTCTGGAAGTCCCAAAACATGTAGGTCCGTCGAATATTACCATGTATTGCAAGAGAAGTAGAATGCGTATATTTGTGATTGTTACGTTCCTTGTATACATAATGTATAAGGAAAGTATTGTGACGCGGTCGAAAATTCGAATTCGAGTTTTCGACGGGAGAGCACGTTTCAATCATATCTGATCACGAATCGAACATTTTTGAAGTGATGTCTGTGTGTGTGTGTGTCAGTGAGCCTGGAGACTATACCTCACGAATGAACGAATGAATGCAGCGATTCGAAGGAAATTTGGTACAAAAATCACTGTCCGTGAATATTGGAAGCCTATTGTTTTAAAACACAATCGAATGTTGAGACCCTCCTAAATTTTCTAGTGAAATTTTGAAAAAATCTTCAAAAAATTAAAACCTTTAATAACGTTACGTAAATAGATATTTTTTATGTAATTTTTCCTTAGAAAACGATTGACATAAACTTCAGAACGCTAGCACGAACAGTTCTCGAGATATCGTACATTTTTCAAATAAATTTATCAAAAAATCCCATAAATTAAAAAAAAAATATTAACTGTTAAGAAACATGCTGACTTTTCATATGTAATATCATGCGATCCATTGGGTGACATCGTTCTCGTGGATCTAACTGGTTCCATTCACGAGAAGAGATACTTTGAGTCATACTTTTGTATTTGAGCGCCAATAGTCATTTATCCGCTGTAAGAATAACTTATTCCGCCGTCCATAACGCTTGGCGAGATTTTGGCGACGAATTTAGAGGAATGTCGCCCATTTGGCGACATTTTTAACTGGTGCTAAATTAACGAAAATCTCGCTAAATGGATAAAAATGACACTAAATCAAGGAAAATGACAACTCATTGAAGAAAATTCAATATCTTGGAAAGAATATAAATATCTACTACACAAATAACCTTTTTTTCTTTTACCGTAAAAGTAGTCAATTCATTGCATGATATAAGGAAAGTCATGTGCTGCCCACATCAGATTTTTTATTTGATGCAGCTTTTTAGAAAGAGTCAAGGATGAGTAGAGCACGAGTGCTGTTTATTTGTTGGAGAATCGCTCCGTTGGACACAGTCCAGCAAGCAATAGGGAAGAGTATTGTGCATCGCCGTTTAACTGTTTACAACAGTTTGAATTTTACAAACTATATTGCGATGGAATGTTCCGCGGTAAAATAAAAATAAAACATCGTTAACTTTTAACGTTAAATGTATAGAGTCACCCAGGTCTACTTGGATGGATTTTACCTAGCTGACTCCAACAAGTGCCTTGTTTGGAAATCCTGGAACACATCTTGTTCTTCTGCACTGGAGAGAACATTTTCAGAACTGTTTTAACAAAAACGTGTGTTCTTCCGTCTATTTTATCTGTCTTATCTAAAGTATATTTTATATGTATTGCTTTTTGAGTCTATAGAAGACATTATGAAATCGGTCGCTCATGCGTCGGAATCGCAAGTTGTATTTATTTTATGTTAAACGTATCAGTGATAAATATAGTTTAGGATTGCCTGTCACGTGGTTCAATTTTACAGTTTTTGTATAGGGTAGAAGATAGGGCCCATCGTTCGAATATATCATTGCATACAGCTGAGTGAGACTGGCCGAGGTATGAATTGCACAGTCAAAACTACTGAAGGTAAAAATTCGAAACTTTGCATACACGTAGGACAATGAGAAAAATCTAAAATCTTGAAATTTTGTTTAAAAAATTTAATAAAACTAATAATGAATGTTGGAAGAAGAAAAATTCCGAAATTTTTAAATATTTCGACAAAATTTCGGAATTTTATATTTTTTTCTCTTCTTATAGGTCAAGTTGCGTCGCGTAATATATCTATCCTTAGCAGTTCGAGCTGTGAATTCCTTTTCTAGTGAGTCAGCTGTATGAGATGACTTATCACGCTATATAGGGAAATTTCTGTGCTGTCCACATCGTTTTTTTATAGCGTGTTAATTTCTCAAATTATGTTCCTTCGAAGATGTGTTCGTCATTAAACCCACTTCCTCATTCATCATAAATGGCGACCAACACAAACATTTCTCCATGTAATCACACCTGCAGAAAAGATGTAATTTATCAAACAAGAAAAGTATTAATAGACTCTTTTCAAAACGCTTCAACGAAATGAAACTTTTCAGTACGTAGTTTGACACAGATACAAAAACACAATTCACGAAACGAAAGTCTTCCAAATGGGTGTCAAGCATGCTGCCACTTTCTCCGAACACATTTCGGTTTTCCCTCCTTCCCCCTTCTCTGGAAGATGTTTTCTCGGCGAAGGAGGAAGCGGCCAGTTGTTGATTGTGTAATCCCAATCGGGGTTAAGAGAGTGAATATGCTTATTTTAGTAAAAGTGAAACTACCGCGATGGAGGAAACAAATTACTCATTCTTGTCTTTCACGAGCCGAAGTGAAATGGTTTTCTAAATTTAAACTTTCCCCTCGGCAATGGCGGAATAAAATGTTTAGGGCGGGGAGAAGCATTTGTTTCGTAAGCACATTTAATAACTTGTATTTCAACCAAAGACATATATGACAATCTGCAACCCTTTGGCTGAGCTGGACGGCCTGGGTAATAAATAAATAAATATGGCAATCGATTCGTAAAAATATCGGATTAGCATAATTTTGAAAGGACAGATTCCATGATTTCCCGCGTGTACGCCACTTGCATATGCTACTTCCTGCGTAAGCCACCTAGGTGTGCCTAGACGTCACTTACGTAAGGAGCATACGCAAGGGGTGATTGGTTTATGCCCGTTTCATCCTGTCACATTTCATCCCTCACGCTACTCTTTTTTAGAACAGTAGCATTTCATCCCTTATCCAAAGTACACCTGTTCTCCAAACTTCCTGCCAACTGAGAGGGGTGTAAATGACTCTTTAGGGGATGAGTTCCGATGAGCTCCGTCCCACATGCGATCACTTTGAAAATTGTCTCGTGATTGCAGGTGTCTCATAGGGAGCCAATTCAAACGACATTCACCAGTCGTAATATTAATGTTCAGAACAAATTAAAAATATTACTTGTAAATATATTGTTTTGTGTTATTTAAATATATTTAAATAATTTAGATAGAGTAAATCCGATCTTATCAGATATTCCTATGAAATGGATACTTCTAATTGTTTTGTAGTACCATGCATGATGTTTACAACTATGGGCATTTTTACCAACATGATATATGCAGCAAATCTGCGTTCCTTTTAGCATTAAAAATCTTAAATATTCAACCAAATGTCAATTTTTTTTCATGGAATTAATAATAATTTTGTATTTGATTCCTTTCAGAAGCTATTGAAATACACAACTTTATTAAAAATGATTCGACAGTAGCTCCATTCCGATGGAAGCGAAACGATTTCGAATGAGCAACATCTTTCTTTGTGTGTGGTTTGTCTTCTTTAAACATTTTCAAAACAGTTCAAAATAATAAAATATCGAAATTAGAATCACTATAGTTCTTTAATTAAGAACTCTATCTAAAATCCAATTCTATATCCATTTAGAATTTTCAAAGGGCTACACATTACTTTGTAGTCTATAGCTAGAGCTTTCAGTTTTTGAGATATATAAGCATCACAAACTTGGAAAACGCGAAAATTTTAATATTCTTCAATTTGCAAGACGATTTCTCAAAAACTGGAAAAACAAATTATAAATCTAGAAACTAGATTTCCTATTGAACATTTTGTCGCTTACAATGTACATCTATCTCTTATATTTACAAATATATTTCGAGTGAAAATAATTAAAGTGAAGAAAATCATTGCTCGGATAAAAACTTTGATCTTTTCGAAAAAATATTTAAAATATTTAAATATTGAAATCATTTTATATATTTATAATGTGCACCTAAGGTTTATATATTTTATAATTCATGTGTGAAATGTGTGCTAATGTATTTTCATTTTCAACAAAAGAAGTAAAAAAAATGTTTACATATTTAACTATTAGATTTGGAGATATAAACGTCCAAAGGGTTTATATTGATCGTACCTCTTCGATTAAGATAGCTAGTATTTTAAAAATAAAAACTATAATACTATTCTGGAGTCATATAATCTCGTAAAATAAAGCTGCAAAATTGAATGCCCAAAAAAATTTTTTTTGAGCTTTTCTATCACTTATCAATTATTAATGTTATGCCAATTAGCTAATACTTTAAAATAATATGTCACTCATGACATTCTTGAAAGAACGATCTTAACGTTTCTTTGAGACATTGTTTGTGATGAAAAAATAACCTAAATGTCAAAGATAGCGTCGAATCGAAGGCAGATTGGGAAATTGCAAGTGAATTATTCTAAATAGAAATTAAAAATGTTCGTTCGGGCAATTAGAAAAATATGCCAATGATTGTTAATTTTTCGAGATGTCCATTTTATGTTGTCTTCATTAACAATATTTTTTTTTTATTATCGGACCTACTCATCAGCCATTTTAAATAGGGTGCAGTATACGTCAAAAGCCCAGACCATTCGGCTCGTCCAAGGACTTAGAGCAGCAAGATGAATGGCCAGGGGTGCAGTATACGTGACCTTCTCTCATTTTACTACCCTAAATATTGAGTTTTGTAGAGCGAGAATAGAGAAATTCCTTTTTAAGAGTATTCATTTAAATAAAGTTAATGGAATGTTTTGAATAATAATGTCATTTAGAATACTATAAGAATTGGCACCTGATTGTGAATTTTAAGTTTCTTTATAATATATTTTCAGTACGAAAACGGGTATACTGCTAATTATGTATAAAATACATATAGACGAACATAGATCTTCCCAAAGGGAAATTATCTTTATTGTATATTTTTTTGACAAATTTAAGCCATTCCAAATAGAACGGCCGCAAGGGGAACGAATCTCCTCCAAGAGGCGAGAAGAGCTGTGAAGGGAAGAGACTATTGGGGAACGCATACACTTTTCCCCTCTACCAACAGGAGAGGACCACAAGGTAATTAAGAGGGGGTGCATACAGGATGAAATGGGAATAACAAGAGACACAGGATGAAATGGGAAGAGGTGAAATGGAACATCACCGGGGTGATTTAGAGCCTAGAGTTCCCCTTTCACTCATCTAGACAGGGGAGGGAAAGAGGGGGGGGGGTACTTCATCCCCCTGTACGTTCAACGTCACAAAGGTTGTGCATCTTATTTTTGTGTTTGCTCCACTGATGTCAGTGGTATTCCCTCTTTTGAAAAAAGTTGTATTGGAGCCCATGCACCTAAGCACAAAATAAGCTGGCGCAACACATATGTACCCGCTTAGCGGATGGCTATATGGTGCGTGAGCTTTCATAGGACGAACTTGAGGACGAGCTGCAGCTGCGCATGTCAACCGCGCAATAGGCGAAGGCGTATTACATGAATCTTCATGATGTATAGGACGTATGAAGCTCGCGCAGTAAGCGTCTAAGCGATGGATAGCTATTACCAGTTCAGAGCTTTTTAAAAAAGCGACCTAACTGGTCCTCGAAGGTGGGTACTTTTAAAAATGGTATGCCCCTGTCTTAAATCTCGTATTTGTATCCGAGATGCATCTACGTTGTTTGCGCAAGCCGTCTAAAAACCGAAATAGTGGCCATAATAATAAACCATTGCGCAAGCACGAAATTCTCAGTACCACACTGATGTTATTGCACCAATATTGACAAGAAAATTGTTTGCCAATTTTACCAATAGTAGTTTTACCAATAGTAGAGGAATGGACGCACATTCCTCTTTTGGGTTTGTTAGTTCTCTTGCACTGACGAAGAGGTTCCAGCGTACCCTCGAAATAGCTGTATGGTGTATGCTGTGTCATTGTTTTATTTACGTTGCTCTAGTTTTCCTTATGCCACTATATCCCATTTCAATGAAAGACTAACATGTAGTATTTAATATGAGGACGAATCTCCAGTGTGTGGTTACCTAATGTCGGCTTCAAGCCGCATAGATCTCATCCATATGCCGTAGGCCAGCGATCCCTGTTACTGGGGCACATGCCCGCAGCTCATTTCTGCTGTATATTTTTCCTTGCTGTCAGAGAAAGTAGCGTGTGAGAGAATGGGTCCCCGACACAGTCCGCTCCACATGAAGGTTAAGTCGCGGATTTGTGACAAACAGCGGACCTTCTTAATTCTGCGCCATTATGGGTCACGCATCAGTGGTGCCACCCTACAGATTGCCCCGGGATAACGAAAATTACGTGATTTCTAATGAGCACATAGTGAGTAAAAATGACAAATGGCGAGGTTCATTTATTAACTATCCGTTTGTTTTCACTCCTTTCTCTGGTGGTGGCTTCCTTAGATTTAGAAATAGGAAGAAAACCACACTATTCTTCAATTCCGTAGGCTCATCCCTGGACCACCAAGTTCAGCTTCTTACAGGACTTTTCGCTGCATGATCGAGGTTTTGCTCTACATCTTCACCGTTTTGGAGAAAGAAATTCTCCTGTGTGCACGTGCGGAACGGAAAGGTTACGGGTCCACTCCACCACAGAATGCCCTCTCACATTCGAGATTTGTAGAATGCAGAGCATTTGGATAAATGCACACTAAAAATATGTGATGGGCAGTGCAAGACCTTTGCTACATAATGCATGACTTTGCTTCTTTCACAGCGGAACTCGAATCCAAATTTTTGAACCCGCCGCAATATTTTTCTTATAGATTGTACCACTATGTATGTAGTGGAAGTAAAAATGAGATGTGATCAGCACGGGATTTTCTTTACATAATGCAATGATATTTTTCAGCAGAAAAGAAAAATACAAAAAGGATTCAGGGTACAATGGTTGTGGCATCAAATCTATAATAATAAAGAAATATTCCTGTCTGTCTGTGTCGACTGTAGCGTAAAATCTAAGCTAAGCATAATACGACCATGAAACCAATTATACATATAAATGACTGTTTGCGAATTGTTAGGCGTCAAAATACAAAACTATTACGTAAAGTATTTTCTTTCGCGAATGGAAAGAACTCAATTCAAGAGAATGATATTAACAAATTTATCGCAAAATATTACATATGAAAAGTGAGCCCATTTCGCGACGGTTAACATACTTTTATGTGATTTTTTTTTTGATAAATTTAAGCTTTGTTTTGCTAAATTTAGGTGAAATGGAAGGTTTGTAAACCAATGTTTGTATTTATATTTTTAAACTCGACGTGGTTTGTTTCGTGCAGAACATATTTACGAGTCAAATGAAATCTCTATTACATCTGAAATATGGGCACCCTTCGAAGATTGACTCCTCTCGATGCGTGCATAAAGAAATGCATCCAAAATAAATGGCGCTTTGTTTCAAGAATCATTCTCGGGTACTTTATGACAGAGCGGTGCATCAAATTGTTTGTCGTCGCATTTGTTCCTTTGTTGTTGCTAAATACTCTCTCTTTCCGCAGCGTTGTCCTCAATCACGGTGGAAACGGAAACGTCGCACCACCTGTCGACAGGAAACAGCGGAATACACCCGTTTACACTTCAATTTCCGATAGGCATTGTGTCGGCTTGATTCAGCATAACGTTAATAAGTAAAGGTCTACGTTCAATTTAAAGATATGTCATAATCAAAGAATCTGCCAATAGGAAGCGTTCCTAAGGCTTATAATCAAGCTTTTGGTGTACTGACAGCTATAAGTGGACTGATTTAGGCATTTTAAGCATCCAATAGCGGATGAAACTGTAATGGCAGGGAGAAAACGTGTGCCACAATTTTTCAAACATCTGTAGTGCCAGTGATACCACCCAACCAGTTTAAAGTTTAAGGAACACTGAGCTGAAACTGTACCAAAGCAAGAGTGGCCGAGTTCATAGAACACACCGACAATAGGAGACGTTTTCAGGATGGTGGCTGCACTGGTATAAACTTTAAAAAATAATTGCTCTCTCCGAACGAAAACTCCTATAAAGATGATTTTTTTTTTATTAACCCAATACAGGGAGTCTAAAACTGTAGTTAGCCCAATGTCCATAGAATATCTTATATTCTATTAACTTTGGTTCATTAACCCCGTAGAATATTTTATATTCTATTAATCTACAAAGTTAAAATTATATTAACCTTGTAGATAACCTACTCATTAAATCTAAACTTCACACATATTTTTAGCACGACAAATAACGTGTACATGCGAAACTTCAGTGGCCAAAGTCGTCCTATTTTAACATGACAGTACCACTTTTCATTCTTGTGTCCAGCTGTCATCACAAATTCTTCGGAGAGCTACAATGGCCTATCATTTTTTAAACTGCTTTATGAGGCAAGCTCGTGTCATGCTAAGAAAAGGGGAAACGAATTTACATCTTTCACAGTGAACAAATCTGATGTAGGCAATACATGACTTTTCATATACACTCAAACCCGTTTTTGTGCGGTCTTTTTTTGTGCGATTTTTTTATTTGTGCGAATTTTTTTGTGCGGTATATGAAAATTTCAATCAAATTGACAAAGTTATCAATAAAAAAAAAAATTAGTAGGTTTGATCGGCCATTTAGTTTTTTCGATTTTTGATATGTATTTCATCACATTACATAAGTATTGCGTCAGCCAATTACATTACATATGTATTGAATTCTATAATCGCATCATTTAATTGTTGAACGCACAAGAATTTCCATGTAAATAAATGAAATGTGCAGTAGCATATTGCGATGGAATTCTTGCGTATCAAAGCAAAAATGCATAGATCGCAAATAAACATTGAAGGACATCTGTATCTTGTTAGTTCGGGTTTTCCTGAAACGGACTGCGTGTCTCGTCAGGTCGCTGAGTTGGTTTTTTGCTAATGAGATAGTTGGCGACTAGTCTCATGCTTTGTTTTGTTTGTTTTAACGAGTAGGTAGAAGAAGTTTACTTGAAGGGAGCAAAGAGTTGCTTTTTTTTATTCGTCTCTGATCTGCGTAAGTGACAAGTCCGCTAAATAAAGTGATTTAATAAAAAAGAATATTACGTGTGTTTTAATTTTTAAATCTAATATTAATTGACGTCCTTCAAAGTGCTTTCACATTCCTATTGTCAGACTACGAAGGATAATGGTTATACGTTTTGAAAAGTTTTGTATGTGTAAAATAAGTACATATGTAAATAAAATATTTAAAAATGTTCGCATGTGTATTTTCTAAATCAGATCCCAAAAGGTTTGGCGAGATTCCAAGTAGCTGCCAAGCCTCGTGTCTTGATTTCGTTTAAAAAAGCAATTCCTAGTTATTTCGTAAGGTTTTGAGTTATTTTCTATGTGAGACTTTTTTAATGCTGTCCCTATTCACCGCATAAAAAAAAATACTTTTTAATTGTGTTGCGAAAACTAAAAATAGGTTTGAGTGTATAATGCAATGAATTGACTTCTTTTACAGTGAAAAAATGATGCATAAGATCCACGGTATTGTGTTTATAACGTACATTTGGCGCTTTCCTGGATGACAACATGTAAAACTATTTCGAAGTACCCAATTGGCTTGTAGCTCATGTAACTCTAAAATAATATAGTCTGTAGCAATAAGGTATAATAAGCAATATAGGCCATATATTAAAACATTTTAATAACTCATTAGTTTACTGTCATTTTCATTAACTTGGTGTCATTTTTGCAATTTGGACGACAGTTTCGTCAGTCTAGGGCAAATGATCGCCAAGTTAGCAATATTTTGCCATATTATTTTTCATGTTCGCCATACGTATCTATAAGTGTTGCAAACAAACGGAGAGAAAATCATTTCTTATATGCTAGAAGGTATGCCCGTCATATGGCGGAATTCAAAATTTGTAAAACATTACTTTACATTTGGCGTCATTTTTATCAATGTGTGACATTTTCGTCAATTTGACAGCATTTAAAAGAGTCGTCAAGTTGGCGACATACCGCCAAACACGTCGCCAAGGTTTTCGCCAAGCTTTACGGACGGACGGAGAAAAGGGTTATTCTTATACTATAAACATTCTGCAACCTTTGCTCATTTTTTTCAGCTACTTTGTTGATAATTTCGGCAAATTATCAGAAAAGCCGCAATTATAGTCGTTCGTGAAAATTCCAGCTTCATTTTTTAAATATTCAGCTAATTATCGACTACTTATCATAACTATCACAACTTATCATAACTATCATAACTATCACTTATTAACTATAACTATCATAACTATCACTTATTAACTATAACTTATCATAACTATCACTCCACCTTACTCCCCATTACGGATAGCTAATTCCCCTGAAATTTTCAGTAATATACTTGCAACTATTTTATAGTGTATAGTTGATTCTTATATCCTTTCCAAGATTCTGGATTTTATCAATTAGTCGTCATTTTCATCAATTGAGCGTCATTTTTATCAATTTGGTGACATTTCTGTCAATTTGGCAACATTTTAAAAAGTCACCAAGTTGGCGATATTCCGCAAAATTTGTCACTAAAATTTCGCCAAGCGTTATGGACAAAGAAATGGGTTATTCTTATAGTAGATAGATGACTATTGGCGTCCAAATACAAAACTATTATCCAAAGTATCTGCTCTCGTGAATGGAACAAGCTAGATCCACGAGAATGATTCGATGCTAACAAATTTTTCGCATAATATTACATATGAAAACTGAACATATTTTACAATAGCTTATAATTTTTATAACTTTATGTGATTTTTTGATAAATTTATTTGATAGCATGAGCAATATATCGAGAGCGGTTCATGCTAGCGTTCTAAATTTTGTGTTAATCGTTTTCTAATGAAAAGTTACACAAGAAATGATTATTTATGTAACTTTATTGCCGATTTTTGGGGTCTTTCAAACATTCGATTGCGTATGAAAACAATAGGCTTCCAGTATTCACGGCTTGTACTTTTTGTACCCAATTTCGTTCGAATCGCTCTATTCGTTCATGAGACATCGTCTCCACAAACTCACTGACACACGCACACACATTACCTCAAAAACGTTTGATTCGAGTTCAGGGATGCTTGAAACGTGCTCTCCCGTCAAAAATTCGAATTCGAATTTTCGACCCTGTCACAATGCTTTCCTTATACATTATGCTATATATATAAAGAAAGTAAAATGGATATATAAGATCCATGGCACAATGTTTTTAATGATGAATTGTGTGCTTTTTCGGCTGACAACATGCCGAAGTATCCAATTAACTTAAATTTCGCGCAACTCTAAATGGACATTTATCAATATTGATAGCATCCGCAATAAGCGATATAATCCGTATATTAAAATATTTTAATAATTAACTCATTAATTTGGTGTCATTTTCGTTAATTGAGAGTCAATGTTGGCTATATTTCGTTAAATGATTCGCCGAATTCGCCAAATTGATTACCAAGCGTTACGGATAGAAGAGCTTTTTATTTATTCTCAAATGATTATTGGCGAATTGCTAGATGTCGAAATACAAAAATGTTACCCAAAGTATATTTTCTCCTGTATGGAACGAACTAAATCCACGTCAGGGATTTTATCAAATTTATTGTATAATAATATATATAAAAAATGAACATATTTTACAATATAATTAATACTTTTTAATTTTATGTAATTCTTTTGATAAATTAATTTGAAAAGTGTGCAATATCTCAGACGGTTCATGTTAGTGTTCTAAAGGTTGTGTCATTCGTTTTTAATAAGAAAATTATATAAGAAATAGTCATTTACGTAACAGTATTAAAAGTCTTGATCGTTTAAAGATGTTTTCAAAATTTCATTTTGGGAACCCCCCCCCCCTCCCAAATTTCCAAAATTTGGGAGGGGGGGGGGGGCCTTCAAACATTCACTTATGTTTAAAATCGATAGGATTCCAGTGTTCATTGATTGTAATATTTGAACCAAATTTCATTTGAAACGCCCCATTTTTTCGCACATCATTCATTTATACAAAATTGTGAATTTTATGTTTCTTTATATTATATTTTCCGTGATAAGAACGGGTATAGTACTAGGATCGATTAAGAAATTAATAGCATAAACACTTTGATTTATCTGTCTATCTATCCATCTATCTCTGGGTAACGCCTGGCGACGAATTTGGCGAGATATATTGCCAATTTGGCGACTGTTCTTAAATGTTGCGAAATTGACGAAAATGTCACCTAATCGATAAAAATGACGCCAAATTGATAAAAATGAAGCCAAATCAATGAAATGAATTCTGTTTTGAAAGGGAATAGTATTGTAATGATATTTCGAAAGCATTAAATGCGCCAAATTTGTCAAAATATCACCAAATTGACGAAAATGTCGTCAAATAGATAAAAATTTCGCCATATTGATAAATATGATGCAAAATTAATGAAATTAATTGTGTTTTGAAAGGGGATAATATTGTAATGGTATTTCGGTAGCGTTTGATTGTCAGTCCAACCGTCCCACTTGGCGACAAATTTGGCGAAATTATAAAATATCACCAAATTAACGACAATGTTGGCAAAACGATTAAAATGCCGCCAAATTGATAAAAATGACGCCAAATAAAATAATTGTGTTTTGAAAAGGGAGATAGTATTGTTATGATGTTTCAGCAGCGTTTATCTGTCAGTTCAACTGTCCCACTTGGAGGCAATTTTGGCGAGTTTTTTTAAAATGTCTTCAAATTGAACAAAATATCACAAAAATTAACGAAAATGTCACCAAATCGATGAAAATTCAATATATTGGAAATAATATAAGAATCTAAGAAAAAGCCATATCTATGTTAGTTCGTGACATTTGGCAAAAAATTTGGCGGGATGTTGCAAATGTCGCTAAATGGATAAAAATGACGCCAAATGAGAGATAACCATTTTGCAAACTTTGAATTCCGTCATATGACGGGCAAGACGATGAAAATTCAATATCTTGGAAACAGTACAACAAATTCAATATCTTGGAATATCTTGACTAAGCCTTATTTTATTCAATTTATTCTTCATAACACAGCAGTGTAAAAGTTTAATTGAACAGAAAATTTCAAATCCTTAATTTTTCTATCAAATGTTAATACTTAAGGTACTTTCCCACCTCTAATTTTTAATAAATAATTCTGACTACAATTTAAAATAAACTCTTTTGGATATCCTAGAAGAAGAGTATAATGAAATGACCGAACTCAGAGAAAACTCAATCTAATGTTGTTGTTAATTATATAAACTATGAATTGGATAAAGAGTCATATTGCCACTGTCATTTAGAAAAATACAAAGACTTCGTAGATAAACACCATGGGCATGTTATAACGGGAAATCTAAATATTATTAATTATGATGCACTAAGATCACTGATGTTACTGGGTACTAAGTACCGTATACCTACTAAATTTAAACATAAATTAATATGTAAAGGTTTATTTCTTGACTTAAATAAATTTATTTATAAAATCAGTTATAAATATCAAATCCCTGTAGAAGCCTTTAAACCTTGGAGAGTCTTAATAGAGCAATACTTAAATCATTATATATATAATCAGAAAATTAATAATTCATATAAACTTAATTCAATTAAAAATGATATTAAAGAAATACAAAATGATTTTGTCATTACATATGTCGATAAGGCAAGTGGAAACTACTCAATTATTTGTAAATATTATTATAAAAATACCCTTCAGTCACACTTACTTAATAATCATATCTATAATTTACATAAAACTAACCTTAAAATCTTATACAATAGAATATCAGCCAAATATAAGCAAATCCATCTAAAAAATAGTTGTAATAACATTCCATATATTGTTTTAGTACCCAAGTTTCATAAATCCCCTGTTGCTTTTCGAACCATTACCAGTGGGCATAATTCTTACATTACTAATGCTGGAAAATTATTATTAAAGATATTACATGAAGTATCCTCGTCAGATGAAATCTCAAAAAATTGTCATATTGTAAAAAACAGTTTTGCAGTAGTTAAGAAATTGAAAACTCTTACGAATATTCGTAGTATTTATACCTTTGATTTCAAAGATTTGTTTAATAATATTAATATAGATGATCTGTATAGAATTATTTTAGGAATTTTTGAAAAATATAATATCAACCTAAAATATTCAAATTTTCTTTTTAAAAAATTACTTAACTTCACTCTTTATGAGAATTATATTCAACATGGTGGTACTATTTTTAAACAACAGGTTGGTATCCCACAAGGGGGGTGTGCCTCATCATTGTTAGCTAATCTGTATTTATTCTTCTATGAAAAAAACATTAATCCAAGCTTGCATAATATGCACATGTTTAGATATATAGATGACATTTTATGTGTATCCCCAAATAATAATATCCCTATAGTATTAAACTTTTATCCAAAAAATTTACAATTAAATGCAAGTAATAATGACACAAATGTTGCAACTTTTTAGATTTAAATTTAAATTTACAAAATTGTAATATGGTTATAAACTTGTATGATAAAAGACAGGATTTTAAATTTAATACATCAAAAATTCAACATTTTGACTCTTGTCTGCATATATCTGTATTTAGAAATATTATAATAAACCAGGCTCTTAGAATCAATAAAATTTGTGATGAATATTATAAATTAGCGCACTTTATGGAATTATTGAGTACAGCGACTAATAATGCATATCCTCCCATTTTTGTTATTAAAATTATCAACTCAGTGTATCAAATTTCACTCGATAACATCCTAGAAAACATTCCCAATTATAGTGACTAACATACAGGAGAGAGAAAAAAAAAAAAAAAAAATATATATATATATATATATATATATATATATATATATATATATATATATATATATATATATATATATATATATATGTATATATATATATATATATATATGTTTGTATGTTATATATAATTATTTATTAATTATATAAATAAATAAAAATGAAAAATAATAAACTAAGTCAAAAACATTAGAAAAATCAAAAAATCGGAAAATAAGATGCATTAATGTTTTGAATTTTATTTTCGCAAAAAAATGTAACTTTTGTCAGTATTGAAACTACGTTTTGTGCGCCCTTATAATGGTGTATAGTGGCATTCTCGATTATCCAGTTTTCCTATTAATTCTTGTTTAGTAGGAATTTTCATCTATGATTCATATTCATATTCAGTTCTGCATGTTTGGGAAGTTGTATTCTGAATTGCTTGTCCAGTCTCCAGCTT
Source organism: Amaurobius ferox (assembly GCA_951213105.1). NCBI lineage: Eukaryota > Metazoa > Arthropoda > Arachnida > Araneae > Amaurobiidae > Amaurobius > Amaurobius ferox. Next base: position 3,757,862 of record OX578138.1, read on the forward strand.
AGACTCACTGGACGGGTTTGGGAGTATTTCTGTGAACGTTCGTACTACCTCCCTGGTAGAATTTCGACTTGTTCATTCCGGTGCTTCTAGATTAAGTTGTTGAGGTTGATCGTGTATACACGTGGTAGAAGAAGAATCATTCATGCCGCATGGTAATACAATTTTCTTAATGTATCCTTTTTTCATTTTTTGATGCCTGTAGTCTGAGTTTAAGCATTTATAGTAATGTACTATTGCTTAATCTGAAACAGGCATTTGTTTGGGTTAATTAGAGTTAAATACTCAGACCTGAAGAGGAATTTAATTCTGATTAATCATCGAATTTGGGAAGGTTCTGTTCTTTTCTCTTATCGGCATTATGGCCGTGAATTTGCTTCTATGGTGATGTTAATATTACTTGAATTGTATTTTTATTTTTTTTTATTTTTACATAATTCTTATTATTACATTTCAAATATTTATCCATATACTTGTCTGCTGCATTATGCGCGTATTGTATATTGGTTTCTTATTTTCTGTCTAGTTGTTTACGAGTTTCTGTGGTAACATTCATTTTTAATTAGTTAGAACTGAATTACACTAAAGTTAGCTGCATTTGCGCTGAATTGGTGTCAAATTTTAACTTCTTTTTTATCTCATTATCCCTTATCTTATCATTTTAAAATGTCTGGTAATTGTAATTCCTAGGTAATAATTCTATTCTTAGCCATTGTTTTTGTGATCGATCTTAGTTTTTCATATATTGAATATCTTATTGTTTTTGTGATCGTACGTAGCCTTTCATACGTTGAATCTCTGAATTGTTGAACCATTAAATAAATGCATATTTATTGGAAGAATTTGAATTCTGTATTTACAGCAATGGTTGTATTATTCTTAGATTGTATTAGTTCTGAAGTAAAATTTTGTGTTTCATGTTGTATTCATGGATGTTAATTTGAATCAATTTATTCTGGAATAGTCAATGTGTATATGTATATTTTTCCACTATCTATCCTAGTTTTGCTTATTCCTAAGCATTTATTTAATCCGGGTCTTAATGTGTCTACACATTAGTTTATATATTTTCAAAGTGTTTTAGATGATCCATTAGTTTGAAAAATAATGGTACCTTTCTTATGTTGTAATTGTGTCTCCACCTTTGTAATTGAATTAAGGTGCATTCTTGGCTAAAGAGTCTCTTTTTTTAATGCAAGTGCCTTTATTTGGGGGAAATAAAGGTTACTATCATTCCCTATTACATGATGTCTTATTATAAAAAATTAGCGACTGGCAACTGGATGCTTTCTGACATCCAAGCTCGGTATTCGAGAACTTGTTGGGGTTCTCCTAGATCGTTATCCAGCTACCAACAATATCCGTTATCCTCTATGACTATTCCATCTTCATTCGGTACATCCAGCCAGTATTCTTTGTTCACTTCATATAACTTTCAATCGTACAGCCATGCATCACTAAATAACACACTTAAATTTAAATCTTGTAATTCTAATAGATGTAAAACTTGTCCGTTTGCTAATAGTAATCAGATCAATTGTAACAATAATCTTGTCTTCTGTAAAACATATAATTGTATCTACCAAATTGAATGTAAAAAATGTAATATGTCATATATAGGTCAAACCAGCAACCCTCTGCATCTCCGAATTAACGTACACAGGAATCACATAAAAAAATTTTCAAATAATGCAACTTCCTTTAATGAATCAAAATTTGAATACGAACATTTTTCTAAACATGGGTTCGACAACATTGAAATAAGTATTCTGTGTATTCAAAAAAATTACTATGACAGATTGTTTCTTGAAAATGAATTCATTTGTGCACACAAAACCATCTTTCCATATGGACTCAATCAAATATTTAACCATCATAATATTGTTAAAAAGTCCTTTAATTCTCCTAATGAAGACCATAATATTTATAATTCCTTCAACAATCATAAAAGTAAATCAAAAAGAACTAAAAGAGCAAGTAAATATAATAAAAAATTGCCATCATTATCTGAACTAAAAAATGCCATCCTTCAGCAACATGCAAATTTTGAAATTACTTTTGATTGGAAACAATGTAAAAACTGGATTTTCGCAATTAAAAAACAGCAATTAAATATGGTATATAATCTTTTTCTAAGTACTGCATTTGATAACGTTCATTTTAAACATTTATTCTATGATTTGCTCATTACCAGAAGTAAAAATCTTAATAATTATTTATATGTCACAGACTTAAACTTTAATGACGAATCAAAACAAAATACTAAAATAAATGAATATTGTACCTTGAATTTTACTAATTCTGTATTAAATAATCTGAAGATAAATAATTTCTTAAAATCGGTTTCCAATTACTTTCCAGTCAAACATGTAAATCCTAAAATTGCATATAAATATGATAAACCGCTAGGACGATATATTTTCAACTATAATCAAATTGCCAAATCAGTAGATATTAATCAAAACTATGAATTGGATAAAGAGTCATATTGCCACTGTCATTTAGAAAAATACAAAGACTTCGTAGATAAACACCATGGGCATGTTATAACGGGAAATCTAAATATTATTAATTATGATGCACTAAGATCACTGATGTTACTGGGTACTAAGTACCGTATACCTACTAAATTTAAACATAAATTAATATGTAAAGGTTTATTTCTTGACTTAAATAAATTTATTTATAAAATCAGTTATAAATATCAAATCCCTGTAGAAGCCTTTAAACCTTGGAGAGTCTTAATAGAGCAATACTTAAATCATTATATATATAATCAGAAAATTAATAATTCATATAAACTTAATTCAATTAAAAATGATATTAAAGAAATACAAAATGATTTTGTCATTACATATGTCGATAAGGCAAATGGAAACTACTCAATTATATGTAAATATTATTATAAAAATACCCTTCAGTCACACTTACTTAATAATCATATCTATAATTTACATAAAACTAACCTTAAAATCTTATACAATAGAATATCAGCCAAATATAAGCAAATCCATCTAAAAAATAGTTGTAATAACATTCCATATATTGTTTTAGTACCCAAGTTTCATAAATCCCCTGTTGCTTTTCGAACCATTACCAGTGGGCATAATTCTTACATTACTAATGCTGGAAAATTATTATTAAAGATATTACATGAAGTATCCTCGTCAGATGAAATCTCAAAAAATTGTCATATTGTAAAAAACAGTTTTGAAGTAGTTAAGAAATTGAAAACTCTTACTAATATTCGTAGTATTTATACCTTTGATTTCAAAGATTTGTTTAATAATATTAATATAGATGACCTGTATAGAATTATTTTAGGAATTTTTGAAAAATATAATATCAACCTAAAATATTCAAATTTTCTTTTTAAAAAATTACTTAACTTCACTCTTTATGAGAATTATATTCAACATGGTGGTACTATTTTTAAACAACAGGTTGGTATCCCACAAGGGGGGTGTGCCTCATCATTGTTAGCTAATCTGTATTTATTCTTCTATGAAAAAAACATTAATCCAAGCTGGCATAATATGCACATGTTTAGATATATAGATGACATTTTATGTGTATCCCCAAATAATAATATCCCTATAGTATTAAACTTTTATCCAAAAAATTTACAATTAAATGCAAGTAATAATGACACAAATGTTGCAAACTTTTTAGATTTAAATTTAAATTTACAAAATTGTAATATGGTTATAAACTTGTATGATAAAAGACAGGATTTTAAATTTAATACATCAAAAATTCAACATTTTGACTCTTGTCTGCATATATCTGTATTTAGAAATATTATAATAAACCAGGCTCTTAGAATCAATCAAATTTGTGATGAATATTATAAATTAGCGCACTTTATGGAATTATTGAGTACAGCGACTAATAATGCATATCCTCCCATTTTTGTTATTAAAATTATCAACTCAGTGTATCAAATTTCACTCGATAACATCCTAGAAAACATTCCCAATTATAGTGACTAACATACAGGAGGGAAAAAAAAAAAAAAAAAAATATATATATATATATATATATATATATATATATATGTATATATATATATATATATATATATATATATGTTTGTATGTTATATATAATTATTTATTAATTATATAAATAAATAAAAATGAAAAATAATAAACTAAGTCAAAAACATTAAAAAAATCAAAAAATCGGAAAATAAGATGCATTAATGTTTTGAATTTTATTTTCGCAAAAAAATGTAACTTTTGTCAGTATTGAAACTACGTTTTGTGCGCCCTTATAATGGTGTATAGTGGCATTCTCGATTATCCAGTTTTCCTATTAATTCTTGTTTAGTAGGAATTTTCATCTATGATTCATATTCATATTCAGTTCTGCATGTTTGGGAAGTTGTATTCTGAATTGCTTGTCCAGTCTCCAGCTTAGACTCACTGGACGGGTTTGGGAGTATTTCTGTGAACGTTCGTACTACCTCCCTGGTAGAATTTCGACTTGTTCATTCCGGTGCTTCTAGATTAAGTTGTTGAGGTTGATCGTGTATACACGTGGTAGAAGAAGAATCATTCATGCCGCATGGTAATACAATTTTCTTAATGTATCCTTTTTTCATTTTTTCATTTTTTGATGCCTGTAGTCTGAGTTTAAGCATTTATAGTAATGTACTATTGCTTAATCTGAAACAGGCATTTGTTTGGGTTAATTAGAGTTAAATACTCAGACCTGAAGAGGAATTTAATTCTGATTAATCATCGAATTTGGGAAGGTTCTGTTCTTTTCTCTTATCGGCATTATGGCCGTGAATTTGCTTCTATGGTGATGTTAATATTACTTGAATTGTATTTTTATTTTTTTTTATTTTTACATAATTCTTATTATTACATTTCAAATATATATATATATATATATATTGCATTATTTCTGTAATACAATTTACAGTAATGTACACAGAAACGTAGAATCATCATTAGCGAACCAGGTATGGCCCTTGATAACGTACATTATTTCGATAATGCTTTTCACTTTTTTCAATTTATTTATATTCAAAAAGATTTTTGAGGAGCCAAAAAGGCACGTGCAAAATTTTTTTTTCTGTTTTGAAACTTTTCATCTTATACACTATTCTTGCATTACACCATGTATATTTATGCAGGGAACAAAGGGGTTAGTACCTTAAGTACCTGTATTACATATGTGATTTATAACACACAATAAAAAATTTAATCTAAAGGTGCAGTTAAGGGATATATTAATTAATCTTTATCACATGCCATTCTTTTTCAATTCCTTATATATAAAACAGGGAAAAAGGGGTATTTTATACCAATTTAGTACCTATTTCATTTATAATGTTTTATTTATAATGTTTTATTTATCATGTTCTCTTTATCATCTTCACAAGCTTGTCGTATAGTCACTATTGATTTCAAATAATTACTGCAGACATTTTTTTTTCATTTTTGCTATACAGAACTTTTCAATAAATGATCAATCTCAGGTATATCGTATAATATGATGAATGAAATTTGCTACACAGGTACTTCAGGACCTGAATAGGTGAACTTAGGCGTTATCTGTTTGAATTTCGAATTAGAGTTTAGTTATTTTATAGGCTCGAATTTCCTTTGCACCCACTAAAAACACTATAAAGCGCGCAGAGGAAAATATGGCTCGAATTTCATTTGAGAAACGACGGCATGATTCTCGCTTGCGAAACCAGAAATTCCAGACGAATGGCGCTTTAGCAGTACGATATAAAATTCAGAAGAGATTCAAAGTTTTACAAAGAGAAATTGAAATTTTGATAAGTATTATGAGCATTCCCTCGGGGGGAATGACATTTCTATGAGCTCTTAAAGTAAGCAGTTACGATTTGAAACAGCTGTACAACTTTTCTATATACGGTCTTGCAGAGAGGGAGGGGGGGGGGGAGGTTATCTTCAGCATTCTAACAACAACAAAAATCAATTTCATGCACCCGGTCCCCGCCGGAGTTAGTTAAATTAAATAAATATAATTAAAACATTAAATAAATATACCCAACATTAAATAAATATACCTGAAATAATATCTTCGGATGCATATATAATAGAAGTTGAAACATTCTCATTCATACATGGGACCTCTTCAACTTTAACCTATAAAGATTCACATAATTTAGGTAAAATACTTAAATAAATTTATCCAAAAGCTGAAAATATTACTAGTGTGGGTCTCAAAATTCAGAGGTCAGAGATTTTAATCTATTCTTGGGCATCATTTCACAAGTTTGGTGTACAAAATAAAATCCACAAAAATATTAGGAAGACATTATCTCAATCAAAACATGTGTACGATGACCGTGCGATTACAACGGGTGATCAACTAGTGAAACTTTCCATGCAAAACACATCTCAAATTAGATAGTTGAACCCTATGATATATGTACATATTTTCGTCAAATCGCTTCGGGCATTTGGTTTCCTGTAACGCGATGGGTTTTGACCGTTACCCATTTTATCCTATTTCGTAGCGTTACCGTTACTCATTTTATCCTATTTCATAGCGATTACTGTTACCCACTTTATCCTATTTCATAGCGATTACCGTTACTCATTTTATCCTATTTCATGGCGATAATCGTTACCCATTTTATCCTACTTCATAGCGATAACTGTAACCCATTTTATCCTATTTCATAGCGATAACCGTTGCTCATTTTATCTTATTTCATAGCGATTACCGTTTTGTGATTTCATTTATTTCTATTTTTATTTTACTAAGATGTGCATACAATTAAGAAATGGCTATGCATTCACTAATTCAATTGCCCAAATTTTTAAAAATTATAATTTCTATTAAAATATGTTTAGTTTATGATCTTTTCGAACTACTTCTACTACTTTGCATATCCACTTTAAAATTTTGCCTGGAAATGAAGCAATACTAAAATATAAACACGGGTCTGATTTTGACACACAACTGAAGTTAAATTACACAAATCCAAACCTGTAACAATCTGCAATCGCATAAACTAAAAAGTTACTGTATTGTACTTATTCATTAAAATATTTCATTTCCCTTACAGGTTTCTCTGAAGGCAAATTTCTGGACAGCATATATCCTTTGGTACAGATAATTTGAAAAGGTCAGTTTTACATAAAAAAATATATGATCTCTTGGGACACAGAAGGACCCACTCAGTAGCACGAAAATCGTGATTGTACAAGGCAGTCCTAATTTTCTAAATAAATATTTCGTCATATATATGGACACAATTACACACAGAATCCTTATAAATCGTTAGATTTAATCAATCATTGAATCATTTGAAGAAGATAGAGTTTGACAGAAGTAGTTTTGCTTAAGATGCATTTGATAAATTAAAGATCATAAAATTAAAATTGTGTTTGTTAAAGTCACGAATATTATATTTTTTAAATTATAAAACATAGTTTTTCCACTGAATTTATGATGAATGCTAGCTCAGTAATATATATAAAGGATGGATACTTTTGATAGCAGCTAAATAGAGACAAAGAAAATGTTATCAGCTGTTACTGGTTGAAGCAGAATAGAAGTTTTGCGAAGTCTCAAGAGTTCCATTTAAGTTCAAAACTCAAATTTTAATAAGAAAAGCTTTTAGATAAAGAACTTTGTACAGCATAAAACGATAAAAAAGTGCACCATTTTGGAAGCCTTTATTTCAATAAGTTACGGTGTATTATTATAACGCGGATGATTACAGCATTCTTTCAAACAGCTGCCATGAACATGGAAACACTTGTCCGTACGAAACTTTTATCCCGCACTGTGAAAATATATGATTTCTGAATTGAATGCGAAATTAAAGTCGCAATGGACCAGAAAACGTTCCATAATCAGGAAAGAATATCTCGCTAATTTTTAACATCTTTTTACTGTTACACAAATGAAAATAACGTAAAAACACTGAAAATTTACGAAAAATGTATTTAACATGCTTTTAATGTTGATAGGATACGTATATTTTTTGTTTACAAATATTTTTTACAGTGTAAGAATGCAGTGATTGGAGCGAATTTTACGAAAGTTAACTAAATTTAATACAAATTCACTTAAGTTATCTGCAGCGTCGGGCATAATCAAAAACTTATTAGTGATTAAAAGTAGCAGCAAACAAAATATTTTAAAAAATCAATACAATAACTTACTTCAAAATTCTGTAACAAATCCACTCATTACTAAATATGGCGTGCCTTGAGTACAACAAGAAAGGATTTGCTGCGCATGTGCCGGTCGCTCCATCTTCTATTGGCTAGTGAGTTGCTCAGATATAGATTCAATTCATGTTTTTGGTGTAGCTAAAAATCCTAATTTTCCTTTGCACAAATTTATCCACTTGCGCATCCACTTTTACGGACAGTTTTAGTATTGCCATTTTATGGTGCAATATCCAAAAATTCCGTTGATTGCACCCTATTTTAGTAAAAACGTGAGCGGAAATTTTTAACAGCGTAGTAAAATGGCCATGCTCGATCATATATATATATATATATATATATATATAAAGGGGAAAAAAGTGACATGTGTAGAAAGTGTGAGTAACAAACGCAGCAACAAAGCGAGATCGACGATAAAAGCCAATTAAAGAAATCTCATTTTTAATTATTTCATAAAGTTGCAGAGTATTGTCTAATGTAGTGATTCTCAGACTTTTTGTTTGGTAAAGCCCTAGAAATATTTCGTAAAGTCTCGGGCAGGGATGGGGAAGATACCTTTTTAATGCATCGCCGGTACTCAATACAAGATCCTTTGTGAAACTGTATCTAGATACAATACTAGATACTTTATGAAACTGTATCTAGATACAATATTAGATACTTTATGAAACTGTATCTAGATACAATACTAGATACTTTATGAAAAGAAAATGTATCTAGATACAATATTAGATACTTTATGAAACTGTATCTAGATACAATACTAGATACTTTATGAAAAGAAAATGTATCTAGATACAATATTAGATACTTTATGAAACTGTATCTAGATGCAATATATACTAGATAGTTTTAGAAGAAGTTAAAGATACAAGATACGTTATCAAAGTAATGATCGATAAAATGATATAAAATACTAAATTGCGTTCATCAATATGGAATTCATTTAAAGAACGTGCTATGTCAATAACGTGATATTTATGTTCCAGTAAAATATTTCTTACATTCATTTTTAACTCAATGTTATTTTCTAATGTTAATGATCAAGTTAAGTAAGCTTGAATGACTGAAGTTTAAACATAATTTAGAATGCAGTTTAAAATATCTAATGTGAGCAGCACATCACTTCCACTACGGACTCAAATTCATTTTCTCTTTATTTCTTTAATAATTCATTCAATTGAGTTTAATGGCACAAAATAACGCGTATCATTATTTGGGTAAACGACGTATTTTTAAAGGCTGGTAACAAATTGCGAGAAAACTAAAATATCTCGAGAGCGGTTAGACCTGGAATGATGGGATTGGTCTTATATTTTTCATCATCACATATTACGTATAAAACCAGGATTTAATGGATACATTTGAGCATACACAATCTTTTGTTTTAGATTTTGGAGAATTTTGTTAGCTATTTCGAAAAAAAAGGCAGATTCTTTTTTTCTGAATCGTACCAAAATCTGATCAGCACCGGGGTCACACACAAGTGACTTATCTACCCCAATTTTGGGAAATTTGGTAAATTAATTGTTTAGCTAGAATGGATACATATGATTTTTACGGGCCATTTTGCAAAAAAAGGCAGGTTCTTTTATCCCAAATCGTTTCAAAATCCAATCAGCACCAGGGTCACACAAAGTGGCTTGCTTACCTATAAAATTTTATGAAATTGGGCCAATTAGTTTTTGAGTTACAGTGGATACATACACTGTACAGTATACACACACACTGTTCTAGAGGTCCCAAAACGTGTATATCCGTCGAAAACTCGAGTTGCGATGTTTGACACGATTTCACTACTTTCCCCTTACATTACCATGTATTATAGAGAAAGTAAAAACTTCTTTAAGAGCAGCATACAACACAAAATAAATAGTATTGACCGGTTTCGCAGGTAAAAACAATCTCTTCATCGGTATACACAAGAAGGGCAACCTTCACTCGTGAGAAAAAGATCGGCAACTGATGCACGATTAGCAGAGATGAGTGAAGCAGGGAAAGGGTGTTACCAACAGCGAAACAAAAAAAAATCTGATGTGGGCAGCACATGATTCTCCTTGCAGGCTTAAATTCATTTTAATTTGTCTCTTAATTTTTTTTTTAATAAATCATTCAATTGAGTTTAATTGCACAAAATAACACTGGATTTGAACTTTTAATTCAATTTTTTTAAATTTGGTAACTGGACATTTTTTCAAAGGCGGCGTAACCAAAATGCTGAAAAACTCAAATATCTCAAGAACGGTTCGTCCTAGAGTAATGAGGTGGGTCTTATTCCATGTCAAACATTATGTATAAAATAAGCATTTGATCGATACATTTGAGAATACGCAGTCTTTTATTTTAGATTTGGCCGATTTTTTCGGACCATTTCGTTAATAAAAAGCAGGATTTTCTTTTCCAAATCATACCAAAGTATAATCAACACCAGGGACTTATTTGCCAAATTTTGGGAAATTAGGTCACTTGGTTTTTTAGCTAGAGTGGTTACAAGATATATTTGAGGGCCATTTCGCAAAAAGAAAAAAAAAAGAAGAAGGGGGAGGGGGGCGGGTTCTTTTATCCCGAATAGTACCAAAATTTAATCAGCACCAGGATCACACTCGAGTTACTTAACTGTAAAATTTTATGAACTTTTGTCCATTAGTTTCTGAGTTAGAGTGAACACACACACACACGGACGTTACGCCAAAAATTGTTTTTTCATGTTCTAGAGGTTCCAAAACGTGTCGATCCGTCGAAAACTCGAGTTGCGATTTTCGGCATGATTCCAATATTTTCCCTATACATTACCATGTATTGCAGGGAAAGTAAAAAGAGGTAAAATAACCCTAGAGAGAAGGAACAAGAGGTGGGACACACTGAATGAACGGTAAAACACAAAAGACGAAAGTGAACGTCCAACAAGGGTACAAGTGACTTGTTCATAAAAGCCCAATTCACTCAACCAGCAGAAGAAAAAAAAGGATTTTAAGCAAAATACGAAAAATAAATGGAACAAAACATGGTTTAGGTAAACTAAAAGAACATCGAAAAAAAAAACCGAAAATAAAATTCAGGAAAAGGATGAAAATGATTGAAAGAAGAAGGAGACAAACGAAATCGAAAAATTATACATTTGAAGCAGAAGAGAAGAAAGGATTTTTGTCATCTTCCAAATCAACATTCGCTTTTTTGATCGCACATGGCACACTCTTCTACAGTTAGACCTAACGTGTACACTCATGAACAAGGTTATTGGAATGTTTGAGGACATTCCTAGGAACCCTGCGACCATTCTATCTTGGAAAGTTCACTTCAATTCATTTGAACAATCCCCAATTTCCAGCCATTTCAGTGGATGTACATGGCTGAATTCAGGTGCCACAAGTCAATATTTTGCCAATTTAAAGCATTAAGAATTTATAATGAAGCATATGGAATCAAAATGATTTAAAATTCAGCTTGGAAATAAGACCGTACAGTGTGTTTCAAGAACTATTGATTAACCTTTTGCTTACGGGTGGGACAGCGTCCATCCCAAACGAAGAACCTCTCAAAAAGACTGGTATTTGACATACCCTATCCCAAACAGTTCGATCCCCCTTTGCAGACATGGGCGTCCTCGCCGACAGAAACATTGTACCTGCGTTTTGGGTCCCATAATAAATGGTTACATCACAATCACATATCTTTCAATCCTTTCATAAACTCGGCGAGACAAACGCGTCCCCTTTACGTCCCTCAAAACGTTCCATGTGATGCTGTTGAAAGGCAAACTTCGTAGAATAAGAAAGCACGGCCCGTTAATATTCCATTAACCTTGTTTGAAAGGAGGGGGGTCTAGAAGTTGGGCCACCCACATTTACTTTCCCCAAATAACATGCTAAAATTTCAAATCTGAGTTTTCAACGAAAGGGTACGTTTCATGCATCCCCGAATTCGAATCGAAAGTTTTTGAGGGGATGGCTGTGTGTATATGTGTGTATGCTAGTAGCTAGTATATGTGTGTACGCGTAAGTGAGTGCAGACTCGATATCTCACGAACGAATCGGACGTAATTTGACACGATTATTACGAATATTGGAGCCTTATTTATTTGAATGCTGGAACCTTACTTGTTTTAAATGGAATCAAACGTTCGGGAGACCTTAGATGTTTAATGAATTTTTGAAAAATCATTTAAAAAATCAATAATTTTAAATCCAATACGTAATGTTTTATTTTAAAACGAATGACACACACACTTTAGAACGGTAGCTCGAACTGTTCTCGAGATATTGTACGTTTTCGAAATAAATATGTCTAAAATTACATATAAATGAACAGTACATATCCTCAAATATGTAACACTCGACGATACACTTGGCGACCTTAGCGATTGATTTGGAGAAATATCGTCCACTTGGCGAATTTTTAATGGGGTTGTCCAATGGACAAAAAGGTCGCTTAATTGGCAAGCACTGTGTTAAAGTGACGGAAATGACGCCCAGTTGATGATTGGAATAGTTTAATATAATGGATAATATTGCTATAATATTAATATAATATTGCTTAGCAGATGTTAGCAATATTTCCATTTTCAAGTCAGATTTGCGCGAAATAGAAGTCCATTCAAAATAATATTACACGTTGTCATTTAGAAAAGCGCTCAATGTCACATTGTGTCGAGGCATTGAACGAAGTAAAGTACTTGTAATGTGTAGGGAAAGTCCTACATCCGAGTTTTTGGCCCTTATTTGATCCTCGCTTGCAATGAAAACATTTGAAACCCTTCATGCTGCGACCGGAAGCAACCGAAGATGGCGAAGAGTGGCCACTTCGTTCACGATTTTAAATCGTTTAATTTTCTTTTGTACATGAACGGAAATTTCCTTATTTTCACGTGCGAGAGAAAAATAACGTTTCGAAGCAGGAAGGGGTGAGTTGGCGCTGTCCTCTTATGCAATGCGCGATCAAGATGCGATATAAATAGCGTAACAACGCTGCCTCCCTGCGTGGGGTGACTGGCCCTCCAGTAGGTCAGACAGTCCACTTTCTTCTCTCGATCGTCCAGCGCGAAACGGGGGATGGCTAAAAACGACGATCTTCATATCTTCCGCAGCGAAGACTTTCCATTGTTGTGCTGCGGTAACGTGTGGAAATGGCAGCCATAACGGATGCGCTCGGTGAGAGGGAAAGTTTACGACAGGGAATGCATGGAACGTTTAAGTTGCGATACATTTCTGCCGCAGTCGTATAAACAAAAAAATCTGAGTCCAGCCGCAGATGACTTGCAGCCGACCGATTACGAAACGCGGTATAGTGATCTCTCAGGTCTGGACCAAAAGATACCCGGGAGATATTCCTATGATTCAAATGAGATTTTTTGTCGATTGTATGATGATGGATTCAGTTACTGAACGATTTTTTTTGTTATTTTATGGTCATTAAGACTACTGTCAGCTGAGAAAGTTTAAACAGGGTTATAGCTGAAGTCCCGGCATGGTATACCTCGACGAGTTTTTACTTCTAATTTGAATTAGTTTTTTTAGTTATTTTATGTTAGAGTACAATGTTGAGCAATTTTCGCACGATTCGATTCCTAAGCGATCGAAAATATTCTAGCAGAGTTTTCATAGTTCGATTCCCGTCTCTGCCCAAAACTGTTCCCGGGTTCACGCGGAGTAGTAAATAGGTGGGTCCGTAAGTCCTTCCGAGAGGCTGGTGATAGGGGAAGGAGGGCACAGTCCCTGTGGAATTATGTCCCCACTGGGTTCCGGTCTAAATTGGATGGCACTTCCCGGCCGTCCAAACAAATACTTTACACCTTCGGGTAGCCGGCCGTCCAAATAGATGCTCAAGTCCTTGGTGACGAGTCGGACGGTCTGGGTCTTCAACACCTTCGGATAGGACGAGCCGGACGGCCTGGGGCTTTCACACCTTCGGGTAGGTCCGACGGTCTGCGTTTAAGAAGAAGACATCCCATAACTATGCCCGCGAAACGGACGACTAAGCGGTCGCCTGTTATTGCAAGAAAGCTTAGAGCTTTTCTAAAAAAAAATATGGCAAATGTACTTATGCACTTAAAAGGCAAATATATTGCAAAATAGTGTAAAAATGACTGGTTATTGAGCCTGCCATATGACGCATGCATAAAATTATGTAAAAGATTCCAGTCAGAGTGCTCTCCAAAAATCTTCGGATACACGCGAACAACACATTATTAAACGACCTCCTAACAAAACATGATTACCATACGGCCTACTATCAAAACGGAATTATTTTACGTCCTTTAACTAAGAAGAGTTTGCGTCCTTACGAAAATATATTTTAAATCAAAAATATTGAATTAACAATTTTCCCAAAACGACAGATATCAGAGAAATCATAGTTAGTTTTCAGAGATGTTGATTTATCGCTGACATAGTCAAAGTCGCCAGAATGGCGTTATTGTACTAAATGTGACGATACACACACATATGTTCATGGCGGTAAGTTCGTAGCAGCCCCTTGTGCTTTGTGTCTTGAGAGAAGCGCTTTACCTCTAAGCTACCGAAAGCGTTTCTCCTTTTTGTTTTTGCCTGGAGATGGGTTGTGATCCCTTGAGCACGTCCCTGACGCTCGGTAGGGAAAGTAAAAACGCTTTCCAATTTTTTTTCCCAGCTCTCCTTAGGCAGTTTCGTACATTCGCCATTCCATCCAAGTAGGTCGCATCTCTCTGATTCTTCTATTACTTTTTAAGCGGGAGGGATGGCTGGAGGGTCTATGGCTGGGGATGGTGTGAAAGTGATTCTGGAAAACCTCTGTGAAGAATAGGAGGAAGGTTCAACGCTCGGGGAGGAGGATGGAGAGGGGAGGGCCGAACACTTTTCCTCGCTTGCACTTTCCTTAACCCCGATTCCCTCTGACGCTCCAAATAACTGCACAACAGGCGTTCACCTTTCGATGCGTCACCCATATTGACATGAAATGGCTATTAATCGATTGTGCAGATACACTGTATCCATAATCGCGGAATTCACCTAGAGGGGGCGCTCCCAAATCTAGGATCATTACAGATAACATCCATTTTACGCTTATGATGCGCTAAGTGGAAGAAATGTCTGATGTAAAGAATCTTGCTGTTCCAGATGGGGATCAAACCGCTGATATTCGTATTGGCCAACCAACGCTCTTCCAAGTGAGCTATTGGAACGGAATTGCAAGTGCTTATTGTCGAAGTGGACTGACTCTTCACTCCCCCCCCCCCCCCCTCCATTTCAGTGTCAGATTGACATACAACTTGACAAGCTGAATGGAACCTCCTTCTATTTTTACCCCAGGTTAGGCTCTTAATGCTGTTTTAATCCTCCTGCGTGGTCATTGAAACTATCTCAGAGTCCACTGAATCCGCCTTAGTCGCACCTCGACATCATTGCACTAGCTTGCAGGGTTAACTTGTTCGGGCGCCATTGTAAAAAACATTTTTGTTCCAGTCGTGAATCGAACCATGGATTACCTCAACGTTTCCGCAATTAAGCTACTGGAATCATTCTTATCGTCGGATTGGACTCTGGCTCTTCAATGGCAGCAAGAAAACGTGAGGCACACAGAAATACTTTTCTTGCTACCATTACAGGTTATATTAAAGGCACATAGTAAGAAAGAAACCGGTCCATGAATGATCTGTAAGGGGAGCGCAATTTAAAAGTGTATCAATCATTTCGAATTTTGTTTTAGCCTTAGTTGTCCTGGTCACCCAAAGGTGGAGAGAATGGACGGCCGGAAGAGCTTATTTATCATGGACATACAGGTTTACATTCCGTCATACATACATTTAAACACACATGTTGCAAATAAATACAGATGACATTCCAAGCGAACAGCAAAAATGTTTGATACAGAGCCTAATAAAACAATTGTAAAAGAAACCTGGAGTAAATTGAGCGTCCATTTGGACATATACGATACATTTAAACGAAGAATATGATAAAGAAGAACGGCAGAGATAACCCTTATACAAAATGAATCTCTCAGAAATTCGACCCGCTATGATAGCGGATTCCTGAATTCTATAGATATTGAATGGACATTTCCAAAGACTTTGGAGAACCATAATGCCTTATTTTCATCCTTTGCTTTAGTTAAATGACATTTTTGAGTGATCGCCATCGCCATGAAAAGAAGAACCATCTTGGAAATTTTGAATTTTAAACCTTTTAAGGTGAGCCATAAAAAGGCTTTATAACCCGTAAAATAAAATATATTAAATATTTATATTTTGGACCTATAGTTAGCAAGTAAGACCTAACCCTAACAGGAAGAAAGTATTTATCTAAAAGTCTATTTAACAAGCTAATTTTCAGTAACCACCTTTTCCTTACAAAATGTAGAAATAAAGAAATGTGGGAAAGGAACAAACAGCTTATCACCTCCAGATACTATAAATAGGGCGTAAAATTCCGCTATCTCGTTTCCGACCATTGCAGCATGCGCCTTAACCTAACTTAAGTTAGTTAAGAGCTTATTTTGCGTTTCACAAATTTTTAAATCATTTCTAGTATAAGTATTTAGTAACAGAATTCAGGGCCATAATCAATAGTCTCAGATGGAAACTCGGTTCTCAAAGTTCAAGTGTTGGAATAATCCATAATAATCAGTTGTAAATAAGCCTTATAAATAAGAAAAACCCGAACGAGCACGGTCATATTGGGTGTTTTTGAACACTGTAAAGAAATGCTTATAGTACAAGTTTCAGCCATGATCATTATCAGCTATTTTTCGACCTCTTTGGAGGTGTTCAGCCCTAGCAGCGGCGCATAAGACCGACAGTTTTGTAAAGACACGTCTTTCCGGACATGTCTACATGGTCAAATCTTGTGATCATCATGAGCTATTCAAAACAGCACAGGCCCTTAGACTGTTAATTTCTGTCCGTTTTTATATTTGCATAACCCTCTTATTTCACGGCTAATACTGGGCCTAGAGTCTTGCAATTTTCTTTCTTTTCTTTTTTTTTTCTTTCAATTTAACTTACAAACCATCAAAAAGTTTCGAAAATTCAAAATAAATTAATAGATATTTAAATATTAAAAAAAAAAAAAAAAAATCCCAACACGTCCGAGACACTTTCTAAAACTGCCCATCCTCCTTTAATTATTTTCCCTAACGGTAATGTATAGAGAAAGTATTGGAATCATGCTGAAAATCGCAACTCGAGTTTTCGACGGATCTACACGTTTTAGGACCTCTAGAATACGAAAACACTATTTTTAGTGTGACGTCTGGTGTGTGGGTGTCTCTGTCTGTGCAATGTATGTACTCACTCTAGCTCAAAAACGAATGGACCCAATTTCATAAAATTTTGTAGGTGACCCTGGTGCTGATTAGATTTTGGTATGATTCGAGATAAAAGAACCTGCAAAAGTCACATATATCCACTCTAGTTAAAAAACTAATTGACCCAATTTCAGAAAATTTGGTTCAAATAAGTCACGTGTTGCTGATTAGATTTTGGTACCATTCGGAAAAGCTTTCTTTTAACGAAATGGGCCGAAAAAATCTAAAATCTAAAATAAAATACTATGTATGCCCAAATGCATCCATTAAATGCTTGTTTTAGACGTCATTTTGACGAGGAAAAGAATAAGACTAATCTAA
The DNA here is from genome assembly GCA_951213105.1 of Amaurobius ferox. Classification (NCBI taxonomy): domain Eukaryota; kingdom Metazoa; phylum Arthropoda; class Arachnida; order Araneae; family Amaurobiidae; genus Amaurobius; species Amaurobius ferox. The sequence continues at coordinate 3,775,633 of OX578138.1, forward strand.
TTATTACTCTAGGACTTAGCATTCTCAAGATATTTTTTTTTTTTTTTTGCATTTGGGTTATGCCGCCTTTGGAAATATGGCCAGCTAACAATAAAATCGAAAAGTGAATTAAATGTGCACATTCAGTGTTATTTTGTGCCATTAAACTCAATTTAATGAATTATTAATGAAATAAATAGAAAATGAATTGAAGTCTACAGGGAAAGTCATATGCTGCCTACATCAGATTTTTTTTTTGTATTATAATCTCGGTTTCTTTTTTTTTTTAAACTAAATGTGTAGAAATTAACAGTCGAAAATTTGAAAAAAATGAACAAATGAATAAAATAAAACAATAAATAGCACATATTTTTATACACATATTTAAAGAGAAACAAGATACCCTTAGAGCCATTTCATTATCGTCTGCTAATGAAAAGAAAAAATGTGATGTGGGTAGCACATGACTTTCCCTGCAGACTTAAATTCATTTTTAACACTTTACAACAAAGTTGAAAAGTGTTTATGACTTTGTTCATTCTGTCTGTCTGTCTGTCTGTCCGTTAGCACGATAACTGCCGTAAAAATGACTTAATCAAAATGAAATTTTAGTATGTTGTTCAGACGGTCTATAGGACCTATGGGAATATAAATGAATAATATCACCCAATTAGTTTTGGATTGAACCCGGGTTGAAAAAATGGAATACATTGAGCCCTATGGGACCTAATTTTTCAAGCATTTTTTAAGCGGATTTAAAATTCACAAATTGCTTCGAAAATTTTAGGCAATATTCAAATTGTTCCATAAAATATATAAAAAAAAATTCAGCGAAATATATTCAGTTGTTTTTTAAATAAAAATTAAAATAATAATAACACCTCTTATATTAAGCGATCACGTGTCCATGATATGAAACGATCACATGACCCACTTCAAAATGATATATGGCATCCATCTTGTGTCAAAATCGTGATTTTTAAAGTTCTTTTTAATTCATATTGAGTGTTGTATCCGTCCTAAAATTACTTTATTTTTGCCTAAATTCTGTGCATCTACATACTGAAACAACGCAATGACAATATATTTCAGTTTAAATGCTCTTCCAAATTTCATTATTTCTACTATTAAGCCTATTTTTCACTTATGTAAAATGTAAACAGCAAAATATGTAGAATGAGTTGTATTAGAATCGCTGTAATTCTTTAACACAAAATCATTTAGTCCATGGAGTCTGCTTAGCTGATATGAATTCATTGATTTTAGAAAGAGAAGGACGATATTTTTCGATGAAGTTTTACGCATAGAGCTTACTTACTTGCAGCTCAATGGTCTTAATTTTTAAATAAAATAAATTATTATAGTATTGTGATGAATGACATGAATGGGGGAATTATTTATGAATGAAATGTTGCTTTTATAGAGAGAGCCAGGCGTGTTATTTTTTTATGACGTCATTTGAATGGATTTCAGTTGTTTTCGATGAAGTTTTCAAATATAATAAATTATCGTAGTATTATGATAATTCTAAAATTATTACCGAGGAATGTATAACATTTAAGAGATGTTTAAACCAGGCAATTTATACTTTAATGCCGTCATTTGAATGAAGTTAATTTTTTTCGATGAAGGTTTAAGGTTTCAAATATAATAAATTAATGTAGTATTGTGATAAATTTTAAAATATTACCGAGGAATGTATTGCATTTTAGACATGTTTAAATAAAATTGCATTGAAGTTGGAAAGTGTTTCATAATCAATGCTTTAAGCATGATTGATCTTTCTTGTTTCTTTATTTCTTTAATAATTCATTAAATTGCACAAAATGACACTAAATTTGCATTTTTAATTCAATTTCTGTTTTTACTTGGTAATTGGACATTTTCCCAATGGCGGCATAACAAAAATGCGAAAAATCTCAAATATCTCGAGTCCTAGAGTAATAGAGTTGTTCTTATTCTTTTCCTCGTCAAAAATTACGTATAAAACAAGCATTTAAGTGATACATTTGAACATACGTAGTCTTTTTTTCAGATTTTGGCGAATTTTTGTGGGCCATTTCGTAAAAGGATGCAGTTTGTTCTTTTACGAATCGTACCAAAATTTAATCAGCACCAGAGTATCCCACAAGTAACTTATCTACCAAATTTTGTGACATTTGATCAATTAGTTTTTCAGTTAGAGTGGATACAGGCAATTTTTGCTGGCCATTTCGCAAAAAAAGGCGGGTTGTTTCATCCCGAATCGTACCAAAAACTAATCAGCACCAAGGTCATACACAAGTGACTTACCTACCAAATTTTATGAAATTCGCTCCATGAGTTAGCATGGATACATACATTGAACAGACAGACACACAGACAGACAGACAGATACACAGACGTCACGCTAAAAATATTATTTTCGTATTCTAGAGGTCCCAAAATGTGTAGACCCGTCGAAAACTCGAGTTGCGATTTTCGGCATGATTCCAATACTTTCCTTATACATTACCATGTATTGCAGGGAAAGTAAAAATCTGATGTGGGCAGTACATGACTTTCCCTGCAGACTTATATTCACGTTCTCTTTATTTTAATTAAATTTAATTCACTTTTAATTCAATGCTCGTTCTCATTTGGTAATTGGACTTATTTCAAAGGTGGCGTAGAGAAAATACAAAAAACTGAAATATCTCGAGAACGGTTAGTCCTAGTGTAATGGGGTTGGTCTTATTCTTTTCATCGTTAAAAATTACGTATAAAACAAGCATTTAATGGATATATTTGAGCATACGTAGTTTTTTAGTTTAGATTTAGCATTTCGCAAAGAAAGGCAGGTTATTTTTTTTCGAATCGTACCAAAATCTAATCAGCACCAGGGTAATCCACAAGCGACTTATTGACCGATTTTTGTGAAATTTGGTCCATTAGTTTTCAGATAGAGTGGATACAGGCGCGGGCCATTTCGCAAAAAAAGGCGGGTCTTTCATCCCGAATCGTACCCAAAACTAATTAACACCAGAGTCGCCCACAAGTGACTTACCTGCCAAATTTTATGAAATTCGATCAATTAGTTTTTTAGTTAAGAGTGGATACAAAATCTTCACAGGCAGACAGATAGACAGACACACAAACACACACACAGACGTCACGTTAAAAATAGATTTTTCGTATTCTAGAGGTCTCGAAACGTGTAGATCCGTCGAAAACTCGAGTTGTGATTTTTGGTATGATTCCTATACTTTCCCTATACATTACCATGTATTGCAGGGAAAACAAAAAAGAAAGAAATCGGCGGATTTATTCCTAGACTATATCAAAAGATGTTTAGATATGACAGTGTCATACATAAGGCGATTATCTAATTTCATGGATTTTAAAGATAAAGTTTCAAATTTTAGAATCAACTATTTCCTCAATATTAAGTGTTTTATCCAAAAATCGATGAAATCCGATGAAAATTCCCATTATTGCGATCATTTCGATTATAAACCCTTCTGTTTTTGTTGCTTTGATTAACATGTTATTTTCACTGTTACTTGTGGTGCATCGAACTTGATGTACGAATACGAGAGGTCACACTGAAAATTTTGAGACAGTGACAGACGATATGCGCTAGAAAAAAAATTATGGATCGGATATTTAAATTTGAACTCTTTTATGTCCGCAGGCGATAATGTGTGGCAGCAATTACAAATTAGCTATAGTAGAATAAATTTTGAAACCAAAGGAAATGGAATTGACGCGAGAGCATTATCGAGCTATGATTTTCTATGATTTTAAAGTGGGGCTAAATCAAGAAGAATGTCTTCAACGTCTACAATTAGCATATGGGAATGATGCTCCATCTCGAGCCACTGTATTCAGATGGTTTACAGAGTTTAGAAGAGGTCGAAATTCTCTCCTGGATGAAGAACAAACACACAGGAAGACCTTTGTCAGCTGTAGTCCCAGAAAATGTGTCGGCCATTCGAAAAACGTTAATCGCTGATAATCGCTCTACCTAACAAATGATACAGAAGGAACTTAACATTGGATCCGCAACTACACATAAAATTATTCATGAAGAACTAACTGCATATGAAAAAATTAATTTGTCATTGGGTCCCTCATAATTTAACAGAACACCAAAAAGCGGAATATGTCAGAATCTCTAAAATTATTTAATGATGGTGGACACCGCATTATTTCTAAAATCACAACTGGTGATGAAACGTACATACCGGTTTTTGACGTTCCAACCCGTCAAGAAAATAAAGTATGGGTCTTTGAGGATGACTCCATACCAACAGTGGTGAAAAGACAACGAGCCATGAAAAAAGTAATGTAGGCCGTGTTCTTCAGAAGTACAGGTCTGGTCAAAGCCATATATAAAGCTAGAGGGACAGAAGACAGTTATAACTAACTGGTACACCACTAAGTGTCTTCCAGAAATTCTTCAAGAAGTGAATGCTAGGGGACTCACGCTTCACCATGACAATACATCTTCTCGTTCAGCAAGAATGACAGTCCAATGTCTTGAACAAAAAAACATTAAAGTAATAGCACATTCACCCTATTCTCCCAATCTTGTCATGTGACTTTTGGCTATTTTTTAATCTAAAAAAAATGACGTGGGCGTCGTTTTCATTCCGAAGATGAGATGGATGAAGCTGTAAAAGCATATTTTTCACCGATTCCAAGAAATGGATGGCTTGAAACTTTTAATCTTTGGAAAATTCGCCTATAAAAGTGCATGGATGTTGGAGGGGCGTACTTTGAACACTCCTAAGAGATGGTAAGTTTACCTTGTACTACTTAGCCGTATTTAGTCTCGTATAGTCTGATCGCAAAAGTGAGCTGGATTGAGAGGCTTATGCGCCCGCTAAGTGGTGAAATAAGCTTATTTATGGCGTAGTGGTTTAGCGGGTTTTTTTTAATTAGTTAAAAGAAGAGATTGCTGAAAAATGACTATACTGGCTACGGACACGAAGAAGCTAGTTTACATTATTGAATGCTTTAGATATGTAGTTTTTTACGATCTAAAAATAGCGAAAAAGTATATATATATATATATATATATATATATATATATATATATATATATATATATACTTATATAATGCAATGAATTTATTCCTTTTACAGTCAAAAAATAATGCATAAGGTCCACGTTACTGTGTTCTTAACTTTGAATTGTACATTGTACGCTTTTTCGGAAGACAACATGTAAAACTATTTTCGTACCCAATTAACTTATATTTCGATCAACTCTAAATAAACAGTTATCAATATGGACAGCATCCTCAATAAGCGACATAGTTCATTAAAATATTGCAATAATTAATTCATCAAAATGAGGCGTTATTTTCATTCATTGAGCGTCAGTTTTGCAATTTTGACGACATTTTCGTCAATCTGGGGTGAAATATTGCCTAATTGGTGATACGACGGTAGATTATTCGCCAAGCTCACCAAATGCATCCGCAAGTGCTACAGACAAACGGAGAGAAAAGCATTTCTTATAGACTAGGAGGTATGCTCGTCATATGACGGAAATCAGAATTTTCGAAGCATTACTTCCATTTGGCGTCATTTTTATCAATTGGGTGATATTTTTGTCACTTTGGTGACATTTAAAATAATCGCCAAGTTGGCGAAATCAAGCTAAATCACGCCAAGCGTTACGGACGGACGGAGAAATGGGTTATTCTTATAATCTACTCTTATGTTCTTTCCAAGATCCAACTCAGTCGTCATTTTATTGATTTAGCGTCGGTTTCATCAATTTGGCGAATTGTTATCAATTGCGTTACATTTTCGTCAATTTGGCAACATTTAAAAAGTCAGCAAGTTGGAGATATTCCGACAAATTCGTCACTAAAATTTTGCCAAACGTTACGGACTATATAAGTTATTCTTATAGTAGATACTTATATTCTTTCCAAGATATTGAATTTTCGTCAACGAGTCGTCATTTTCATTGATTTAGCGTTATTTTTTATAAATTTGGCGACATTTTCGTTAATTGAGTGACATTTAAAACGTCGCTAAGTTGGCGACAAATTCGTCGCCAAAATCTCGCCAAGCGTTATGGATGGAGAAATAAGTTATTCTTAGATAAATGGCTATTGGCGTTCAATTATAAAAGTATTGCCCAAAGTATCTTTTCTTATGAATGGAACGAGCTAGATCCGCGAGAATGATGTTCCCAATGTATCGCATGATATTACATATAAAAAGTGAACATATTCACAATAGTTAATTTTTTTTTTATTTTATGTGATTTTTTATACATTTATTTGAAAAATGTACAATATCTCGGGAACGGTTTATAATAGAGTTGCAAAGTTAATTTTATTCGTTTTCTAAGCAAACATTACGTAAGAATTGACTATTTGCGCAACTTTATTAAAGGTTTTGATTTTTTGATATTTCACTCGAAAACTTAGGGGGAGGGGGGTCTGAACATTCGATTGCGATTGAAAACAATAGGCTTCCAGTATTTACAGATTGCAATTTTCGTGCCAAATTTTATTCGTGAGATTTCGTCTCCACAGACTCACTGACACACACACACGCGCGTACATCACCCCAAAAACGTTTGATTCGTGATCAGGGATGCTTGAAACGCGCTCTCCCGTCGAAAACTCGAATTCAAATTTTCGACCCCGTCCCAATACTTTTCTTATACATTATACTATGTATATAAGGAAAGTAAAAGGTCTAAAAATTCGTGAAAACTTGAAAATCGAGAAAAACGTAAGGGACGGGGGTAGATTGAAAACGAAAACGAAATTCTGGAGTGGAAAGTCGGCCCTGCGGAAAAGTCGGATAAGAGGTTTACAGAGATAAGGGCTATTATCAGAATTGGGCATATTATGAATCTAATATTAGTGTCAGTGGCAAAATCTCTGTCCGCCGTTGCATTCTCCACACAGCAGGATTGCGCCAATTAACGAATCTTCTTAAGTTCTTATTGCGAGATGTGGGATGCTAAAATGGCACCTCAGGGGCAGAGATTCCTGGCTTTTAGAGGGTTGCAAGCTTTCGGGCGAGTCACCCCGCATACCTTCCCCGAGCGTAACTGCGCGACATTGCCCCACATATGGCTGTGCGGTCAAAGGACTTTGCAAACGTGCGACTTTCCCCAATTCATTTAATCCTTTCGGGGAAATTGAATCTTAGTACCTAACCAACCGCAAAGCTCAAGCCATTGCGCAACGTACCACCTCTGCTTCCCGACCCTTTTTGGCGCAGAAGACGTCTCGGGAGGGTACGCCCGTACAAAAAGCCGCAGAAAAACCAGGAAAGTACTGCGACCCAGAAAGATGCTTTCACTGCCACGGCCGTTTCAGGTAGGGTAAGCTTCGTTTTGTCGTGGGAACTTCGTTGCGTCACTTCCATACAAAAATACACCTTGGATACGGGCTCATCATGACCTTAAAATGTTGACATTTATTTTCTTTTAGCTCTAAAATGAGCGCGTTACATTAAACATTGAATGGGATATACTGACTCCACTTTTAATCCACTTAAATATATATGACTAAGGAAAAAAAAAAAAAAAAATCAGCGGTCACTCTAGTCCAATGGAGCCAAATTGGTTTTGCGTAAATAGCGTCTTGTGAAATTAAATTTCACAGTTAGCTAAAATATGGAAATTAGAACCACCGTTAAAAATAGTTTAAAATGTTAAAATATTGAAGTTTTCATCACTCTAGTTTGAAAACTGAGAACCTGATTCGAAACTCAATTATATATCCTTTTGGGGTTTTCAAAGGGCTACTCCTGATTCACATGCTCTTCGTAGCCTAGTTATTTTAGTTTTCGAGATAGAGGCATTACAAACTGCATACATTGAAAAATTTCAAACTCGACGAGACGACGGCTCGAAAATCATAAGAGTTTTGTGAAAACAAAGGATTGATCTAAAAACTGGATTTCTTACAAAACCTTTCTAAAGCTTAACTGTTTCTTTTATAGTTTAAAAGTTAATTCGAGTGAAAATAAGTAAAACGAAAGTTCACTCGGACAAAAACTTCTAAGTTTTCCTTTTCGAAATAATACTTTTAAATATTAAAGTATTGAAATTATTTTTGGGAAATCATTAAAGATTTCCTATGTACAACAAAGCAAGTGCAAATTGTTCATATTTTTATATATTTAATTCGAGGACGTAAGTGTCGATATATATATATATATATATATATATTGTCGATATATATATATGTGTGTGTGTGTGTGTGTGTGTGACGTCACTAACCCCCCCCCCCTCGGGAAGGGGTTATTTACCCCTCTCGGGGGTATATAGTCAAGTATGGTATTAACCGACAGATTTTTTTCAGGTCCTTAAAAGTGAAGGGTAACATGCTATACTTGTAATCATATGTACCAACGATACAGATTTTTGCAAAATTTGCAAAGAAAAAGAAATTCTGTTAATCAGACGCATAATGTCGAACTTGGTTGTCGAACAAACGGACATAACCTCGAAAATAGTCAAAACGTGTCCAGGAGGTCGTAAAACACATATTGGCATCTACTTAAAAAAATACAAAGTTAGAATAAACAGCTTTGCAAGATAAATTAAAAATATTTTTATATGCAAATCAATGATCGCCAAGCTGTTGTTTGGATCCTATTCGACTTGAATTGCAATTAAATCAATGTTAAAAATAGAAGTCCATTAAAATGGGAAGATCTGGAAAACACCATATTTGTACACCAACAACGAAAGATTCTAACACAGCAACTTTTTATTTATATATGAAGAAATTGTTTGTTTAAAACAGCAGCTGCAAGGAAATGGCATCATCTGCGAATTTTAGAAGATGGACGAACTCGACTTTTTCATGCCAAAATCCCTTAAACAACTTCTGATTTTTAACACTTTACAACATAGTTGATAAGTGTTTAGGACTTTGTTCATTCATTCTGTCTGTCTGTCTGCTAGCACGATAACTGCCGTAAAAATGACTTTATCAAAATTAAATTTTAGTATGTTTTTCAGACGGTCAGTGGGACCTATGGGAATATAAATGAATAATATCACCCAGTTAGTTTTGAATTAAACACGGGTTGAAAAAATGAAAGACATTGAACCCTATGGGACCTAAGTTTTCAAACATTTTTTAAGCGAATTTAAAATTCACATATTGTTTCAAAAGTTTTAGGAAATATTCAAATTATCCCATAAAATATATAAAAAAATGTTTAGTAAAATATGTAGTTTTTTAAATAAAAATTATTTAATATAGGGAGAAAAACAAATTAAATTAAATTCTGACTCTTGCTATATCTTTTAGAAAGAAAAAAGAGATATATTTTATAATAAATATCTTTCCAAGAGTTTAAAAACTTTATATATAAGAGAGGTTTCACATTTCAAAGTAAATATAGTAGATAATAAATTTTCAAATTTTTTAAATTTTACATAACTCTTCATGATTGATGGTCGTCTGTCATTTTATACTTATTTGATGGCATTTTTAATGCACTTTCCTACGTCCTAGAGAGTTGAAATTTGGTATACAGCTTAAATTTGTAGAACATTTTATTCTACAAAAATTTGGTGGATCCTCAAATATTGATCCTACATTTTTTTCGAAATGGCCTGCAAATAATCCCCGTTCACTTCTATAAATCATTGTTGTAAGATTGTTAAAAATTTTGATGTACGTAGCACATGACTTTCCCTGCAGACTCAAATTCACTTTCTCTTTATTTCTTCAATAATAATTTGAGTTTATCTGCACAAAATAACACCCATAAGTATTTTAAATGCCACTGAATTTGCACGTTAAACTTAAATTTGGTTCTCATTTGATAGCTGGACTTATTGTCAAAGGTGGCGTGGCGAAAACGCGAAAAAACTAAAATATCTCAAGAACGGCTAGTCTTAAGAGTAATGGGGTTAGTCTTATTCTTTTTGTTGTCAAAAATCACGTATAAAATAAGCATTTAATTGATATAATTGAGCACACGTAGTTTTTTGTTTTTAGATTTAACGATTTTTGCGGACCATTTCGCAAAAACAGCCAATAATACCAAATTTTGTTAAATTTTTTATATTAAATTTTCAATTTTGTTAAATTTGGTCCATTAGTTTTTAGCTAGAGTGGATAAAAACTAGTGGTGTTTGTTTTAATATACCAAATTTTGTTAAATTTGGTATATTAAATTTTCAATTTTGTTAAATTTGGTCCATTAGTTTTTAGCTAGAGTGGATAAAGGCAATTTTTCCGGCCATTTCGCAAAGAAGGCAGATTCTTTTATTACGAATCGTACTAAAATCTAATGAACATCAGGGTTTCCCACGAAAAACGTACCTACCAAATTTTATGAAATTCAGTTAGAGTGGATGCAATATCCACACAGAAACACACACAGATACACCCTTACACACACAGACGTCTCCCTAAAAATAGTTTTTCGTGTTCTAGAAGTTCCAAAACGTGTAGATCCTTCGAAAATTCAAGTTCCGATTTTTGGCACGATTTCAATACTTTGAATACACACACACACACAAACATATATTATCTGTGTATTTATCTGTGTATCTAAATTCCGTGCCTATGCAATTACAATAGTTGTGATTTTAAATGATCCCTAAACTTTTATTATTTCTACAACGAAGCCTAATTTTAACTTATGCAGAATGTAAATATCTCAAGCGATTGTAAGATGAGTTATATAAGAATTGCTGAATTTTTTTCAAGCAAAATTATTTAGCTTTGGAGTCTGGAATACAAGTTATATGAATGAAATATTCATTAATTTTGCATAGAGAATCATACGATTTATATTTCGATGAAGTTTTAAATATTTAATTATAATAAATTACTTTAGTACTGTGATAATGTAAAATATATCACCACTGAATGTATGACATTTTAGAGATTCTTAAATGAAATTGCATTTCAATTGAAAAGTGTTTCATAATGAATGCTTATGCATGATTGATCTTTCTTGTTTTTTTTCTTTAAAATTTGCAAATTTTGCAAGAAAATTTTTGAAAAATCTGTATCGTGGGCCCGAATGATCCCATTTATAGCATGTTACTCTCCACTTTTAAGGATGATACTCTTTGGTTGGTACTATACTTGATTATGTACCCCCGAGAGGGGTCACGTGCCCCCCTCCTAGTGACGTCACAAACACAAAAATGGTATCGAGGGTATTTTTCTTTACAATGATTCAAACTGTTAAGTTGAGTGATCATTGAGCCAGAAATAATTCCTTTTATCCACAATTATGTGTTTTGTCCTATACTGCCATGTTAAGAAAATATAAGATTTCGAATCCATTTTGAAACTTTCGCTCGAATTTCAAAAAATTCTGTCTAGTTCTAGACTTTTTGATAAAAAAAAAAGAAAAAATAAGGATATGAATTTTCGTGAAAATCCATTAATCTATCTGCTATTGTGTGCACAAGAAATCAACTACAATCCGACGGACATCGCTCTAAAAATAGTCCAAACGTGTTCAGGTTCTGAAACCTATATAATGGCATCCAAATTTCGAAATCGAACACTTTTGTGACATACTTTATACTAAATGTAATAGTATGAGAAAGTAAAACTGTACATTAACCTTTCTCATTTGAAAAAGTTAGAGTTAAAAAAACAACGGTATCTAGAGTAACAATATGTTATCTTCTAAACCACGGGAACGAAAGAAATGTGTACAAACGTGCCTTATATTCATGCAGTAAACGATGGGGTGGCATTCAGGAGGGCAGCTACAGTTGTGATTTGTAAGAAGCTTTAGAACAAGCAGGGAGTTGATATGAGTGTATTAACAGTTGGAAAATGGTGCACACCCTTTCCGATAAGATTCTGGTCAATTTGTCAAGAACTAGGGAACTAATGGTTCGTTCGCCTGCAACTTTGATACTGTTATGAATATGTAAAATACTTTTACTGGAGTCTACTTTCCTATGGCGTGAATCTGGGGTTGCCAGATTGGGCGACTTTTCGAAGGTTCGAGAACCACCTCGATATAATGAGTATTCTATGAGATACCAGAGAATTCTAGAAGTTTCTACAGAGAGTCTATAAAAAGAGTCATCCATCAGTTGACATGATATGAGCGACATTGAATGGTGAGATTGCCCTTGGTTTAAGAATGGTGTTCGCCGTTTTGCGAAAGGAGTGGGGCATTGAATGGCTGTTTCACGGCACCTGCCAGTGGTTGAGTGATCCTATGAGATGGTTATCGAGCTATTTGCTGTAGAGTGCTTCTGTTTACGCTGTACTTGTCAATAAACGTGTTAGTTATCCAGCCATTTGGACTCACTCTTGTATCCTGAGCGCACACCCACGATTCCAGAGGATACGCCGTAACAATACGTACAAGCAAGCATAGGCGTAGCCAGGATTTCCGGAAAAACAAATAGAATGATTCAGCCTATGAGGGATTTTCATCTTTAAGCCCCCCCCCCCTTTCTTCGCATTCACCTTTCCATTCTAGATAAAGTGATGCATACACGTAAAATATTCAACAGGTGAGTTTGTCGGAGCATTTCATCTTCAGGAAACCTGCGCGTGTAACGTGCGCCTTGTGGGGATGCGTGACTCAGTAAACGGCAGCTCTTAACTCATTTTTCGCTTAAAAGAAATCGTAGCGGAAGTATTGTCTTGGGTAAATCGGAATGGACCGACTGCGAAAATAATGGTTCGCTCACCTCAAACTCCCCCCCCCCTTCTAAAATTTCATTCGTCCCCCCCCCCTCCCAGCCAAAAAGTCCTGAAAGAAACGCTGTCCGAAAGACCCCCACAATTTTCGAATGAATTTTTGAAAATACCAGGATCTTCACTAATGATAAATAAATAATCATTCCAGATGTAATTTTAACATCAGTAAACGAATAATATAAAATTTAGAACACCAACCTGAATAGCTCTCGAGATATTATGCAAAAACTATGTTACCATCATTCTCGCGCATCTAGTTAGTTCTTTTCACGAGCAGTGTTTCTTTCAGAACTTTTTGGCCGGTGGAGGGGGGGGGGCGAATAAAATTTTAAGAGGGGGCAAGTTTTCTACTTTCCCTATATAAATTTATCACATAAATAGAAATTAAGTTAATATAAAATGTCTCCGGGGGGGGGGCGCATCGCTCCCCCCCCCCCGGAGGTATACCTGAAAGAAACATTGGATACATTGTACGAGTAGCATCATATCAGGATCAAAGAATCTTTGGCTCACTAGCGTCGTCTATATAATAAAAGGCAATGTCTGTGTGTGTGTCTGTCTGTCTTATACACTATACGTTTCGCGACCGCGCTTCGGAGAGCTACGAAATTTGGCAATCGGAGACCTGGGGGGGAGGGAAGGGGACACGTGAAAACCGATTTTTAAAATTTGAATTATTTTTTTTGTTATTTAATGTTTTATGCGATTTCGACCGTTTTTTGACATTTTTGCCCTTTTTTCTCCACGATCCAGACGTGGTAGAAAAAAACAAATCACACCATCGGAAAGAGCAGAGAATTTCGAGTAAAAATATATCAATTTCAACTCTCAATTTCGATTTCTAATATTTTTTAAAGATTTTAAAACAAAAGTCACTTTTGGCTCAAAAAAACGATTTTTGGTTTTTAAATTCTCGCATAGTGAAAAGTACTCATAATTTCGACTAATAATTTACATTTTTAGAAAGCTGAAATATCTGGCATTCTTACAAGTCTAATTTGGTCCAGAAATAATGAAAATTGCCTTCAGGATCGCAATTTTAAAGACGCCATGATTTTAAATTTGTCGGCTACCGGCTCAGTTTTTCAACGGCATTTCCCCCCCATCCGCAGTAGTTTCTTCCCCGTCTCCATGGAGACCGCGCTTTAGGTTTTAAATGAATTACGAGCATAAGTGTTGTATACATCGGGCGAAATTATTATATTTATATGATATTTTAAATGGATATTTTAAATAATTTAAATGATTGAATTATGGTGGTTTGAATTGTGGTGATGTATTTGAAATTATTATATTTATGGATTGGTGGAACGATATGGATGATTTTTTGATTTTAAATGGATATTTTAATTTATGGATATTTTAATTTATAGATATTTTAAATGGATATTTTAATTTTATGGCTATTTTAAATGATGGAACGATGGAACGAGGATGGTGGAATTAAGAGCCTAGCATATGGTCATTATAAATTTAAATTAGCGCGCGGGAAGTTAGCGCGCGAGAATTGCACTCGGTAGGCCTGGGTTCGATTCCCGCCACTGATGCGGAGTACGATCACCTTAAACATATGGGTCGATAATTCCTTCCGAGAGGTTGGTGGCAGGGAAAGGAGGGTAGGGTCTCTGTGGATGCCTCCCCCACTGGGTCCTGGTCCAAATTGGGTGAATAAAAAGAAAGTTATGGAGATTGTCGCGGAGGGCGCGGTAGCCCAGTGGTTAGCGTGCGGGAATTTCACTCGGTAGGCCCGGGTTCGATTCCCTCCACTGACAAAACTGCTGCCGTGTTCACGCGGAGTACGATCACGTTAAACATGTGGGTCCGTAAGTCCTTCCGAGAGGTTGGTGGTAGAGGAAGGAGGGTACGGACCCTGTGGATGACTTTCCCACTGGGTTCCGGTCTAAATTGGGTGAATAAAAAGAAGGTTATGGAGATTGTCGCGGAGGGCGCGGTAGCCCAGTGGTTGGCGCGCGGGAATTGCACTCGGTAGGCTCGGGTTCGATTGCCGCCACAGCCAAAACTGCTGCCATTTTCACGCGGAGTACGATCACGTTAAACATGTGGATCCGTAAGTCCTTCCGAGAGGTTGGTGGTAGGGGAAGGAGGGTACGGTCCCTGTGGATGCCTCCCCCACTGAGTTCCTGTCTAAATTGGGTGGCACTTCCTGGCCCTCCAAACAGTTACCTTACACTTTACTGGTAGGTCGCGCCAGCGAGTGTGCCACGGTTAGAATTTGCCACGGTCAGAATTTTCAAGGGTAGCGAACAGGCTGGTCGCCAAAGGCAAATGAAATAAGAGCTTAACATATGCACTGTAGAAATTATTATATTTATATTTTAAATGATGGAACGATATGGATTTTTTAAATGGATATTTTAATTTTATGGATATTTTAAATGATGGAACGATGGATATTTTAATTTTATGGATATTTTAAATGATGGAACGATGGATATTTAAATTTTACGGATATTTTAAATGATGGAATGAGGATGATGGAATTAAGAGCTTAGAGAGCATATGGTCATTTTAAATTGTAAATTAGCGCGCGGGAAGTTAGCGGTAGGCCCGGGTGCGATTCCCGCCACTGCCAAAACTGCCGAAGTGTTCACGCGGAATACGATCACGTTAAACATGTGGGCCCGTAAGTCCTTCCGAGAGGTTGGTGGTAGGGGAAGGAGGGTACGGTCCCTGTGGATGCCTCCTTCACAGGGTTCCCGTCTAAATTGATTGAATATAAAGAAAGTTGCGGAGGGCGAGGCAGCCCAGTGGTTAGCGCTCAGGAATTGCACTCGGTAGGCCCGGGTTCGATTCCCGCCACTTCCAAAACTGCCGCCGTGTTCACGCGGAGTACGATCACGATAAACATGTGGGTCCGGAAGTCCTTCCGAGAGGTTGGTGGTAGGGGAAGGAGGGTACGGTCCCTGTAGATGCCTCCCTCACAGGGTTCCCGTCTAAATTGGGTGAATATAAAGAAAGTTGCGGAGGGCGAGGCAGCCCAGTGGTTAGCGCTCAGGAATTGCACTCGGTAGGCCCGGGTTCGATTCCCGCCACTTCCAAAACTGCCGCCGTGTTCACGCGGAGTACGATCACGATAAACATGTGGGTCCGGAAGTCCTTCCGAGAGGTTGGTGGTAGGGGAAGGAGGGTACGGTCCCTGTGGATGCCTCTCCCACTGGGTTCCGTTCTAAATTGGGTAAATAAAAAGAATGTTATGGAGATAGTCGCTGGGGGCGAAGAAGCCCAGTGGTTAGCGCGCGGGAATTGCACTCAGTAGGCCCGGGTTCGATTCCCAAAATTGCCGCCGTGTTTACGCGGAGTACGAGCACGTTAAACATGTGGGTCCGTGAGTCCTTCCGAGAAGTTGGTGGTAGGGGAAGGAGGGTACGGTCTAAATTGGATGAATAAAAAGAAAGTTATGGAGATTGTCGCGTAGGGCAAAGTAGCCCAATGGTTAGCGCGCGGAAATTGCACTCGGTAGGCCCGGGTTCGATTCCCAAAATTGCCGCCGTGTTTACGCGGAGTACGATCACGTTAAACATGTGGGTCTGTAAGTCCTTCCGAGAGGTTGGTGGTAGGGGAAGAAGGGTACGGTCCCTGTGGATGCTTCTCCCACTTGGTTCCGGTCTAAATTGGGTGAATAAAAAGAAAGTTATGAAGAATATCGCGGAGGGTGAAGTACCCCAGTGGTTAGTGCGCGGGATTTGCACTTGGTAGGCCCGGGTTCGATTCCCAAAATTGCCGAATAAAAATAAAGTTATGGAGATTGTCGCGGATGGCACGGTAGCCCAGTGGTTAGCGCGCGGGAATTTCACTCGGTAGGCCCGGGTTCGATTCCCGCCATTGCCAAAACTGCAGCCGTGTTCACGCGGAGTACGATCACGTTAAACGTGTGGGACTGCAAGTCCTTCCGAGAGGTTTGTGGTAGGGGAAGGAGGGTACGGTCTCTTTGGATGCCTCCCCCATTGGGTTCCGGTCTAAATTGTGTGGCACTTCCTGGCCTTCCAAGCAGTTACCTTACACCTTTCTGGTAGGTCGCGCCAACGAGTTTGCCACGGTCAGAATTTTCAAGGGTAGCGAACAGGCTGGTCGCCAAAGGCGGCTAGTCTTAAATAATAAAAGGCAATGTTTGTGTGTCTGTGTGTCTTATACACTATACGTTTCGCGACCGCGCGTCGGAGAGCTACGAAATTTGGCAATCGGAGACCTGGGGGGGTGGGAAGATGACACGTGAAAACCGATTATTAAAATTTTAATTATTTTTTTGTTATTTAATGTTTTATGCGATTTCGACCGTTTTTTTGCCCTTTTTTCTCCACGATCCAGACGTCGTAGAAAAAAACAAATCACACCACCGGAAAGAGCAGACAATTGCGAGTAAAAATATATCAATTTCAAATCTCAATTTCGATTTCTAATATTTTTTAAAGATTTTAAAGTGGAGGAGGACTAAGTGGAGGTGACGTCACGGTTCTGAATATGCATAGCGATGGGTGGGACAATAAAAAACCGAATTAGTGTTTGCTTTCCGTTTCCTGCGCTTCCGGTTTTAAATGAATTAAGAGCTTAGCATATGTCTTGTAGAAATTATTATATTTATATCTTAAATGATGGAACGATATGGATTTTTTAAATGGATATTTTAAATGGATATTTTAATTTGTGGATATTTTAATTTTATGGATATTTTAAATGATGGAACGATGGATATTTTAATTTTATGGATATTTTAAATGATGGAATAATAGGACGATGAAATGAGGATGATGGAATTAAGAGCTTAGCATATGGTCATTTTAAATTGTAAATTAGCGCGCGGGAAGTTAGCGGTGGGCCCGGGTTCGATTTCCGCCACTGTCTAAACTGCCGCCGTGTTCAGGCGGAGAACGATCACGTTAAACATGTGGGTCCGTAAGTCCTTCCGAGAGGTTGGTGGTAGGGGGAGGAGGGTACAGTCCCTGTGGATGCCTCCCCCACTGGGTTCCGATCTAAATTGGGTGGCACATCCTGGCCGTCCAAACAGTTATCTTACACCTTTCTGGTAGGTCGCGTAAGCGAGTTTGCCACGGGCAGAATTTGCCACAGTTAGAATTTTCAAGGGTAGCAAACAGGCTGGTCGCCAAAGGCGGCTAGTCAAGAATAAAATTCTGGGGGAAGGGGGAATAACCAAATAGTTTGTTTTATATTTCCGCAAATGGCATATCTCCGAGCTTTTTACTGGGGGTGACCCCCCACCCCCCACCTTGGCGACGCTACTGCCTTAGTTGTCCAGTAGTCTTCGGGAACAGGAGACACTCCAAATTCCCGAACATGATGTTTTAACAGTTTAACTTTAGTAAACAGTTTATTCGTTTTCCTGAGACTCGTTTATGTCGTTTACTGGAAGTGACCGTTTATAGCTAGCTAACCTATACTTCGCGTCAAAATATCAAATTGTTTTACCAACTTGCTCTTCAGTTTATAAATTAGACATATACAATATATCAGGCGAGATTTGACATTCAAGTTAATCTATAAACTTGTTTGGCGACACATAAATGAGCAATGCCTCACCCATTATTAAATATCTTTCTAATCCCCAAGTTCATTTAACCTCCTCATTTTTTTTAAACAAAATGAAATACCTCGTGCTGACGCACCCCTATCTCACAGTTGCGACATTTTAGGCTTCCCCACCCATTGGAAAATATTGAAATATCGAAATTATAACCACTATACCTCAAAAACTAAAAGCTTGATCCAAAATCCAATAATATGCACTTTCCAATATATTCATATGTAGGAGCTACAGATTCTTGCTTATTGTTTATAGCTAGTACTTTTAGTTTTTGAAATCTAAGTATTACAAACATGGTTGAGATATAAGCGTGACATCACATTAACAAGACGATGACTCGAAAACTATAAGAGCTTTTTCTTAAAAATAAATATTGATTTAGAAGCTAAATTTTCGAATGAATATTTTTGTCGCTTGCTATTTATATCTTTTATAGTTTCGAAGATATCTCGAGTGAAAGTAAGGGGTCGGACAGATACTTTTTAAAAATATTTTGAAAACAGAAACAGTTGTAAAAAGCATTAAAATATTGAAATTATTTTTATATATTCATAATCTGAACTCTATTTCCGACAAAACTTGAAAACATGCTTACATTTTTATATATTAGGTTCGGAGATATAAGCTTCCAAAGTGTTTACAGTTTTCGTAACACTCCGATTTCCGACGCGGAAACCGCTAGCCTAAATGTTATTCACATCCAAAAGTGGATGTTCCTCTGTGTCATGCAATGCCTTTATTTTTTTCCAGTGCGAAACGATAGTGCGCGCCAAAAATGTTCGATTCAAGTCCAGGGATTCTTAAAACGTACTCTTCCGACAAAAACTCACATTCAAATTTTGTACCCCGTCACAATATTTTCCTTATTTAAACAAATACCCGACGTTGCTCGGAATTAAAAATACAAAACTGTGATTCAAATGCCACCAGAACATAGAGAGAATTCTGGAAAACGAAACAACAACGTTATTCGAAGTCACAAATAATACTATAGATGTCGCCACCAGTAACGTGGGTTCGATGGACCTATTCCTGTCTACCGTACCTGCTGGATTTACTTCTTTCCCAATATTTTTTTACAATGATGTGTACGATGCATTGTCGTAACCAGAGACTTAAGACAGGGGGCTTTGAAAATGACAGGGCACTGATTAAATTATTCTTGTAAGAATTTGTTAATGTTTCGATGTTACTCCATCCGGCATTTGTTGATGAACAATCTATCAGGCATTTGTACCCATACAATTACAGAATATCGAAAATTATAAGAATATCGATCGGTTAATCCATTTCGTTCGTTACTAATTCCCCCGTGGTGAAGGAGCGTCTACGCACTACGTCCGCAAGACCCCCCCCCCCCCCCAGGGCATCCCATGGGGTTAATCAATGTAATAACAGTTATTAAAATTTGCAATTTTTACTTTCCCTACATACGGAGTATAAAGTGCAGAGAAAATATTGTAACATATTCAATTAAAGTTAAATTAGCTAAAAGTTAATTTTAACTTTAGCATAGCTAGCATAGTTTTTTTAGTTTTAGCAATAGATGACGGTGCCAGTCAAAATGAGCCCCTCTATCAGAATATGGGTTAGGCTCGAATTTGGACTGTTAAATGCATATCTTCAAATGGCGAATTTTATAAAAATCTTGTCGGCCGAAACGTTTCGTCCCAAGTCCTTTTGTACCAAGTTCCGTACTGATAGATTTTTCAATACAGACAACACAAACAGACAGACAACTATTACAGACTAGAAAATATTTTATACTAAAGTAATATTATAGACTGAAAAGTGTACCCGGCGTTGCTTAGGATTTAAGATGATCGGTCGTGGTGCACCCACGCAAGTTTATTTCATTGATTGTTCTTACATTCTTTGCTTTTAGGGGATTCGCTGCGAGTTCCGGTGTACTTTTTGCATATTAAATCCCGGGTAACTTTCTAAAAAATGTACTATATATATATATATATATATATATATATATATATAATAAAAGTTTAAAAATCCAAGAATGGAGAGAATTTTCAACTAAAAAAATCTGCAACATTACAAAATGTCTTACAAATAAAAGTATCAAACAGAGAATCATCAATCAAGTGGAAAGTATAAATGTAAATCTCTAGTCATCAAGCTGAAGACAATCAAAAAACATCAATGGAAAGGAATCGATAAATAATATCAAATAAAATCCAAGCATGAAAGCTTCACACGTGGACAAGCCCTAGGCCTAATAATGAATTATTCATTTCGCTAAAACTCTTTATCAAGTCCAGGTATTTCATAAAAATGAACACAAAATGCATGTTTCTGATATCAGTGATAGATTTTATCTATAAACTTAGATAACCTGGACAACATGCATAAAGATTGAAAAATAATAGGAAACAAGTATACCTGAAAAAGCACTGCATACGTCTGATCCATTGGAGCCTTGAATAAAGAGACCCATGTTGCCAATCTCAAAAAATAAAAAGTTGAGAACTTCTGTTTCCAATCGTGAGAATGAAATAACAGTCATACGAAACGACGATAAAAGGTGATATTCAACAGTAAGAACATGTAAATACATGGTAATGCTTATTCAAGAGAAAGTGGATGTCAGGCTAAAATAAGATACTAGAGAGAGAATTTAAGTATAATCTACCATTCCAAACTTTTTAACTATACTATGCACTAAATAATCTGGATATTTATATAATTTGCTATTAATTTTAAGTTTATTAATATGCATAGCATAAAATTTTTTATCAGATAATCTATAAATTCTAAAGAGCTGATTAAGTATAATATTTCTAAACAATTGAATCCAGTTACAGGAATTAAAAGGTAATAATTTATTAATGTTAAAGTTAAAATAGTCTTTTTTATCATATAAATTAGTAACTATCCTATTAGTAGGTTCAATAATAAGATTTAAGTCCAAAAAATTAAAGTTATTACTAATAGTGGCTTCATTGGGAATGAGTTCCAAATTATCCGGACAGAAATCTATATCTATGACACAGTTGTCTGCAAAAACCGAACAAATCAGATCATCAACATATCTGTAAATTTTATAATGTGTGGAAGTAAAAGATTTTCCATAATGATAAAGGTATTATTAGCTAATATATACTGCTACTACAGCCACCTTGTGGAACCCCTGAGACTTGTAAGTATAATATATTGCCTTGAAATATATAATTATTGAAAAGTACAAAGTGAGGAAGTTTAGTAAATTTGATAAATATAGTATGGGTAGTATGATAAGTAGTATAAGCATTATATAGAGCTAAAATTATTGCAGTTCAGAGATCTTAATATTATTAAAAAGATCTTTAAAATCAAAAGTTTGAAATCCAATTATTTTATCAAGTGATGTTAATTTATTCTTTATTTCTTTACTATTATTTAGAATAAGGTAGTTATTGCTAGAAAACGTAATCTATCATTTATTACATTTAAATCATTTAGAAGTAATTTACTCGCAGTAGTAGAGTAAGTATTATGACCACTAGATACTGTCCTAAATTTAATAGGAGTTTTATGAAATATATACATACAAATTTAATTTAAGTATGCATGCCGTTTAAAGTTTGTTTGAAAGGTAATTTTTCGATGGTATTAAGATAATACTTTCGGTCGATAAGGAACCTATAAGGAACCTATAAGGAACCTAAGGAATCCTATAAAAATCGCTCAAAAGTGTTCTAAACATAAAATGACTCAAAAACGATATCGAATTTGAAAAGAAAAAAAATCTCTCCAGGGTGCACCTTTCCGATACCTGTGTACAATTTTAAGGCCGTACGTCGCTTAAATTTTCCGTTACAAACGAACAAACAGAGATACATCTTCCTTTATTATTATAGATTCTTTGAAAGCAAAAATAGGTGAGCGCGATTCCTAAACTATAGAATTCCTCATTACCAAGAGCCCCGCTTATCCCTATTTCAGTATAAACAGTTCGCACAGTAATGTATCGAAATGATGTATAATATTTTTCTACATCAATACATCAGCCGGCCGTTCAAACAGCTGCTCATGTCTTCGGACGAGACGGATGTCCGGGTCTTCAACATTAATACATCATGTTTTTATATATTTGACAGAAAGTTCTGTCAAACTAATGTTGCATTAGGTCACCTCATCTACGTGTATTGAATTTTTTCCAGGCGGTACTAAAATGGATTGTATCAAAATTTAGAGATGACTATCGACATTGAAATATGCACTGTTACAAAGTGAATCTGAATAGATGGTATGAGCATCCTATTTTAAAAATGAGTGTGTATAAAAATGAGTATGCGCCTATTTTTAAAAATGAGTGTCTACCACCATTAAAAAATATTCCCCCTTTCGTAACAGAATTCTAACCTTCCTGGAGACAGAGCAACTCAACTAACAAATTGGACACCCATAAACATACCTAATGAAATAATCAGAAGTTTTCCATTTAGGTGTAAGTTTAAATTGTTTGTATTAACATATACGTGGGGAAAAGCACACAGTTGTGGTTGAATGTTCTAATTCCAAAAAGCATTTTTTTCTCTCATATTGGCTTTCACTTAAATTAATTTTCCAGGGGATTGTCTTGTCACCCCCCTGACACCCTCCCAAAATACGCCCATACTCATCTGTCATATGTATGCATTTTTGTCAGTGTTAAAAGTGTATGTTTTAAACATCGTTAAAAATTGAAGAAAGGGTTTATTATTTCAACTGTTTCATGACAGAAACAACATTCACGGCTGCCATTTCAAAGTCTCCAGTGGGTATTTTTACTTTCCTGCTGATAAACTCATAAAAATGAAGTGGAATATTAATATTAGTTACATTAATATTAGTACTGCGTTAAAAATTTAAGTGTCATATTTTATTCAATGCTCATTAAAACATTAAAGGTGAGTTGAGTTGTGATGTCAGCTACACTGAATAAAAAATGACCCAATGGGCATTGACAATTTTTATCACTTTCTCTACATACATGGTATATTGTATTGTGATGGAGGTCGAAATTTCAAGTTAGAGATTTGAACGTAAGAGCACGTTTTAAGCATCTCTGAACTCGAATCAAATGTTTTTGAGGTGATGTGTATATGTATATTAGTGTGTATGTGTACGCATGTTAGTGCATGTGTGTAAGTGTATGCATATTAGTGTATGTATGTATGTATGTATGTAGGTATGTATGCTAGTGTGTATGTATATGTGTTAGTTATGTATGTATGTTAGTGTGTGTATATATTTTAGTGTGTGTGTATGTCTATAAGTCCGTGAAACGATATCTCTGAACAAATTAAACGTCTTGATCGACATTTAGTACGATTATCGGAATAGGTAAATGCTGAAATTTCATTAACTTTAACTCTTATTGAATCGAATGCTCGGAAGACACCCCATCCATTCTCAAATGAAATTTTAAAAAATCATTAAAAAAATCATAATATTAATAATGTTACACAAATAATGATTTATTATGTCATTTTTCATTAGAAAAGAATAACATAAACTTTAGACCATTAGCATAAACCGTTCTCGAGAAACTGTGCATTTTCCAACTCAATGAATAAAAAACATTACATAAAATTAAAATGTATTAACTATCGTAAAATAGGTCCACTTTTCATACACAATATCATGCGACACATTTCTTAACATCACTCTCGTCCATTTCATCTCGAGAAAAGATATTTTGGCGAGTTTCAGTTTTGTATTTGGACGCCAACAGTCCATGTATTTATCAACTGGTCGCCTTTGGCGACAGCATGTTCGCTACCCTTGAAAATTCTGACTGTGGCAAACTCGCTGGCGCGACCTACCAGAAGGGTGCAAGGTAACTATTTGGACGGCTAGGAAGTGCCACCCAATTTAGACCGGAACCCAGTGGGGGAAACATCCACAAGACCCACATGTTTAACGTGATCGTACTCCGCGTGAACACGGCGGCAGTTTTGGCAGTGGTGGAAATCGAACCCGGGCCTACCGAGTGCAATTCCCGCGCTTTAACCACTGGGCTACAGCGCCCTCAACCCCGTGGAGTTAACAAAGTTCGGTTTAGTTTAATGACGTTAAAACTAATAATGACATTTTAAGGCACCGCGACAATCTCCATAACTTTCTTTTTATTTATTTTTTTATTTCTTCAGTGTTTAAGTTTTTTCATTGTGGTCCCAACCACCACCCGATGTAAACAATTCAATCCAACATAATGAGCCAAAAACCTTATAAGAAGAAAAGACTCGTTCGGTTTTTAATTGTCCCTAGGCCAAAAAAGATGACGCACAATATCATTTCAAATATCCTCATGTAAAACAAAGGCATTACGTAA
Organism: Amaurobius ferox; assembly: GCA_951213105.1. Lineage (NCBI taxonomy): Eukaryota > Metazoa > Arthropoda > Arachnida > Araneae > Amaurobiidae > Amaurobius > Amaurobius ferox. The sequence goes on from OX578138.1 coordinate 3,800,138, forward strand.
AACCTCCCCTTCATTCACCGCAGTCAGTTTGATCCCAAATCTTCGCTTGGGGTAACAAACTTTAACACAGTTACCATGGAAACGCCGCTCGCAGTGCGTCTGCGCGGGAATGGGAGGATAAATTATTTTGCCGACTTGTGGCCGAGAAATTGAAATTCGGAAATTTTTAAAATCCGGATTCTGCAGCTACTTTTCATATTTCTTGACCAGATTGGGCTTGTAAGAATCCCTGATCTTTGAGCTTTCTAAAAATGTAAATTATTAATCGAAATACTCGGAACTATTCTCGATGCGAGGATTTAAAAACGAAAGTTCGTTCTTTTGAGCCGAAAGTGACTTTTGTTTTAAAATCTTTAAAAAATATTAGAATTTGTCCCCGAGATTTGAAATTGATATATTTTTACGCGCAATTGTCTGCTCTTTTGGGTCGTGTGATTTGTTTTATTCAACGACGTCTGGATGGTGGAGAAAAAAGGTCGAAATCACATAAAACATTAAATAACTAAAAAATAATTAAAATTTTAAAAATCGGTTTTCATGTGTGTCCCCCCTCCCCCCCGGGTCTCCGATTGCCAAATTTCGTAGCTCTCCGACGCACGGTCGCTGAGCCTATAGTGTGTAAGACACACAAACAGACAGACATTGCCTTTTATTATTTAAGATTGTAGATGTCATAAATATAAGAAAAAAAGCTCTTCTATCCGCCTGTTTGTGACGTTTGGAGATCCAGTTAGCAACTTATTTGAAAAAATATCGCCAACTTGGCAACCTATTTTCATGGTGTCAAATGAATGAACATTCAGCTAAAATTGTAGAAATAACAAAAATGACAGCAAATTGATGAATTCTTTAAAATCTTTCAAAGTATAGACTCTATTACTCACTGCGGATGCTATCCATACTGATGATTTTGACAATCATCAATTAGATTTGCGAGAAATACAAGTTTAGAGGATACTTTGAAATAGTTTAGATGTTGTCATCCGGAAAAGATGCCAATTTAACTTTAAAAACATTGTGTCACGGATCTTGTTTCGTAGTGAATTAATTACATAATGTTGAAAAAGTCATGTGATGTCTACATCCGATTCTTTACAAATAAAATGAAGGCAGAAACTGCCAGGCACAAGACATGATATATACAGAGTTCCAAAAGATAAATTTTGTACACTTTATGTCTGTCTATATAGCAAAGTGATTGCAGCGGGAAAATAAAGTTAGGACCACTAACTCAAAAACACAGAGAAATGGAAGAAAATGCCAATTACAAAGTTGCAGTTCCTTGTCTGGTGAATAGGAATGGACGTCTAACCTGTCATGCAACACAGGGTTAAAGGCGGCTGGTTTTCGTATTCATGAATGATACAACCAGCCCCGTAGTGTTAGTAGACAACCAGATAGTGTACACTGTAAAAAAAAGCACTGTTAATTTTACAGCAAAAAGTCCTGGCAATTTGGGCGCCAGGACTTTTTGCTGTAAATTTTACAGTACTACTGTAAAATTCCACTACACTTTTTGCTGTAATTTTTACAGTGCTTATTACTGTAAATTTTACAAAAAATTGTAATTTTTACAGCAGTTTTTACTGTATTTTTTACAGTGATTCAAACTGTAAATTTTACAGTACTTCTGTAAAATTCTACTGCACTTTTTGCTGTATTTTTTACAGCGTTTTATATCGTAAATTTTTCAAAAAATTGAACATTTTACAGCAGTTTTCACTGTATTTTTTACAACGCTTTAAACTGTATATTTTACGATACTTCTGTAAAATTCTACTGCACTTTTTGTTGTACTTTTTACAGTGTTTTATGCTGTAAATTTTACAAAAAATGGTACATTTTTACAGTACTTTATACTGTATTTTCTACAGTACGCCTGTAAAATTCTACTGCACTTTTTATTGTATTTTTTACATTGCTTTATACTGTATATTTTACAATACTTTTCTACCCCCACATTTTATTATATTTTTATAGTGTTTTACATAATAAATTAACAGTATTTTTGTAAAATTCTACTACACATTTTGCTACATTTTATACTTTAAATGTTAAAAAAATGTCTAATTTTGACAGGATATTTTTAAATAGCTGATAGCATGTTAACAAAGTTTTTTTTGCATTATTTTAATGGAATTTTTTACTGCAAATGTTACCAGTGCTGCAAATATTTTACAGTATTAACAAATTTTTAAATCGCGAACATTACAAAAATATTTTAGAATATGACTATTTATCACAAATTTTGCCTAATTATTTTAAACCTAATGTAAGTTTAAAACATTTTACATACAATATGTTATATTTTAATGAATTTCTTTTTTTTTTAATCAATATATTTCCGTACTGCATTTGTTGTCCTCTGTAAAATACATAGAGTAGATATATTGAAAAAAAATTAAATTTAATTTGTAATTTTTCACTTTAAAGAAATATACTTTCAATTGTATGCAGTGTTAATGAATTACTTATTAGACATAATTAAAACTAACTTCTAATAAAATAATTGAAAATTCAATAAGGAATTGTTAAATTTTTCTTGCTTTAAAGATAATTCATATTTAATATTTTAGATATGTAGTTTTGACAATTCTAACTACTTTGTCTTCAGCTACATATGTGATCTTAAAAGGAAGTTGTATACACCTTTATCGAATTTGTGTTATTATCAGAGAGAACAATAGATCTATTTTATCATGTATATGGATACCATAAAACTTTTTCCAGGGAAGAGCAAACTCCAGAATAAAATATACACCAACAAGCTTGATCCCTGTCTTTGTGACCTTTGACATCCTGGGGTTTGGGGGTGCAAGTTCCCCCTTTTGCCCTCCCCTATGTGTATAAATTGTGCAAGCCTAGTTTTGAAAATAATACACCACGACTGGTCAATGTTGAAAAGTGATCCATTGAAATGCATTCGACACTTTAATCCTATTTGTAAGAAATGCAATTCCCCCCCCCCCCCCATCGAAAATATTTTTTTTTGCTTGTACATATAGGCCTAAAGTTATCGAAGCTATTTGGAATTATACATTTTACTTAGGGAGCAAAATTTTTCAGCTTATCAAAACTCCCCGTTATAGAAGTTCCGCGTTATTATAGTCTCATACATTTTTCTGATATAATAGTTGATACACTACACATCTGATAGATATGCTGGTGCCTTATTCCCATCTATTGAGATATTTATAACTTAAAATTTAATAAGTTCAAATTTCAAATCCAAACAACTTTTTAAACTAATACACAATTTTGTGCAGTAGGGTGATTTTCAAATGAATTGCCTTTTTTAGCTTTGCATCATATATAACTGTGATTTAGATTATAAATAAAATTATACTCTGTTATTAATTTTTTGTAATATTTTTTTATGCTAGATAAGAAGGAACAATATGGCTTCCATTAGCTTTGTTACCAACTGCAGAAATCAAAACCTATTTAAAATAATAGTAGCAACACTCCTGAGATGTACAAGGGTCACATATTAAATTTTAGAATATTAATAATTATAGTTTAAAGGAATCACTTGCAATTTTGTTAATCAAAATGTAAAACCATATTTTTTAATTCGTATACAGAAGCTAATCTAGTTTGAAAGCATAAAAATATACTTTCTTAAGTGTAGTGTTTTGAGTTGGGACATGCAAATTTATTACTTGAAAACTAAAAGGAATAGAAAATAGCTAATATTTTTAAAACATAAACACTTTAATGAGTAAATTTTATTAATTATAAACTAATGGTACCAATATATGATCTAAAAGTATAAAAAAAAATAATTTTATTAGCATGAAATATGGGTTCAAAGATTGGGACATCAAATAAGCGGTCATTTTGAAAATCACCCAGTAATAGTGCAAAAATCTACGGATTCATTTTGAAAAAAAGGAGTACATATGGAAACTGTTAAATTGTCAATTGTCTTTGTATAAACAATTCAAGCATCTGTACTCCCTTTAAACAGAAAATTAAATACAGGACAATGAAGTGTTTGACATAATCACAGGCGAAAATATTAAATGCCAAATTTTTGATATATTTATAATAAAAATACATTTATAAAATATCAAGGACCATAGTGAATTATCTGAAAATTTTAGGGGTAGGAAATTAAGAAATTTTTAAAATTTTTTTAGGATATTTAAAATAATGTTAGAAAATGAGGAAGTTTCAAACTGTAAGGCAGAATGGGATCCCTACAATATGAAATGGAAATCAAAAGTTACACTGCAGATGTTTTACAAATGATTACTGAAATGCTTAAGAAATATAACAAGGCCCCTCCCCCCCCCCCCAACCATTAAAAAAAAAATTAAATTTAGTAATATGTGCTATGTCATTAAAAAGTTATTTACGTATAGCAACATAATATTCCTCAAAAAAAGTTTATTCAAACATTAAAATACTATGGAGGAATTTGCGTTTACATAATTATGTGCCATAAAATATGTCTCAATATCAACAATTTTAAAAGCAAAATAGCAAATCAGGGTGTAAAATAACTGGTATCGCATCGCTGTTGGTGATGCAAAATCTGCTTTCTGTGATGAAATCGTAAATATTTATGGTAAAAGTGTGATACACAATTAAAAAAATATTGTTGACTGCAAATTTGTTTTACATGTCACTCACATATTAATACATGCAAATGCTTCATTTAATAGCGATGCATCAAAATCCACCAAAAACAATGACTAAACTCTGTAAACACAACACCATACAGCTTTAGCGAATCCTGTTCTCTATGCATCCTGATATGCAACTTAGTAGCATTAGCCTCTCTGCTGCCAACAGCTGTAAAAATGCCAAAAAGAAAAGAACTGTACAAAATTTCCAAATATAAGCTGTGTAATAAATACTCATATGATGATGTTACTGCTAGTATTAAATGCCAACGTTGAAAATGAGTCTTTTTAGTTATGCAATATTCTTTTACAAGAGTTACTAAAAGGTTTAACACCAGAGTTTGTTGATAGTACAGAGCTAATCAAACAAATACTAAAAAGAATTAATGTAAAAAATTGAAATAACAAAGTATTAATTAGAAACAAAATCAAACTTGTACACTGAAAGCACATAACCTCACATTGTGCTGACAAATTTATACATCCTTTTCCCCTTCAAGATGAAATGACTGTATTAGGCACTTCAAAAGCTATAATTCTTCATCTAGAAGTCTGGTTGAACATTTGATGTTTTAAATTTTATTTTGGAATAAATGAGAGAAAAATATAAGTAAAAAGTGTTGGACATCCAAAGGGTACTTTATTTTGGAATGACACAGACAAAAAAAATTACAACAATTCAAAATTTGAAGTGGAATGTACACTCGTTGCTGAAGAAGATCCTTTGACTTTTCATTTGATTTCGTTCCACAGCTAGGGTTGATGAAGCACAAACATCTGAAAAAATAGAAATTTATATCCATGTAATAACATCAGTAGTGACATTTAGTAGTTTTATTTTTCATCAACTATTTGCATAAATTTTAGTAAGTCGGACTAATTAAATATTATTTCTTGCATCACATCATACGTATGTGAAGTATAAGCTATACTGTCATTGTTCCTTATCTCTTTCTCGTACATTTGCCAGATAATGGCACTGTAAGAAAGCTGGTCGGCATAATTGCCAATTTATCTGTTGTACTGTAGCATGCCTAGTATTTGGATTCATAATTTAGTTTGTTATATTAAAATATTATAAAATCTTAAGTCTTGAATTTGAGTAATTTTGTTCACATTCATAGGAAGTAGGTCGGAATCTTTCTAATGAATATTGAATAGACACAACCACACAGAGATGCACACTACCATGAAGTGAGAATATATTATTCATAAACATTATTTTTGCATTTTTATATATGTAATGCAGTTAAGCCCCTAACATATTATGAAGTATCAAATACCTAGAAGAAAAAAATCTCCCACGAGACATGAAAACAAATATCCGGTTTTTATGAAAATGAAGTTATAGTTTCAAAACAATATTATAAAATTTCTATTATTTATTTAGGCACTTAGAATGATTTAGCCACATTAGAAACATATTAGAGCATTAATATAACTTAATATAGATTGTTATAGTCATATATTAAGTTTTATGAAAAACCTTACCTTTGAATGATTTCCAATGTGGCAGACACGCATTCCGGTTACTTTATATTCAAAAGAAAAAATATGGCAAATAACATCAAAAATTCATCTTTAAGAACTTTTATGCCATAAGTCGTCACCACATCACATCATCAACAAGGAGGTTAAAGTGTTCACAATTCAAGATGGTATCACCTATATATAAAAAAAGAGCAAGACAAATGAGATACATTTACTATAGCTATATATAAATAATGCAAGTTGTCATATATACAGGCTCGTATTTCCCATTAGGCCAACTAGGCCCATGCCTAGAGCGCAAAAACATAAAGGATCTTTTATGTCTTATAGAAATGCCATGTGCTTCGAATCTATGCAGTAATAAATACAAAAACAAGAAATGCTTGTGTACATTAACATCTGTCCTTTTCTTATCTTTTAAACATCGTTAAAGATGGTAATTTGCAAAGCATTTTCCAAATGTGGACACTATTCTCAGAATAGTGTTAAGTATGGCCATCACAAATTGTGCAGAGGAATGTACGTTTTCGACTTTGAAGATTGTCAAAAACTACCAAAGAAACTCCATGGCCAATGTCAAATTGAATGCTCTGGCTATTCTGGCAATCGAAAATGACCTGACATCTACACTCAACTTTCAAGAAGTATTAGATAAGTTTTCTAAAACCAAGCAGCGTTGAAAAGTGTAAACAACCAGAAAGTAAAAACGACGAGAAAGACTCTTTTATGATATACGCACAGTATATATTATTTGATGAACTAAATCCTTTTTTACTATTCTAAAATGTTTAACGTTAGCATAAGAAATCTAAAAAAATAATTTAAAACATCTGTTCCATATGTTATTTTTTAAACCAACTGTAACAAATTGTTGATTCACTAATTAAGCTTCATTTAGTTAAGTTTCATTTTTAATTTAGGGAAGAAGGGGTGGAGAAGGAGGAAGAGGAGGGTGTGGACTTGGGGGAGGAGGGGGGGATGTGCCACACTCCTAAAAGCGGCCCTGCATATATATATGTGGTTACTAACCACAAAGTATTAAGCACGGTATTGGTGGTATAAAATTAGATTTTCATGATATTTAAAAAATTAGTAACTAATAAATGGTACAAAACATTTAAAGCTCATAAATATTTCAACAGAGAATATTTGCAAATATAGGGTTCCTACAGCTGAGTATAGCAAATTTTGCCAAAACATACACAACAAAACTTTAGGTAAATATATTTTTAAACAAAGAAATTACTTTATTAATACATGAAAATCATTAAAAAATCTTATCCAATGCAAACAGATAGCAAAATTAAAATATATTACCACATGTACCATGGATCGAGTAAAATTGCAGAGCTAAATAATTTTGCGTTAAAAAATTCAGCAATTCTTATACAACTCATCATACAATCACTTGTTTTGTTTACATTTTGCATATGTTAAAATTAGGCTTCGTTGAAGAAATAATCAAAGTTTAATGATCATTTAAAACAAAAAATATTGTAATTGTATAGGCATAGAATTTAGAAATACAGATAATATGTAAAAATAAAATGGTTTTAGGACGGATGCACCACTAAATATAAATATACATACACTACATATAAATATACTAAATATAAATATACAACACTAAATATAAATACAAGAAAGATCAATCATGCATAAAACATTGATTATAAAATACATTCCAACTGTAATTTTATTTAAACATCTCTAAAATATGATACATTCAGCGGCGATATTTTTTTAATTATTATAACTACAATAACTTATTTTACTACATTATTTTATTTAGAACTACAATAACTTATTTTACTACATTATTTTATTTAGAACTACAATAATTTATTTTGCTTGAAAAATTAAAACAATGGAGGTAGTACTTTCTAACTCCATGCTTAAAACTTCATTCAAACTTTATTCAAATGACGTCATCAAAATATAAATAGTCTGGCTCCCCATGTAAATAGAGTTAAATAATTTCACGTAAAAAAAATTCAGCAATTCTTATACAATTCATCTTACAATTACTTGTTTACATTTTACATTTATTAAATTTAGGCTTCGTTGTAGAAATAATAAAAGTTTGATCATCATTTAAACTGAAAAATTTTGTAATTGCATTGGCGCAGAATATAGATGCACAGAGAAAACACAAAAATAAAGCAGTTTTAGGATGGATGTAACACTATATCACTAAATATAAATTTAAAAAATCTTTAAAAATCACTATATCACTAAATATAAATTTAAAAAAACTTTAAAAATCACGATTTTTACTTTGGGAAAAAAAGATGGATGCCATATTTTGTTTTGAAGTGGGTCAAGTGATCTCTTCATATTATATGGGTGTAATTATTATTTTAATTTCTATTAAAAAAACTGCCGTACATATTTTGTTAAATTTTTTTTTATATATTTTATGGAATAATTTGAATATTACCTAAAGTTTTCAAAGTAATTTGTGAATTTTAACTTTGCTTAAAATGCACATTCTTTGCTGTATCCACTACAGTTGAATTTATCATGAGTCTAGAACGCTGATTTTCGGTTTGTTCAAATGTTTTGTATTTATGATATTTTGGTTCTATGTGGAAGCCAGAATTGTGAGTAATATAAACAAACTAAGCTGGATCTTTACATATTGCACATGGCATTGACTTTCTTGTGTTTCTGGTACTCCTGAATACTTTTATATTTTAGAGAGATAGGGGTATTTCTTTAGTTTGGGTATTCAGCCATTTTGTATTTTTCGTAGCGTATAAAGGGATATATTGTGGAGTGTTAAATGAAATTAGTAGCTAAATAAAAGAAGATTTTTATTCAAAGAAATCATTCATATTGTCAATTGGCCTTTCAGTTATTCAGATGATAGTGACAAATCTTTTCTTGAAAGGATCGTAAAATGATAATTTTGTGTGAACACATTGTCTTAGCAATGCAGAATTTGCATGTATCACTGTTTTAAAAATTATCATAAAATCTAATTTAATATTGTTACATTTTATCGTAAATAGTCTTTGCTGCATATTTTCTACTAATCTTTGTTTTCATTAATTATTGAGCTGATTAAAATTCCTAAAAAAATTTTTTTCTTAAATGTTTAAGAATCAAGATAACTCAATTTTTTATGATCTTCATGTAATTTAAAAAAAAAAACATAACTCAAAGCCTATGGTGTTTATGAACATGATTACGTCAGTATTCAGCTAAGGTTACAAGAAAAAATTAAACAATTGAATTTGAAAGTGTTTTTTTCATAAGTTAGGCTCAGGATCATGACGAGGGGTAAATCAATCACCTAGGGTGCCATTTCACAGGAGCATCAAAATTTAAATATTTGTCATAGTTTTAAACACTATAATTAAAATTCTTAAAACAAAGCACTGTGCTTTACTCAAAAGTTAATTGTAAACGCAGGGCATCAATAGAAATACGATGCTTTAGTACTCGGCACATATACTTTTCTAATCTGCGACAATATTAGTACGGGGATATATATATATATTCCCATATAATTTTAGTGCTTTCATTCTGGCATATATTGGAATCAATTACGGGTTTATTGACAGTTTCAATTTATACATGTAATCTACTAATACAGGTTATATCTTCCAATATTCGAGTATATAACTAGTACAGGTCCCATACAATTTTAGAGCTTTTATTTTGTATATATTGATTCCATTTCATATTTTTTGTATATTTGCTTTTAAAATGGGCCAGGATATTTTATTCTTCAGATCTGCCAGTGAAGATAATTTTGAGTAGTGAGATCAGATATCCTTAAACTTCTCTTTAGGAGCTATAAATTTAATATTTTAACAGAATTTGCATATGATTGTGAATTAGTTTCTTTATATTACATATTCCGTACGAAGAACAGATATGCTGCTAGTCTATATAAATAAAATTGAAAATTTGTCTGTCTGTCTCTGTATGTTTGTCTCGTCATCATGGGAGAAAGGTTGAACCAAATTTAATCTATATTATAAATAAAATTGAAAATTTGTCTGTCTGTCTCTGTATGTTTATCTCATCATCACGGGAGAAAAGCTGAACCAAATTTAATGAAATTTTGTGGGTAGCCTTGAAATAGACCCACTTAAAATTTAGTCCATGTTTCGAGTTTCAAGACCAAGGATTGTCGAGATATTAATGAAAAACAAAATCTTTCATAGGAGTTCTCCTCTCTAACTCCATGGTTCCTCCAAACGAAAAAGGTTAGAAATCACTAATTTAAAACCTGAAAGTGAATTAAAACTCCATATCTGAGTTTGGTTAGAGTTTATTGCACTTATCAGTCACGTTTAAATTTAAATGGAAATCCTATCACCGTGGTTTGTTTTTCACAGGCTCTTACTCAACAATGAAAAGTATTAAGAAATCAAAATGGTTATTTAATTATCAGCATTTTATGAGGAAGATTCTTTATATCATGTTGCTCAGTAATGCAATTGAATCAAATGTGTTTGTTAATTTTTATTATTATTTTTTCGATTTGAATAATAAATAGATATAAAAATATATTTTATAAATGAACTGTTTGATTTTTCTTTTAATTATATTAAATACGAACTGCGTACATAACTTTTATTTATTTTGGCAAAGAGTTTTCAAACTTATATAATGTGTTTAGTCAATAAACTTATTTAGCCGATTGTTAAAACAAAATATGAGTAAAATGGGTATATCTACTAATACAATTTTAGTGTTTTCATTTAGTATATACAAACAGGATCAGGATGTTTTAATCTTTAGATCTGCAAATTCAGATCTACGAATTTGGTGGGATAATCACTAACTTAGCAACTTTTTTTAAACGTTGCCAAACTGATAAAAACAATGCTAAATCAATTAAATGAATTTTATTTTGTTAGAAGAGAGTACAGAAATTATGTTTCGGTTTAGTAACACATTTAGCGAATTTTTAAAATGTCGACAAATTGATTGAAATGTTTGTAAATCCATAAAAATATTTTGAAATTGATAAAACTACACCAAATCAACGAAGTTAATGGTGTTTTGTTAGGGGAATTTTAAAGTATTTTTATAGTATACTAAGTATGAAGAATGGGTATGCTGCTAGTAATATAATAAAAAAAGGGTAACTCTTCAAGAAATTAGAATTTTTTTAAACACTACCTCCTTCCTGTTTCAAAACAGCGGCTGAATTGAAGCATCGCAAATTTATATCTTCTTTAAGGAAACAGATTAACCAGATTAACTTCTAAAATACCATATCCCTTTCGATTTAAGGTACAGTGAAACTTCGATTAACTGTCACTCGTTTAACCATCAGTCTGTTATCCGTCATGGTATTACGATATTACCGATTATCCGTCATGGTATTACGATATTACCGATTATCCGTCATGGTATTACGATATTATATTTATGGTATTACGATAAATTTCTGTACATTACTACTCTTATATTGAAGTTTATATTGATCGTTTTGTAAAATTAAATACAATATGTATGTATTGTTCACTTTTAAAGGATTTTATTTTCATTTTTGTCCCAAGCCCGCAGTGAAATCACATTACTGTATATATGTATTAAGAGATTTCTGTTATCAGTCTATTCGGTTATCCGTCACAACCCTAGTCCCGACGGTGACGGTTAATCGAAGTTTTAATGTATCTTATCAAATAAATTAATCAAATTTGGACACAAATTATAATAGTATTTTACTAGATCAAATAGTTTATCACACAATGAAGGCTTCCCAATTTCTGTACAGAAAACTAATTCTCGCTTGTGTATGTGAATTCAAGGTAGTGATTCTCCACAGAACCTATGATTTCCTTTTTTTCTACTTTTTCTATAACACAATATATGTATAGGAGTGCGAGCTAAAAATCTGACTCTGAAATTTGGATGAATGTGCAACTTGAAAACATTCATTGAATATTCAGAAATGCGCATTACGAGCATTCCTGAATGAGAGTCAAACGTTTTCTCAATTATGTCGTCATATAGACACGATACTTTTCGAACAAATTATACGATTCATACAAAGTTTTTTCAATAAACTTCAGTAGTCCCTCGATTTGACTGATTAACAATATTTTTGACCAATTAATTTTTGAAGTGAATAGACCACAAAAGTCCCTCAATTTTTTGAACATTTATTTTAAAAAATGGAATAAACATTTAAGGATATCTAAAATAATAATTTATAAAACTGTTACGAAAATAGGTATTCAATATGAAATTTTTATTTAAATGCGAATGCCATCATTTATAATATAATAACATGCACACCATTCTTGTGATACTTCATCTTCACTGGGAAAAATTAAAATAAGCCCAGTATTATCAAATGAGTTAATGTTTTACATACATACTTTTAACCAAAATGAACAGATGTTTACTATATTTTAGTTGCAACCTAGCTAAAGTACATAGCATAAAATTTTATTTGCAAATTTTGGTTCTAAAATTTTGGTTTTCTGTCTCCCCAAATTGTTTTATAACTCTTCGCCACTGAACACAAGTTTATGCTATAATATGGCACAGTTCTGATTAAGATTTTTCGAGATAAGATTTAAATGTTTTAATAAAGCACATGGATGTGATGCTTTTTGAAAAACAATGAATTCAATTATTCCATGCTTTAAATAATCCTTGGTAAAATAATCGCATAGGGATTTATAGGGACAACATACAAGTTTATTTTGTACGAGTTTATTTTGTATTCAGGTTTCATAAGCTGTATGCTACACGGACTTCCAAGAAGGTGAAAAGAACTAAGCTAAAGCTGTTTGTTTACATTCAGAGCACGATATGTTACTGCCTTGTACAGTTGAGCAAAGCAATATCTGTGTACATTTAATATCTGTGAATTAGCAACTACTAGCAAGGGCGTATTTAAAGAAGGGGGGAGTTTGAGATTGTCTCATTTCAATTTAAATTTTACAGTAGTATGAGGTCAATAGCACCTAATTTGATTATATAAAAAGTATTATACTTTATGCTTATTTTAAACAAAACCACATTTATATAAAACCTTATAATTCATAAAATAGCCATGCAACACATATGAAATTGAATTCCGTTAAAATTCATTTAAAAATAGGCATTAACAAACCTAAAATACAATTATTATATTAAGCCTACTAATTTCTACTTGCTTTTAGAAAAGCAGCAGCGCTAATAAAGTACTTTAAAGTAATTTTCAAACACTAGCTAATATATGTCTAAGGAAATTAAAATTCAATATAAACAAATAAATACTTTATTAATAAAATTAAATAAAAACCAACCTTGTTTATATATCCCACAGACTAATCCAATGGCGGTCATCTTGTGCCGATTCCGAAGATCGCTCAATTTCACCGACAGATGGCGCTAAATTTTTTACAGTAACTTTCCTGTAAAAATTTTAGCACATATATTTTCAAATAAATACAGTGATTTTTGCTGTAAAAACTCCGTTTTTTTTTTGCAGTGTAGAATTGGATCAAAATGCCCGCCGTCATCGACAATAGATTGTTACAGCTACTCTTAACTGAATTTAGTGAAAAATATTGCAGGTGTCACCGATCAAGTATGACAGGTATTTATTGCTTTCTTTATACACATTCTGTATTTATATAATATTTTAATCGGCATCTTTCTTCTATCTCGCTTTGTTGCAGAGTTCATATTCCTAACTTCTTCATTTTTCCGCTGAGGGAGCTGCAATCATATTTATTCAATGGGGCATGGTCACTTAACTTTACTCAGGTTGGAACCGAAGTCATTCAGGTGTTTAAGGACTTTCCTTGTATACAATAGAATTTCGATAATAAGGACTGAACGAGGGGGCATATTTAGTTTGAATTATTCACTTTTAATAAACATTAACATGAAATGAACTCAACTCGACTTTTTCATACCAGAATCCATTTTTCAGTAGCTTGTGATTTTTAAAAAATCTTCATCATGGGTCCAGATGGACACAATCGTAGCATATCAGCCTTCATTTTAAAAGGCTTGAAAAAATCTTTGACAATTCCGGGAGAAAATGATGCCACGAACACAAAAATTGCATCGCGTCTATTTTTCACTACGATTCAAACTGTTGCTTCGGGATCATTGAGCCATACATAACCCCATTTTATGCATCATTATGTTAACCGGAGAAGACCACGCGCTTCGTGAGCTACGCCCATCCAAGTACACTATGGTCATGCATGGGAAACAAGAACCGGCGGACACTCACTTCCGCCGATCCTTCCTTCCGCTCCTAATATCCACAGACATATGCGAACCATATACCCCTCCCATTGAATATTACTATTTCTTATACGACTCCCTATTAAAACATAACACAATGAATTTACGCTTCCGTAGACCCTCTAACAAACCGATTTATCAAGTTTAGTATCTCAAACATATTATCTCAAGTTTTCAATTTCTGCTCATACCATAGAAGAAAATAGACTAATTATCTCTAACTTTATATATAAATGACTATTGGCGAATGGGTGGAAGTAAAAATACAAAACTATTCCACAAGTATATTCTTTCGTGAACGGAACGAACTATATCCACAAGAATGATGTTAACCAATTTGTCGCATAATATTGCATGAAAAGTGATCATATATCACGATAGTTAATACTTTTTCTTTAATTTTACGTAATTTTTTTGATAAATTTAATAGAAAAACGTGCAATATCTTGAAAACAGTTCATGGTAGACTTCTAAAGTTTATGTCATTCGTTTTTCAATGAAAAATTATATAAGAAATGATAATTTATGTAATATTATTAAAGGTTATAAAAAAATCGAATTCAATTATTGAACTTTACTGGAGTTTTATTTTACAAGATTTTATTTGCGCAAAACCATTTCGGCTCCATCGGACTAGAGTCATCGCCGATTTTTTTTCCTATTGTTTTCGCTTCCATGATTGCATTTCGATATTTTTTTTCACAATATGAAAATCAAAATTTGCTAAAAATATTTCATTTTCAATTTTTAGGAACAGGATTTCTCCCCTTTGGTGATTTTGATTTGACTGCGCAAAACCTCATAAAAATTATTGACATTTTGTGTGTGAGTGTGTCAATACTTTCTATTAATTTCCTTTTTTTCCCCCCTATAAATAAAACGTTAGAAAATTTGTGAATCTTCCTTTTGTCGATCGTGTTTAAGGGTGAGCGTCAGTAAATTTTCTGCCCTATCCGCGCTTTGTTAACTTTCGCGGCACACATATTTCGCCGAAATTCTGCTCAAACAGTTGCGAAATATTTTTTTATAGATAAAATGTTATGCTTAGATTATATTAAAACTAAATTTAATACCCAATAAAACATAGAATATATGTTTTATTTTAATTTAAAATATTTTTGGTGCTGCCATCTGTTGTCGTAATTTAATTCATACCGACTATTTTTATTTTTAATGAACATTTTTAAATGTCTATTCCTTCTAATACGCTATTAAATACAACAACAGATCACATATAATGCCATAATCACGGAAACGTAATTGAACTTGGACTTGAAGACAAAACTGCAGTCCTCAGTGATGTAGATTCAGATCCCTTATCAAATTTATAGAATGATAAATTACCTTTCCGTGATTGTGGCATTATTATATATGATCTGTTGTTGTATTTAACACTGTATTAGAAGGAATAGATATTTAAAAATGTTCATTAAAAAATAAAAATAATCGGTATGAATTAAATTACGACAACAGATGGCAGCACCAAAAATGTTTTGGATTAAAATAAAAAATATATTCTATGTTTTTTGGGGCATTAAATTTAGTTTTAATGTAATCTAAGCATTGTATTTTATCTTTCAAAAAATATTTCGCAACTGTTTGAGCAGAATTTCGGCAAAATATGTGTGCCGCGAAAGTTAACAAAGCGCGGATAGGGCAGAAAATTTACTGACGCTCACCCTTAAATCTTCAGTGTTAATCGTATCGTAGGTCGCTCATTGGGACAAGAGGGACACTTCCTCCCCCCCCCCCCCGGACGTTCATCGAACCTCAAGCAAGTCGATGTAAAGCCAATAACTTGTAAAATAGAGGAGGACATGAAAAAGATACCCGCGCATATGCTGTAAAAGGGTCCGAAAAATTCCGCCAGCGGTACTGCTATGCTGGTATATTTTCCCATACGCAGACATCACCCAAAAAAATCTTCGATTCGAGTTTATGGATACTCAAATCATGCAAATAGCAGGAAACTTAAATTCGAATTTTCGACTGAATCACTATACGCATTATACTTGTAATATGGAAGAAGAAACTGAAAAATCAGAAGGTCATACAGATCGTTCGTTCATACATACTTCGTTCTGCAATCTGAAAGATAATACGGTAGGTTCCACTTTTTCACATATAGAATTGCCCTCTTTCTGGTAGGTCGGACGATCTGGGTTTCAACAACAACATATAGAATTGCCCGCTTTCTGGTAGGTCGGACGATCTGGGTCTTAACAACATATAGAATTGCCGGCCGCCCATCTTGTTGCTGTATCCTAGGATGACCCGGACGGTCTGGGTTTTTGACATATAGAATTGCATTGAATTTACAGTTTTTAATTCATTTCATTATTATTTCACGTATTTTTTCATAGTGACAAAAACAGCATTATTTTTTATAATTTGGTTCCATTCCATTATTTAAAATTTTCGTTTTATTAGTTGCCCCTAATAAATCTAATAAAAAAACTAAAATTGATGTTTCGGAAAACCCAAAGATACAAGGTTATTATACAATATCCATACTTGTAAAGTCTAGATTATATCTGGTACATAGAGTTTAGAAAACTATGATTTACGGAATAGTGTCGCCATCTGTCGATGAAACACTAAAGTAAACAGAAAAGTATGTCTACTTACTATACTAGGGTCTCTTTATACTAAGGGTCTTTATTACTCTATACTTTGTAGTGGCGACATCTATTGACAAAATTTGAAAATGAAAGAAAATTTCGTAGTAAACTATGGATTTTTAGGGATCTTCTAAAACTGCAAAATACATGTATAAACTGATTATTAGGGCTTGCACAAAATCTGAAGTCAATTATTTATTACATGTTATACTCAAATCGTTTATCTTTTGACCAAAAATTTGGTTTCATAAGTCAAGAAAAGTTTTTTTTTGGTTTTGTTTTCCTATCCATCGAGAATGTATTAATTTTATTGCGGAAACTAAACCGACTTGGGAAGTGGCTTCATCCATATTAATTATAATACTATTCCACCTTTTAATTTGAAATTCATTAAATTAATCCATTCACCTGTACATCACACTATAAAAGAGCTTAAAATTGTTTTATATGTACTTTCATCGTCTTATACGAAACACGTTTTAAGATATTTTGGATGAAATCAAAATTTGTATGAAAAGCAATTAAAGAATATATTTATTTTTTTTATATAGGAGAATATTTTTATTATTATTAATAAAAAAAATATCGAGGTTTTATTTTTTTATTGGAGGAACAGTATTTGTAAAAAAAATTCTAATAAAAATGCTATAATCCTAATTTCCTTAGCAAAAATATATTTGTTTATTTTGTATTCTGGTTTATTATGTATTTATAATAACTGTTTAACGGGCATTTTATTTTTAGAGTAATTAGATACTTAGAGTTAAATGTGCTTGAACATTGTAATTTTTTTTTAACAAGCAAAATAGTTTTCTATTAACTTCTACATATTTAGAATAATTTCAAACGTTCAATGAGGTTGTTATATATATGGATATTCATTTCTTTAAGTAAACAATCGGCAAATGTCCGAAGATTAAACAAATAATTTAAAGTACTGAATTATTTTTACTTCTCTACACTTTTACTGTGCAGATCTCTGTTATTTACGTCGTAATTTAAAAACATTTTCAGGTGTACTGGAAATCTGGAATGTCCTTTCAATTATGTTTGAATCCCAATTCATAATTTCGCAAGTCTGAAAATGTCATTTGGAAATTTCGTAGGATGGTATTGTAGTCGGAAATTTACAAATATCTAAACATATACCATTTCAGATTTTTATAATGAAACCTAAAAATTTCGCAAAGAGAATTTTACAAATTAAATAATAAATTTTTATAAACCGGTCTGAAGCACAATTTATTCGGAAAAAAAAAATACTAGCAGAGCGTGGTTTCGATCCACGGACCTCTGGGTTATGGGCCCAGCACGCTTCCACTGCGCCACTCTGCTTCATACTTACTTGGGTAATTATACTACATAAATTAAATATATATAAATGTTTATAATTTGAGGCAGAATAATTACTAAATAGAAGAAATATAATTCTAAATAATCTAAAACAGGAAGAGGCTGTTTTTGTGTCTACTTTTACTCAAATTTTTTTTTACCAATGGAGTATTTTATTATTATTATTATTTATCATGAATATTGACATATAAAATGGAAATAGGTTAAAAATTTTAAATTAAATCGAGTTAAAACATTGTGCTGATTGTCGTGAATAAAAATAGTTCTAATTAGGGGGTTTCAGTTTTAAATAATAATTTTAAGAGAGGTTTTAAGTTGGGAATGCTAGAAATAGTTTTTCCTTTTCTTTTCAATAAATGTGATTGTCTCCGCTAAAAAAATGTTGCGGTCAATTCGAAAAAACACAAATAAACGAGAAAAAAAAATAGTACTTCCTTTGCTATGTAACATCTATTATGCTTATGCAGGAGCACATTCAATGCCATGCAGCTGGATCCAACTTCATATTCAACACTTTTGCACAAAACATACTGCAAATTCCATAATGTTTCTGCTATTTCGATTGATTAATTAAGTGGTTTGACATTTTATGTAATTATATTACTCTTATGATCTTATATGACCAAATTCTGTTTTCGAGAGGGACTCAAGGCGATCATTCCGATCGAGTTCAAAATTTTCTCGCAATGTGAATATGAAATGATTGCAATACTGTACTCTGGCAGGCAGTCTTTCAAGACTTTTGGGGAGTTTTCTATTTGCCCTATATCTATAGATATAGGGCATATAGATATCTATAGATATATATATATCTAAATATATCTATACATATCTATATATATATATATATATATATAGATATATTTATATAGGGGAAATAGAAAACTTGAAGCAATGTGACACAGCATTTATAAATGCTGTGTGACATAAATAGAAGTTAATATAAAATGTCCCCCAGATGTATGCCTGAAAGAAACCATGCCCAGTGGTGAAGAGCTGGGTAGACAGTGTCGATTAAAACACAGCCAGATTTAACATTGGACACTATAGCAGGAACAGTGCCTAGAGCATATGAAGGAAGGGAAAATTTAACAATAATCCTTATAAATAATAAAAAGGAGTTTGTGAAGTACAGAATAATGCAACCAAAATTTTATTTCAAACAAATAATTACACATCGTGTAGGCAATGTATGTCATTCCCTAAACAAGCTCTTTTTCAAGTTTCTTCTTCTAGCAAAGTCTTTAATAACATCCTCAAAGTTTATATTAAAAAGAATACCATTCTCAATGCACAAAAGGGCCAAAGATGACAGGAGATCTGGGCTCATAGTTGAATGTATAAAGTTCCTGCAACGCCGTATAAATTGTGGATCCTTACAAACTACTATCACCCCCCAGCCCTCATATTTGGTTTTTCACTTTCGTGAATTTTCTGTTCTCCCTCGTTATAGGCTGTCATGGTTCTAGATTGGCTGAAGTGTTAGAAAACAATATTTCTTCTCTTGCATTTGAACCAGTTATTGATAGATAAATCCTTATAGCAATATGCACATCTGGCAAACTTATAACAAATTTATCTTTTAAGGAAGACACTCCCATTGCAGATAAAAATAGGACAGGCTTCACGCTGCAGAAAGAAAACTTGCTATTTGCCGTAATGCAGCTTTGTCTAGCCTAAGCTAAATTGCATACACATTTTATTCCAGCTATGTGGAAGAATCGAAATTGTCAGTTCCCATTGAAGTTTATAAAATTACAGGTAATAGCAAGTTTTGTGACTGCCCCTGAAGTTAACGGTTATTCTTTGCTGATGAGCGCATCAGCATGAAACCGGTCCATGGATACTGTTATCTGCTAAGGGAGTGCTTTCCTTATTTTAGGGGGCGCTTCTTTCTGGAGAGATTTTGTGATTTAAGTTTAACTTATTTTTGAAATTTTAACAGTTCCCCAGCAAATATTAGTACTAGGAAGATAGCACTCATTCACTTTTAGGGTAATTTCACTTTTAGGGTAGGAAATTTCACTTTTAGGGTAATTGTGCAATTCATTTTAATCACAAAAAGCCATATTTTCAGCCAGAAATTCCAAAATCGCAACTACGTTTCTCAAAACTTCAGACTAGCAGTTAATGCTTTTTCAGTTTCTAATTGTCATTCTGTCTCCATTCTGGCAGATTTTTGAAATTGTACCATGGTGGATAACGAAGTATAATGTTCTTTTAACTTTTCATGATTCTTGTATGTGCATTTTTCCAGTTGCCAAATCGAGTATGAGAATTAACTTGATAAGGCTGCATCTAATGCCTCTTACATGTTTATAATCAAATAATTACAATTTGTGGAAATTGAAAGAATATTCGAATGAAATAATGGGTTTATTAATAGGTTTATTCATGAGGAAAGAACAAGCTTCCCCAAGATCAGTCTGAAAGTGCTTAGGGCCAAAACCCAGCTCTGTACCCAAACAAGCCACTACCAAGTAACTATTATTTTAGTTGTGCAATATTTTGAATAATGTATAATGAAAGCGAGAGTTGTTTGATAGCGGGTTGTTTGGGTAGACACTTTCTCAGATTCCTTTCAAGCTTCACCACTCATTGTACTACTATAGAAGTTATGTTGAAAATGGCAAATTATTATTCGAAGATTTTCAAAACACTTATAAAGCTGATATGTGAAATCTGATTTTTGAGTACAATATATTTTGATCCCCATAGAAAAATTAGAAGGCACCATTTATTTAGAGGTTCTACAGGACTCGTCGTTATACATGTTAATATGCCATAAGTTTAATTGCACTTAGGAACTATCAAGGAATTAGAAAAACAAAATTATCACTTAAGTTATCATCCTTTAAAAATCAATCTTAAGTTAAGTTTGTGTGAAATATAGATAAATTTAAACAGTTTGAAATAGTTTTGCACGACATTGGTAACAAAAGTGCTGAATTTCAATTCACGATTAAATGATAAAGGCATTATATGGATTTAATGCTTGCTTATTTTGCTGTAATTGATGTAAATTCAACGCATCATGTATTACTTACATCAGATTTTTTTTTTTTTAATAAAATTTTCAAATCTTTTTATAAAATAAATTAATTTTTATATAATATTCATCTATTTTCTTATAGTAACACTACTTTTGCAGAAAATGAAAATTGTAAGTAAAGCTTGTTATTTTGTGCACAATCCATAATGAAATATATAGGCAATAAAATTAAAACCACATATCACATATAAAAAGATCATTTAATCAAATAAAACCATCCTATAAGATGCACAAATGTTAAAAGGTCAGAGCGTTTTCGGATATCACTATACCCTTCATCAGGGGCTAAATGTCAAAAGTTGAATGTTTTATTCAAAACAAAAGCAGCCCTAAAATAAGTGTACTTTTTTTAACAGAAGTTTTACACAAAGCAAAGTGGGGAATTATCTTCAATAAACTTAGTGCTTTTTTTCTTCTAGGAAGAAAGGTGAGGAACCTCTTTTGCAATGAGGATAGTGCTTATGGGGCCATGACAAAAAGTTAATGGAAACAAATCCTTGATTTTACATCAGTACTTTAATGAAAAATGAATTCTCTTTTACTTATTTATGTATATTTTAAAAATTAGTTTTCCGTACACAAGTCAATTGAAAGTAGGTTACAATTATTATCACTGACAATGTGTAATAGGGAAAATACGGTAATACATTTTTTAATATTCACATTTCCTTGAATGAAGAATAAGTACTTTTTGAATTAAAATAAGTGTCAACATGTGTTACATGTTAAATTGTACAAAGTTCAATTGTCTTGCGAAAATTAGTATTCTTAAGCAGTTACCAGGGACTAGTACAGCTACAGTCCTGCAGGAACATGGTACAAACCATTTTGAGATTTCATAACATTTAAGAAGGAGGTTTTTGCTTTTTATACATGGTGGTGGTTTTTTGTGAAATTTCAACACTTTTTGTATAAATATTTATCAACATGATAAAGCAACAATGATATAGCAGGCATTGCAAATTTCACTTTACCGTCACATACATGCTAAGACAAAACAATCGAAGCACCCCACAAAATAATTTAATAGTAATGAAACTTTACATGCAAACACCTTTCGACCGAATATGCAAATGATCAAAAATTCGCAGCCAGTGAATGAATAATCGGAACTACAGCACATTGAAACTGAGCACCATGGTGGTGTATATAAGGATTATCCATTTGGTGAGATTTTCGTTAATTAGGCAACATTTAAAAAAGTCGCCAAGTTGGCGACATTCCGCCAAATTTGACGCTAAAATCTCGCCAAGCATTATGGACGGAGAAATAGGTTATTCTTATAGCAGATAAATGAATATTAGAGTCCAAATACAAAAGCATTACCTAAAGTTATCTTTTCACATGAATGGAACTAGTTAGATCCATGAGAATGATGTCACTCAATTTATCGCATGATATTACTTATGTAAAGTGGACATATTTCACAATAGGCAATATTTTTTTTTAATTTATATGATTTCTTGATAATTTTTTTGGAAAATGTGCAATATCTTGAAAACGGTTTATGCTAGAATTTAAAATTAATCTCAATCGTTTTCTAATGAAAAATTACATAAGAAATGACTATTTGCATAACTTTATTAAATGTTTTAATTTTTTGATGATTTTTTTCAAAATTTCACTCAAAATTTAGGGGGGGGGGGTGTGAACATTCGATTACATATAAAAACAATAGGCTATATTATAGGCAGTATTCATGGATTGCAATTTTTGTACCAAATTTTGTTCGAATCGGTCCATTTGTTACCAGTTATCGTCTCCACAGACTCACTGACACACACGCACACATTTTCACACACATACATACACACACACAGATCATCTAATAAACGTCTGATTCGTGTTCAGGGATGCTTGAAACGTGCTCTCCCGTCGAAAACTCGAATTCGAATTTTCGACCACGTCACAATACTTTCCTTATACATTATATGTATATAAGGAAAGTGACAAGGATGTCAGAACAGAGGGGATAAATATATTCCCCCTACACTAATTTACATGTGAAGCAAAGTACACATTTCATCACATATAAAAAATATTTTTCTCAACCACAAATTTAAAACCAAGCACAAAATAAATAACAATTAAATAAAAACTAACATGTTTAAAAAATGCCTGCTAATTACGGTTGGAAAAAAATGTGGCAGTGGCTTCATTCCGATGAAGCTGAAATGATGTTGCATGAATAACATTTTCCTTTGTGGGTGGCTTGTTTTATTAGACATTTTAAAAACAGTTCAAAATATTAAAATATAGAAAAAAACCTTTTCAAAATAGCTCAAAATAATAAAATATCAAAATTTGAATCACCTTTTCAAAATAATTGAAAGTATTAAAATATCGAAATCATAATCACTCTATTTCAAAAATTAAGAGCCTTATCTGAAATAAATTATATATCTTTATAGAGCTTTCAATATGCTATAAATTACTTCTTATAATTCACTTTTAGTTTTCAACATGTAAGCATTACAAATTTAAACAAGAAAGATCAATCATGCTTAAAGCATTGATTATGAAACACTTTCCAACTTCAATGCAATTTTATTTAAAAAAGTCGAAAATGCAATACATTCCTCGGTAATATTTTAAAACTTATCACGATACTACATTGATTTATTATATTTGAAAACTTAAACCTTCATTGAAAAAAATGAACTTCATTCAAAAGACGGCATTGAAATATAAATTGCGTGGTTTAAATATCTCTAAAATGCAATACATTCCACGGTAATATTTTTAAATCTATCATAATACTACGATAATTTATTATATTTGAAAACTTCATCCAAAACAACTGAAATTAATTCAAATGACGTCATAGAAAAAATAACACGCCTGGATCTCTCTATAAAAGCAAGATTTCATTCATAACTTTCTCCATTTCATTCATCACAATACTATAATAATTTATTTTATTTAAAAATTAAGACCATGGAGCTACAATTCATAAACTTTATGCTTAAAACTTCATCGAAAAATATCGTCCTTCTGTTTATAAAATCAATTAATATTTCATTCATATCAGCCATGCAGACTCCATGGACTGAATTATTTTGTGTTAAAGAAATACAGTAATTCTAATACAACTCATTCTACATATTTTGCTGTTTACATTTTACATAGGTGAAAAATAGGCTTAATTGTAGAAATAATCAAATTTGAATGAGAATTTAAACTCAAATATATTGTCATTGTGTTGTTTTAGTATGTAGATGCACAGAATTTAAGCAGAAATAAAGTAGTTTTAGGATGGATACAACACTCAATATGAATTAAAAAGAACTTTAAAAAATCACGAATTTGAAACAAGATGGATGCCATATCTCATTTTGAAGTGGGTCATGTGATCGTTTCATATCATGGTCACGTGATCGTTTCATATAAGATGTGTAATTATTATTTTAATTTTTATTTAAAAAACTACTGAATATATTTAGCTGAATTTTTTTTTATATATTTTATGGAACAATTTGACTATTACCTAAAATTTTCGAAGCAATTTGTGAATTTTAAATCCGCTTAAAAAATGTTAGAAAAATTAGGTCCCATAGGGCTCAATGTATTTCATTTTTTCAACCCGGGTTCAATCCAAAACTAATTGTGTGATATTATTCATTTATATTCCCATAGGTCCTACAGACCGTCTGAACAACATACTAAAATTTCATTTTGATTAAGTTATTTTTACGGCAGTTATCGTGCTAACGGACAGACAGACAGACAGACAGACAGACAGACAGACAGAATGAACAAAGTCATAAACACTTTTCAACTTTGTTGTAAAGTGTTAAAAACGGAAAATTTTTAAATCATCTTGAACTTGACAAGCTTCTTCGAAAACTATAAGAATTTTGTAAGAACAAATTATTAATCTAGAAACTGGATTTCCTACTGAACATTTTTGTTACTTACTATTTATATCTATTTTTTATATTTTGAAAGATAATTTGTATGAAAGTAAACAAAATGAGGCAAAAACTCTCTAGAACAAAAAATTGTCAGTTTTTTTTTATTAATATTCAAAATATTAAAAAATGTATATATTTATAACTAGAACCATATTTACAACAATATAATCAAAATTGTCTACATTTTTATTTATTAGGTGTGTCAATATAAATATCCAAAGTGTTTACATTCTTCGTAACACTCCAATTTCAGCCAGTGGAGATACCCCAACAATAGATGCTATTTGCATTAAAAAATGGTTCACTTTTTTAAAACCGAAAAACCATGGCTTAACCTAAACAAAAAAAGTCATGTTTCAAATAATTGGAATTTAAAGTCAGTTTTAAAAAAATGGTTCAATTTATTAAAACCGAAAAACCATGGTTTAAACTAAACAAAAGAAAAGTTGTTTTAAATCAATGGAATTTAATTTAAATCAGCCGACCTTACTGCTGAGAATTGAAATAAAAATCTGAAGGACTCGTGTTTATGCCCAATAGCATGCAAATTACCTCAATATTTTTAAAGGAATTCATTTTAAGTGTTATCATCATGTTTGCGGGACGCAAGAAAATTTTCTGACAAAAAGAAATATTTTCATACAATTTATGTTTTCATTAGGCAAAAGTTGTCGTCTTCTAGCCATTATCAAAAGTATGTAAATGTGCATTACGAATAGAATGTGTCACATACGATTTTTGTCACTTTGTATTCATAATAGGCATTTTTAATAGTGTTAGCACTTCTGAGAACACTGATAAGCAATATTGGATTTGTGTTTCACCTATCTTTTATGTGTATATATATACAGGGTGTCCCAAAAATATTGACCTCGGATTTTATTCCTTAAATATTGATCTTAGACATATATAATAAATTACAAAGTTGAGTAAAAAAGGTATAGAATTTTATGAAATCTATTAAAATTTTCAAGGGAATTAAATTTTAAGAAATACAAAATTAAAATTTTTATATGACCCCTGTACAAAAACATTTTCAATGAGTAAAATGTGCCCTATAACGTGATGTACAAAACTTCAGCATTTTATCATAAAAAGTACCAGAGATATGAAAAGACAAAAATGCTGACTTAAACCACTTTTTGAAGCATCGATATGGGTATTCAGAGGGGAACCGCAGATCGCGTTTCAGGGGTCATATACAAATTACGAAAGAAAACAATGATTACATAAATAAATAATTTTGCTATTTATTGGTACCAAAGTATCTACACTGTGTAGAAATCATAACTTTACACAAAGATTATAAAGCTTGTTAAAAATGTTTTCCATCCATGCGAATACAGAGCTGCATTCGCCTGATAACACTTTTGTGCACTCAATTAATTTCTTATTCGGTGATGTTACGACTACCATCTTGAATGCATTGTTGCAAGTCTGCTTTATTCCAGGGAGGTGACAGATAAACAGTTGTGTGTAAATGACCCCACAAATAAAAATCCATAGGAATTAAATCAGGCGATCAAGAGGGAAATTCGACTGGCCCATATAAGCCAATCCACTTGTCTGGAAACTTGTTATTTAACCAGCGTTTCACAACTGTAGTATGGTAAGCTGGAGATCCATCCTGTTGAAACCATACATGTGCAAGTACTGTTAGGGGCAGTTCATCCATAAAATCAGGAATAACTGCATTCAGAATCTCATGAACATATCTGCCACCTGTCAACGTACCATCATACAGTATGGGTCCAAGTTTATGAAAATACTACACCATATATTCACAGAAAATTGTTTCTGATGATGAATATCACGTACCATGAATGGATTTGTGTCAGACCAAAAGTGCTCATTTTGAGGACTTATGCATCCATCTCGTTTAAAACAGCATACGTTTCCATCTTGACACTATCAAAAGATTGAAGCATGTTCTTTCCAACGATGCTTGAACCAAATCCGTAAGACAATTTCTACATATTTATTTTTCTTTTACATATACATCGAAATTTGCATTTTCAACGCTATCTGATATATACAGGGTGAATTGCACCTAATTTGACAAACGAAAGGGGGTGCTAGAAGAGTCCATGTGCAGTATAAAACACCATAGCAACCCTGTCCTATTTCTAACCATTTCCAAGTTATGGTGGATAGAAAGAAAGTGTGCCAAGTCTGAAAAAACTCAAATTTGTGAGGTTTCTGAAATGTCTACATGCAAAATATGCACATAATTGGAAAGAGCAGAAAAAATCCTATAAGATGATACCATTTCTATCAGGATATCTGGATTTAACGGCGAGCTACAAGCACTGAAACATTGGCAAAGTGCAAAATCGAAATGCTGCCAAAATCTGTAATCGGCTATATTGCAAAAACCCTTCTAGCTACAATTGGTCAAATTTATTAAAAACTTTTCCATTTCACCAGCTTTCGAATGAGTCTACAATAAACCATATCAGTGTTTTAGTTCAGGAGAAATTTAGCTTTTTGTTTGCAATACATCACTGAAATCGGCGTTCGTCGAAGTAGCATCTCGTTCTTGTACCTCACAAAACAGCAGGCTGAAGGCGGACAGGAAATTGAAATGAGGGTCGAGCATGGCACCTTGCGAGTGTTAAATCCAGATATCCTGATGGAAATGGTGTCATCTTATAGGATTTTTTCTGTTCTTTCCAATTATGTGCTTATTTTGAGTGTAGACCTTTCAGAAACCTCACAAATTTGGGTTTTTTCAGACTTGACGCACTTTCCTTCCACCATAACTCGGAAACGGTTAGAGATAGAACAGGGTTGCTGTGGTGTTTTATATTGGACATGGGCTCTTCTATCACCCCCCTTTCGTTTGGCAGATTAAGTGTAATTCACCCTGTCTATATAGCTACATCCAAAAAACTAAGATTAGCAAAATTATTCTACAATTTGGCTAAAAGTTCCGTATATATCTTAGCATTATAACAAAAAATTTTTTAGACTTCATAATTTCAATTTTTGAAAATTTTTAAGTGATTCTAGTAAATGGTCACAAAGCAACCAACGCATCTTACATGAAGTCCACGCGTTTGACTTTTCTACCAGTGGATTTTACTTTGCATGCCTGCCTAGGAAGCACAGAACAGTCTGTGTCCCTCCTCATCATTCCTTTTATTTATTCATTATTCATCATTTTAAATTGTATTCATACGTATTAAGTTGTTGTTGTTGAGACCCAGACCGTCCGACCTACCAGAAAGGTGTAAGGTAACTGTTTGGACGGCCGGGAAGTGCCACCCAATTTAGACCGGAACCCAGTGGGGGAGGCATCCACAGGGACCGTACCCTCCTTCCCCTACCACCAACCTCTCGGAAGGACTTACGGACCCACATGTTTAACGCGATCGTACTCCGCATGAACACGGCGGCAGTTCTGGCAGCGGCGAGAATCGCGCGCTAACCACTGGGCTGCCGCGCCCGAAAAGAGCCAACAACACGCGGTGTATTAAGTAGTGGAACTCATTTAATTATTAGTGGGTACTTATGTAGCCCTAGCCAATGCCAAGTAATTTGTTCTAGCCTTACATAATAAAGGAAAATGTCTATCTGTAGCATGAAATCTAAACATTGTATGACCATAAAATTTAGTACACTGGTACCTGAGTACCTAAAAAGCTGCAATTTGGTGATTTTTTTTTATATATATAAATGTGAATTAGTTCTTTAGTTATTTTATGTTTCAACACAATTTTCATACAAATCAGTTCCTTAGTGACAGAAAATATTATCTCACAAGGTTTCCATCTTAATACCATCGTAAAGATCAAAGAATTTTCCTTCAAATAAACTTTGAATGAAATCTATACGATAGACGAATTTAAAAAATATATATACTTTTTGTGTGTTTAAAACATCTCCAAATTTTATATTGTAATTTAAATTTTTTTTTTATAATTTTGACAGAAGTTCTTTTAAATATTACACACTGCTCAAAAAAAAAAAAAAAAAAAAAAAAAAAAAAAAAATCCTTATGCCATCATATGTTCATAAAAATAATTTTTATAATGTATAAATTGGTAATTTTGATATCAAAAATAATCTGGTCGAAAAAGCTCCATTCTTCACAGCTGACCGGTACCGCAATCTATTAGCAAACACATTTGAAAAGCCTTCTCTCCTGTACATCTCCTTTATTTTTATTTTTATTTCTACATTTGCTGAAAATATACATGGAATGTGGTTAAACTAATTTCACATTTTGGGGGAATTTAGATTTAAACTGAGGGAGATTGAATCTGAAACTTCTTTCTGTTTCATGCTTACTTATTAAATGAACCAGCTTTAAATGAATCAGCTTCCAAGTCCACGGCAACACAATTTCTTTAAATTTGGTATTATATACTTTTATTTGATATTATACTTTTATTAGGTGCATTGTGTTAAAATTTTATTTACATTGGATGAAAATTCACTGAGATAGCAATAATTCAGAGGTAACTTTTTTGTAAGTATTTTGATTTATTTGTGTCACAAGAATGATTTTAGTTTAAAACAGATGATTTGGAAATTAAGTGGTATCTGTACTATTTAAGTAGTGGGCACTTATTTAACACCCAGGCAATGTCATGTAATTCGTTCTAGTGGTTTATAAAAGTCAAATTAAGCTGACAATATTTAATTTTTTCTTCAAATCAGAATAGTAAAGAAAATGTCAAATAATCAAGTTTAATGAATTTGTCTGTATTCATTGTGTTTTATTAAATTGTTAAGATACTTTAAAAAACCCCAAGAGATTCTAGACCAAGAATTAGTATTTTAAATAGCTCAGAATGATTTGACATGCTTTAATAACTTGTACATACTGTAGCATTCCATCGATCCAGTACCTCATATGTGATAGAAAATCATGGAAAATTCAAGAGTGTGTGTGTGTGTGTGGGGGGGGGGGGGGGGGGGGCACTTATGGAAAATTTTCTGCTGAAAAAAAAAAAGTAGAATTCTGTCGACATACTTATCACTATGAAATCAAATCTGAATATGGCAAAAGAGCAAGTTTTCTCATCACAGAAAAGATATACCAAAAAAATAGTTGTTTGTTTATTTGTTTCTGTCACCAAAAGAAAAATATCCACAACCATTTATCAGATAATTTTGAAAATTGAAAATAAATTGAAAAATTATTCTAAACTTTAAAATTATATGAAACCATACATTCACAAATATCCAATTAAACATTTTGAAAAATATTGAAAATCAACTTAAATAATTTTTCATCCATTAAAAAAATAAATAATAAAAAAAAAGTACATGCACGAAAATATATGTAAAACAATCAGACATTTTAAAACAAGTTTCATAATATCACTTATGCTATTTTTTTTTAAGCAAAAACACATTTAAAATGAATTTTTTTTTTTTTTTAAAGCAGTGCATTAATCCTACATGAGAGATTGCAGAATCATGATAGAACATAAGCAGAGATATTGTTTTATCTTATTTTTTGTATAAAGCTATTAGGAACCTTATAAAAATTTACAATTTTTAATTTAGATATATGTACTAGAAATGATAATGGTCAAAAGTTTCATAAAATCTTATTATTTTATTAACAATGGTCAAAATGAATTTTTTTTACCTCACATTTCAAAAAATATGAACATCAGTGCAGCCCATACTAAACATGTTTATAAGCGTGTGTCAAAAACAATTATTACATGAATGACACAAAATAAAATTTCAATCAACTGCAGTACAGTATGAATTAAACTCTATACATATTTTTCATACCAGTTAGATAGATGAAATATAAAAGATAATTTTAAATATATTACATATTTATTGTTATATGGTCATTTTTATTAACAAATAAATATGAATGTTTGTTTGTATACACAAAACATACAAAATGTTCGGTATTTACAGACTAATAAAATGTCAGTAATTGAATAAATTTTTTTATTTTAAGAATGAAAAGAAGGAAGTTTAAAAAATGGAACATTCATTACTAAAGATAAATATAAAAAAGTGAAATACAGAATTTTCTATAACAAATATTTTCAAAGTAAATAATATTATAAACTTAATACTCCTAGTTCCACAACTTTTTCATTATTTAAAATTTATAACTTTATTGAGACCATGACAAATATTGTGGTGAAGCTGTGAAGATATTTCTTTCGGCATCTAGCTAATTTCCCAATGCGCAAAACTGAGTTTTCAGTCGGAGCATGAGGCAGATAGTCGAGACCAACTTCTCCATGTCCAAATATGCCAATAAGTGGAATATCAGGATATAATTTATGAAATATTGAGCTCTCTATATTGTAATCTCTATAAACAGAAGATCCACGAGCTACACAAGCAAACATAAATGCAAAACATCTGTCTTCCAAGAGTCCAGTTTCTTCAAAGCGTTTCAATTTCTTTTCCACTTCTGCTTCTCTGTCCCTAGGCCTTATCATAATAGATGCAGCTTCAACACTTTCCCCGCAGAAAGCTACAGCTGAGCCACAATGTGACTCTGAGCGATCTACTATTGCTCCCCCAAGAGCCATTTTTGAATTTTCTCTCAAAAGGCAGGTCTGAATTAATTTGCTGTAACAAGATGAATTATACGGTGATACAAATATCAACAAACCTTTGATATGATTGTTCTCAGGGATAATTTTAGAAATGTCAATCTTTTCATCAATAGGAAAACCATAGATATGAAGTCCAGGAACATGGGGTATCATGATGCCAGAGATCCCATATCCATCCTCTATTTCAAGAGGCACAAGTTCTTTGTTACAAGCAATAATACCAGAAGATGAACAAAAAGTTAATTTACACCGTTGAGGTAAGTGTCGGCCAACAGCAGTTTGCATAGCTGGAAAGATAAAATCAAAAGTCATAGAGTGATTGAATTAACCCTTTGCAAGTGACAGACTCGCCTGTGCAACGACTGCGAAACTGTGTTCCAAGACGATACTCTGAGGAGAGGGCAATCAATACAAATGCGCGTTTTCATATGAAACGTTTTTACTTTAAATTATTTGAATACTAGATGACGTTAAATGTCCAACATTTCCAATGTATTTTGCCAATACTTGACCATGGTATAGGAGTGTCCCAATGAATCCTTATTTCATCTAGAGTGGTGAAATGTGGTTTTGTAATATAAACAAACAGATCATTTCTAACAGACTCTGCTATGTTATAATTGAGTATGGGTTCTCGTTTTGATTTTAGTTTAATAATTGCATGGGTGAATTACTGGAATGTAAGAGAGTATTTTCTTTCAAGTTTAGGTTTTAGAGGGATGTGGCAGTAGTGAATTTATTATGATATTTTGGTTAAAAGAATGACTGTGTCAAGATGTTTTCTTTCTGTATAAGAATATACTCGCATGGTAATCGAATCGGACAGTAATGAAAGTAGTGAAGATTTATGGAACTTTGGTATTTCTGATGAATGCACAGACAGTTTTTAGGAATGCAAAGATACCAATGTTTGTCTGTGTATGTATCCATGTTTTGAAATATATCATATGTAAAATGTATATAAATTAGTGAAAATATTATTTTCTTATAAAAAACTGTGCATAATTTCTATTAGCTAAAGTTTTGAGTACAATCATTCAGACATTTTTGCTGCATAACTAATAACTATTTTTTTAATCAAGTAATCATTTTTAATCATTTAAATTAATATTTTGATAAAACACCATTTGAATGGAACATAAACGTCAAATGGAAAATAAGTATTTCCTTTGTTTTTGAAAAATGTAGAATGCTGAGTTTAATAAGTGATTTTTAGTGAAATTTTCTTTGAAGTTAAGCTTAATGCCAAAAATGTGTCGTCCTTTAGGAACAGTTCAGAAGTGAAATGCCTCGTCTTTTGAGCTACAGCAGTTCCATTTGAGTGGAACATAAACGTCAAATAGAAAATAAGTATTTCCTTTGTTTCTGAAATATGTAGAATGCTGAGTTTAATGGGTGACTTTTAGTGAAATTTTCTCATAAGTTAGGCTTAATGTGTCGTCCTTTGGGAACAGTTCAGAAGTGAAATGCTCCATCTTTTGGGCTACAGCAGTTCTATTTGAGTGGAACATAAACGTCAAATAGAAAATAAGTATTTCCTTTGTTGCTGAAAAATGTAGAATGACGAGTTTAATGGGTGGTTTTTAGTGAAATTTTCTCATAAGTTAGGCTTAGTGGCAAAAATGTTTTGTCCTTTGGGAACAGTTTGGAAGTGAAATGCTTAGTCTTTTGGGCTACAGCAGTTCTGGAATGCCACCATTTGCAAAGGGTTAAGTATAAATACTTAGTACACAATTAATTTAGAATTATTTACTTTCCTTAAATCTTAAAATAATGGAAAGCAATTATACAGTAAACTTAGGCTATAATGAACTTTCATTCATAATATACAAAAGTTCTACATATAATATAGTGTTTCCCAACCTTCTTCATTTGGAGGATAACTTGAAATATTTCATAAAATCTCGCAGAACCACTAATTTGTTGACACATTAGTTTTGACAGTAATAAATTACAATATTGATGTGTAAAGTAAGTGCATAAATAACTAACTCATACTTTTGAAGTACTTTTACTTTTAGTATTACAAGAGTATTTATTGCCTATACCTGTTTATTAACTACTGATAAGAAAAAAATATGATTTGAGTAGAACATGACTTTCCCTACAGGCTTAAATTCATTTTCTATTTCTTTCATATAGCATTAAATTCAATTTAATTGCACAAAAAAATACACACATTTATTTAAAATTATAGTCCAATTTGCAGTTTTAATGTCTTCCTTTTAATATGGCATTTTAGAACATCACTAACTCCTCAAAATTTCAAAAACTTAATATCTTGAGAAGGGTTTACCTACAGTTATTTTAAATTATTAGAATGGTTATTTTAAATTTTGATGATTTTTGCCTGCAAGCCATTTCATAAAAACATGTACATTTTGTTTTTCTAATTTGCACCAAAATCTAATCAGTACCATGCTAACCCTGAAGTAAAATATCTACCAATTTATGCGAATAATTTTTGAGTTAGAGTGGGCACACATATATTGCACAGACACACATACATACAGATAGATATACACACAGATGTCACATTAAAAATGGTTTTTTGTGTTCTAGAGTGCCCCAAAATATGCAAATTCATTTATAACTTGAGTTCCAAATTTTTGACATGATTCCAATACTTTCCCCATACATTATTATGTATTGTAAGGAAAGTAATAAAGACAAATATATTTGTTTATATCTGTCTCATTACTTACAAACATTGTGCATATTGTATAAGCCATAGGTTACAGTTATTTTGTAGATGGCAGCACCATAGCTACTGAGAACTTTTTAGTTAATTTTAGATAGTGTATGTTGAAACTGCAAGCATGGTAGTAGTGTGTGCTGTATTTTTCATAAAAGGTGAAAGTGTTGTTGTTGTTGTTGTTGTTACTAATCCCCCGTGGTGAAGGAGCACCTATGCACCACGTCCACTAGACCCCTGGTCCCATGGCGAAGAGGAGAGAATATACAGCTTCACTTTTATTGAGGTTTCCCAAGGGCAGAAGTCTGACTTCGCCTCGATAACACAACATCCATGCCCGCTGGCGGGATTCGAACCCACAACTCGGCAATCCAGCGATCAGATGGAAACGCATGCCCCTGACCACTCGACCACCGGATCGGCTGACCTTCTTACTTTAGTTATCTGTACTTTGATATAAACGGGCATTCACATTTTCATGTGATATGATTGGGCATTTACATTTTCATGTGATGTGATTAACAGAAATACATTTTAACTAGTCTGACTTCCTTTCCCCCAAAATCTTTATCTAACAACCCTATGAGTAGTTGGCATGAGTGCTAGTAATATTCATTACTGGCAACTGAATTATAAAAAAATCACGTTTCAACAAAATTTCTCCTCAAGTAAATTCCCACTGCCTAAATTTTAACTATCATGTGAATTCATTCACATTGCTTATATAATACTTCATTGTTTTATTAATAGATTACGTTAAAATCTTGATATTTTAATTTTTAAAGCTTTTCCAAATTCTTGCAAAACCCCTAGCATAGGCTTGCGGAGCCACAGGGCTGGTTGGGAATCACTGATATAATGTAACTAGACTTCATTTAGAGCAAACTCATAGGAACTCATAAGAACACTTTGGCTACAGTGAACAAACTAAAATAGTTAAATAATAATATTATATTAATAGTTAAATAGTAATAATAAAATAGTTAAATAATAATATATTAATAGTTAAATAGTTATAAAATAGTTAAAATCTTAATATTTTAAATTTTAAAGCTTTTCCAAATTCTTGCAAAACCCCTAGCATAGGCTTGAAGCAGCCACAGGACTGGTTGGGAATCACTAATATAATGTAACTAGACTTCATTTGGAGCAAACTCATAGGAACTCATAAGAACACGTTGGCAACAAAATAAAACAACATAGAAAAACAAAACAAAATAAAATAGAAAATTCTGCTCCCCTTTAATGTGTAAGGGACAATCAAAATACTGTGGAGTCTGACATCTGCAAAAATAATTTAGAAACATCTTTACCACATACTTTTGTGGTCTTCATATTTTGGTAACTGTCAAAACTCAACAGTTGTAGTGGAACCGAAACATTGTTTCTCTATAATAAAATTGATATTAACATAACTCGTTCCAAGATATTCGATTATTTAGATACTTTTTTAATTGAATGTACAGCTTGCCCTAGAATTAAATTCAGAGGCCCTAATAAAATATTTTATTAGCAAAATCTCAGGAAAATCAGATTGTAATTGACAGGAAATGTTATTTTAATTTAATTAGCATAGTCACTTTATATTCAATCTACTTACAAAAAAATTGAAATGTCAGCGTTTCATTTATTCTTATTTAAAATTTAGAAAGGAGTGGGGACACTGCAGCTCTTAAAGATAAGTCGCAATTGCATTTTAAGCAGTTTCATTGTATTCAATTTTCAGAGCTTTTTTGTTTTCAGATTGGAGTCAGCCTATATTTCTGGGAGAAAAAAAGTTTACCTGCTATAAAATAGGCCCTTTTCCTTAAAACGTCTTCTTGTTTAGCTCTTTTTGCTTGAGATGGTGGTGGATATTGGAAGCTAGGAAAAAGTTCCTCAAACTCATTGACAAAATAGTTTGTTGCAAATGTTAAGCAAAAAGATGGCCTTAACTTTAAGTCTCTCAACTGTGTGCTCATTTCCTCTTCTATATCTCTAGGCACGAGTGCATTTGCAACAGAACATTCTTGGCTACTTGAATGAATTGTATCATGGTCAGAACAACGTATACCCTGAAACAGAAAATTTTAAAATTTACAAGACAAATAATTATGATTGATTACATAAAATAAATCAAATAGCAAATGTATACTAACTGCAATCCCCAACTTGTGATGTCTACTGTGGATCACCACACCAAACATTCATCACATGAAAATAGTCAAAATATTTAAAGCATTTACTGGCAACCTTTGATGTACTACTCCTTCATCTATGATTTGGTATCATATTAAGGGTGACATTATATCAAAGGCATTGAAAATTACTCATATATTCCGTACAATGTACTGATGTAAATATATACTCGTTTTTCATTGTTTATTAATTTGTACTTAATTACATAGTTTTTAAGTTTCTCTTTATTTTTTGTACAAAGTGTTTTTACTTAATTATGTGAGACATTCTTCAAGAACTAGAAAAATTTGTAATTTTGCTTTCTGCATAGATTTATAAAATAATAAAGGCTACATTAAAAATTGTAATCCAAGCTTTTTATGGTTGTAAACTGGGAAGGAATCAAGGTGTATATTTCAATTTTTATGCAGTGTGTATTTTTCAATTTTCTAACTGGATCATTATTTGTTAACAGGGCAAGATCAGTCAAGATCACAGGTCTTCGACCTACAGGCTGCAATTGTATCAAATATTGGTCATCTTCTGGAAATCTTAGGTTTAATTTGATTTGTGGAAGATATGATTAGAAGCCCCATTTTTACAAGCTAGGGGCTCTGCTCTCTGTTTACAATGTGCACACAGGAAAATTTCAAAACCAATAAAGGTAATGGATTAACAAGAAATTTCAATTTTGACACAGGCTGGTAATGTCTTTACACTCAAATGTAAAAATCTTTTGATTATTCAGGCAAATGTTTGTTCCATAATGGCCGAGCAAGATGGAGGTTACTCAATGAAAACTTATTTAGATATACGTGCTATGAAAATTTTTACATATGAGTACTTTATATTGTCATAAATATGTTATACTTTAAAATGTGTCTGACATTGTCCAAAATTTAGAGCAGGGATTAATTGAATTCATTTATTCAATTTTTCAAAAGGCATAGTCTTACCTCGACCTGGCAAACTGACAAATGAAGCCCTTCGACAGTGGAATCAAAAATATCAATTTTTATGCTTTCATTTGTAAATTCACAGAAAAGCCAATAACGGGGTAATTCAAGAAAAAAAAAAAAAAATTAAAATGTGAAGATATACATATAAATAAAATATTCTATAATGGTCAGGCAAGATGGTGGTCACTCAATGAAAAGTTATTTAGATATACGTGCTATGAAAATTTTTACATATGAGTACTTTATTGTCATAAATATGTTAAACTATAAAATGTGCCTGACATTGTCCAAAATTTAAAGCAGGGATTAATTGAATTAATTTATTCAATTCTTCAAAAGGCATGGCCATGCCTCAACCTCTATTATGTTATCTTTATGATCTGCCTGGAATGTCTGAAAACACAGCAAAGCTTTTACGATAAGTATGTCACTACTTTCCATGACACAGAACAGGTTGTGGAATCAGTTCTAATGCCCAGCAACTGGCAAATTGAGAAACAAAGCCCTTCGACAGTGGAATCAAAAATATCAATTTTTACGCCTTCATTTGTAAATTCACAGAAAATCCAAAAACGGAGTAATTCAAGAAAAAAAAAATTAAAATGTGAAGATACACACATATATTTTTGCCAAATTATATAATTATGCTAACCTTCCATTTTTAAATTCAACGAAATAAGAATCAGATAACCTAAAACAGAGGTTCCCAACCTTTTCTGGACCACCGCCCCCTTTACAAGAAAAAAAAATTTCAATGCCCCCCTCTCCCATAATAGTTATACCAAATATTAAAATATTGTTGCACATTATCTATCTATTAAGAATCACAAAGTAGAAATTAAAAAGACCATCAAAAGTAGAAAATTGTTTATTAAAAATTTAAAAATTAACACAAAAATTGTAATAAAAAAAATAAATGAGATGGTTGAGGCTGGTGGAGTTTTATCAATTTGTGTCGGGTTCCAATTTTGTCAACATCAGTAGCAAATCGCCATGCTCAGTGATCTGCAGTCTGTTCCTTTTCTTAGAAAGTAAATTTGCTACTGCACTGAACCCATGCTCAACCAAATACGATGAAGGAAATGCAATTAAAAATTTTTGTACTATTTCCCACAATCCAGGGTAGAATGCTGGTATTGATTTTTGAAGCCAGAACTCTTGGTATCCATTTCTGAATTTTACTTTTAGTTCTTCGTTAGTTGTGAGTTCTATGAGTTCTTCTAAATTTGATGAATCTGCTGTATCTGTATTTGCAAAAGGATCTAAAACCCAGCTCAGTATATCCATGCCTAAAATATCCTGGAATCGCTCCTTAAAATCAGCATGAAGAACGACCAAGTATTGGCAGTAAGTAAGTAAATCTTCCTGTTTTGCAGAGACTGCTGATAATGTGGGAAAGTGGCTGTATTCTCCTCTACCTAAATTTTGTTTGAACAGAAGTTTCCCCACAAAAGCAGCTGTGACGTTTTCTGATTTAATTAAATTCAACTCATCACCTTGCAATTGTAAATTTACTTCATTAAATATGTTAAACAGGTCTGTTAAATAAGCAATGCCATTCTTGGATGTAATCAGGTTTGCATGCAGTTTTTCATCTCTGTTTTCAAGGAAATCTAGTACTGAGTCAAATAGATTGTAAAAACGATTCAGACATGTACCTTTTGAGAGCCAATGAACTCCTGTGTGCAGCAGCAAGTGATAATAATTATCATCATTTTCATTACAAAGTTGGCCAAACAATCTGTCACTCAATGAATTGCTTTTAATCTTATTGATTGCTCTAATAATGTAATCAAAAGATGTATGCAGGCATTCATTCAGATTTTTTGCAACCAAATGCTGACAATGAATAACACAGTGTACAGTGAGTACATTTGGTACTGCTTGTTTCAAATGCGCTACAAAACCCTTATGACGCCCCGTCATTGCTGGAGCCACAATCAGTAGCAGCTGATAAAATATTATGGAAAGGAATTTTTTTCTCTTGAAAAAACTTGTTCATGGTATTAAATATCGATTCTCCCTTTGTATTGGTTTCCAATTTTTTGCCAAATAATAACTCTTTACACATTTTTTCTTCTTTTATGAATCGTACGTATGATAAGAGTAGTGCTCCGTTATTTGGTAAAAGTTGATTCATCGAGTTGAATGGAAAATTTACCAAGTCTTCAAGTAATCGCATAATGATATTTCAACGTCTTTAGCCATTTCATCTAATCTTCTTTGCATTGAAATATTACTCAAGAGGTATTTTCCTGATGATATCTGATGATGAAGAACAGCTTTTATTACTTCTTTGACTGCCGGCAAGATTAATTCCTCGCCAATTGTGTGTGGTTTTCCCGATTTTGCGATTAACAATGAAATATTATATGAAGCTCGTAGTCCATCATCTTCTTGTTTAGAAGATGACGCAAAAAGGTTGAATATAGTTGGCTGTTTTAAATATTTCTTTTCCAGTCCTTGAAAATAGAATAATTCTTTGTCTTTTTTATCAGCATGCATTTTATTCAAATGCTCTTGTAGCCTAGAAGGCTTCATGGCTTCATTTGAAAAACTTTTTCACAAATTAAATACATTGGTAATGATTGGTTCGTAGGAGAGTGCGTAAATCCATATTTCAAATACTCAATACTGTACTGCCGGCATTTCCTCTTAGCTTCAGGCATGTCGTAAGTAAAAGAACATTTGCCACGGTTATAATAAAAAAACTTTTATACAGAAACAGATTTATACATATAAGAAAATGGCTAATGACTTCTATCATGTATTACTCAAATAAGAATTATTCCATGTGAGGTGGCGCCATCTACTATGTTCTATAAAAATTAAAACATCTTAATGGCGAATTATATTCAATAACGTTAATTTCGATCGAACACATTAAAACTTTTTTTTATACATATTAAATATTTAAATGCTTCAAAAAATATAAATTATATCTGCAAATGAGATAAAAATGATCAGAACTGCTTCCATAATAAAATTATTAGCTAAAAGCATAATAAATGTGTTTATATTTTTGTTAAATTTTATCTCTTATTTTTTTTGTCAATAATTTATTTTTAAGCATTGACATCAGTTAAAATAAAAGTTTTAATTTCAGTTTTATTTAGATTAAATTTCATTTAGCCAATTCATTTAATTTCTGTATTGACTTACTGTGTTACTTTACTCGGCTAAGATTTTTTTTTTCAAGGAGTCAGAGTCTGTTTCGGAAACCCAGAGGTTGGGACAGATTGTTATGAATGCTTTTTACTAACAATTATACAATATACCATTATAAAAACTAAATTTATGCGCACAGTTATATGTACATAAAACATATATTGTTTCAAGTAATGTTCATTAGTCTTCATTTGTACCAGCATATACACTTCTAATGACTAAATTATCCATTTTTTACATCTAGTCATACAATCATACAAAGAGCATCAACTGGATTGTTATGAATGCTATTTACTAACAATTATACAATATAAAATTTGAATTTATTCAATAATAATAATTACTTACAGGACAAATTAACGCAAAATACAAGACAACCATCAACAAATCGAGATCCAGATGAAAAAGCATGTAGTGTCGATTCGGATCGTGACCAATCAGAATGCGTCTTTGAAAACACATGAATATCGAATGAAATGTCTTGAAATTTTAGGACTCTTTCACTATAGGCAGAGGCACAGTTACCTTACACCTTTCTGGTAGGTCAGACGGTCTGGGTCTCAACGTTGCCTACGTAATATACAAGGCCGGGAAATTTCGCGTATTTTCGTCCAAAAACGGGCGACAGCTTAGTTCACTCCAGTGTCCACTAGGATCGCTTTTATTTCCTGTCCCTTCGCAGTTTTTCAATGTAAATAATGATGCACTCGTAAAGGTTTGGGTGCATTTTTGTTTATGGTAAAGCTTTTTTCCATAATTTTATATTTGTTATTTTTTATTAAATTATACTGATTTTTATAGCATTAATATAACAATATTGTGCAAAAATAATTCGGTAAAAATGGTACATTGTTGTGTACCATATTGCAATTCTGATTGTAACGTAACGTAAGCAAAAGGTTAAAACTATTTTCTTTAACAAATTTTAATATATTAAATACATATGCTTGGGATAAAAATCCAAAGCATATGTATTTTTATCATAAGCCTTTTATTCCAAATAACTCAATTCCCCTTCATTATTGATGGGCAAACCATTAATATGTAATAATTTAATAAGCATTATTATTTTATATAACCCAAACTTATAAATGTGAAATAAATTAATGCATGTTCATATTGTTTAAAATCAATTAATTTAAAAAAGTCATTGATTTTAATGAATATTTTTTTAAAAAAATAAGTGATTTAAATCAATAATTTTTTTTTAAACCAAGTAATTAAAATCTTGATTTAAATCGACCCCCC
Organism: Amaurobius ferox; assembly: GCA_951213105.1. Lineage (NCBI taxonomy): Eukaryota > Metazoa > Arthropoda > Arachnida > Araneae > Amaurobiidae > Amaurobius > Amaurobius ferox. Next base: position 3,842,201 of record OX578138.1, read on the forward strand.
CCCCTTCCAATTTTTTTTAATTATACACTCCCCAGTTTATGAATCCGGAAGAACTCCCGGCGGGAGGGGGGGGGGGGTACTTTATGGCATGTTAATGAAAAATTGGATTTAAAAAAATTAAAAATATTTTAATTTTTATTTAATATAATTTATAAAACTTAATTTTTATTTCATAATAACTAAAATAAAAATTGAATATTTTAAAATTATTAAAAAAACTTGTTAATAAAAAAATTTCGCTTTTAAATTGAAAAAAAAAATTCGCTTCTGTTACATTCCCTCTATGGAAATTTCTGGCTTCGCACATGTTTACAGTTATATTTCCTTCTTCCTGTAAAAATTATTTTAACATTTTAAATGTTGATTTAAATCAATCCATACTGTCGACACCCCCCCCCCCCTTTCCATTTTTCTTTTAATCCCCAGTTTATGAATCCTGAAGAACTCCCGGCGGGGGGGGGGGGGGGGGGGGGGGGGGGTACTTTATGGCATGTTAATGAAAAATTGGATTTAAAAAAATTAAAAATATTTTAATTTTTATTTAATATAATTTATAAAACTTCATTTTTATTTCATAATAACTAAATTAAAAAAAATTGAAAAGTTTAAAATTATTAAAAAAACTTGCTAATAAAAAATTTCCCTTTTAAATTGAAAAAAAAAATTCACTTCTGACATCTCCCTATGGTAATTTCTGGCTTCGCGCATGTTTAAAGGTATATTTCCTTCTTCCTGTAAAAATTATTTTAACATTTTAAATGTTGATTTAAATCAATCTATCCTGTCGAACTGTCCCTTCCATTTTTTTTAAATTATACACTCCCCAGTTTATGAATCCTGAAGAACTCCCGGCGGAGGGGGGGGGGGGGTACTTTATGGCGGATTTAAAAAAATTAAAAATATTTTAATTTTTATTTAATATAATTTATAAAACTTCCTTTGTATTTCATAATAACTGAAATAAAAAATTGAAAATTTTAAAATTATTAAAAAAACTTGCTAATAAAAAATTTCCCTTTTAAATTGAAAAAAAAAATTCACTTCTGACATCTCCCTATGGTAATTTCTGGCTTCGCGCATGTTTACAGGTATATTTCCTTCTTCCTGTAAAAATTATTTTAACATTTTAAATGTTGATTTAAATCAATCTATCCTGTCGAACTGTCCCTTCCATTTTTTTTAAATTATACACTCCCCAGTTTATGAATCCTGAAGAACTCCCGGCGGAGGGGGGGTACTTTATGGCGGATTTAAAAAAATTAAAAATATTTTAATTTTTATTTAATATAATTTATAAAACTTCCTTTGTATTTCATAATAACTGAAATAAAAAATTGAAAATTTTAAAATTATTAAAAAAACTTGTTAATAAAAAAATTTCGCTTTTAAATTGAAAAAAAATTCGCTTCTGACATCCCCCTATGGAAATTTCTGGCTTCGTGCATGTTTACATGTATATTTCCTTCTTCCTGTAAAAATTATTTTAACATTTTAATAATTAATAACGTTTGCCTTTTTTAATTTACTAAACGATAAAACATATTAAAGACGTTAATTTTGTACCTTTTTTTTTATTTACAAAACTAAAAATGTTCTATGTTAAATAAAAAATAACTACATTTATTAAACAAATAATACGCAAACAGATGCGGATTTTAATTTGTTAGATAATGTAAAGAAATCTAAAAATACAAGGATTATAAGAACTTTGACAGTAATAATCAGCTTCGACAGGAAATAACAGCGCCCTCTACCAACTGTTCTGGAACTACACATTCCCCACTTTCTAAATCGAAATTTCCCGGCCTTTATTATCACGTAGGCAACGGTCTCAACAACAACAACTATGGGAAGAGGCTTCTGTTACTTACCAACTTGCAAAGACTTGTCACCGATAATGCTGAAACCGAATTAGGTATATGTATAACTAATGCTAATTTAATTTTTTTAATGTTTATTTACGCGATAACAATAAGATGAAAATTTTAGAGATAGGTAAAATATTTTTTCATGAAAACAGTATTTTACCTATCTCTAAAGTGCCGGGTGGTTAGAATTAAAACACCCCTACTCTGAACTCTCTATACATCGAACTACTCAGTGTAAAGGCTCCAAAATTGTTGAACCTACTATTCAAGACATGGGGAAAGGGATTACGCGAAAAAGAATTAGTTCCAGAAACACCGATAGGTGGCGCTGTACAACAGAAAATATGCTGAAAAGACACAAAATACACATTTGTAATACATTTTATTCGAACGTATCAAACATTCATAACACCAGGACCTTATCGATGCAGGGAATGCTGCGTATAACGTTATCCATTGATTGTTTAACAATAGCGGTGGCAACATCGTCAACGACATCTGAACGAGTCGATATTGTGATTTATTCCAGGTATGTTAAAAAACTCCAAAGAATTCAGATCTTTCAAATCACATGTCCAAACATCATTCGAAAAAACAGCAACTGAAGCTGGCGGCGTTGTAATAATAGTACGCTCAGAATCTAAAGAATCAATTGCATTTTCAGATTCATCATCAGAAATAACACTGTTCCACGAATCTTTACTATCTGCATTGCTTTCATTACTGTCTGGTTCGTTTACCATACGCGTATATTCTTCCACAGAAAGGAAACGTCTCAAACCAGCCATACTTTTATCCGAAATAACCTAATCATTTCACTGTCGCACATTCCTTTACCCCCCCCCCCCCTCCCCCCAAAAAATACTCTCCTATATTCCTGTAATTTACCAACGAAATCATTAAAAGCTAAAATCAAAAGGAGACCCGGAACTCAATTACAAAATTGTTGATGCTACGAGAAGTACTCTGTCTGTTTACTTTACAGAACCATGTTTCACCACTCCAAATGGAGAAATAATTCATTAGATTCTCCTTGTGCCAAGGTCAAGCATCTGCAAAATACATTTAAGTTGCTTCCACGGTCATTTAACGCCATCTAGTAGACAAATAAATTCAAATGAAAACATTTCACATAGAAACACCGATACGTGCCACTCGCCGTTTAGGGTAAAGTTATCTCCGTCACGAGTGCATGGCGTCCGTCCTTGAATGCAAGTTCTAAGCCGGCACGCGGGCGTGTCAACCGTCGCGAAAGGGTTAAGTCATTCCATAAAGGATGCTCTTGACCAGAGACACTCTGTTCTGGCTGGCGGGACGAGTCGGACGGTCTGGGTCTTCAACTCTGTTCTGGCTGTGTTCGTGGACTTTGAGGCTGCTTTTAATAACGTTTGGCGACTTAAGTCAAAAATTTCAGGCCCTGGGTGTATGTAACAATATAACAATATGTCTTTATGGATTAAGAACTTTCTTTCACAGCGTTTTTGTGCCACTTGTTTTGGTGATGCTATGTCCAGTTTTAAGCAGAATGAAACTGGCTTACCCCAGGGTACTGTAATCAGTCCCACCTTATTTAATATCTTTATTAATGATCTTCCCGACATTCTGACTTCCGATGGACTTACTGCCCGTTTTGTAGATGACCTGGCCATTTGGTGCTGTGCATAAAAAAAGGAACAAACCAAGTAAAATACTACCCTGAACTCAACTCTTGTGAGACTGGATTACTGGTGCACAGAAAATAATATGACAATAAACTTAAGGAAGACTACTAATCAATTCTTTATCTTAAACAGGCAACCCTTTGCTCCTCACCTCGTCTACAGAGGTACCGTTTTACAACACAATGATGTTTCTACCTATTTGGGTTGCAACTTTGATAATAAACTAACATGGAATAGACATGTTGAACATGTTGTATCAAAAGCAAGGAAGAGACTCCCAATTCTTAAAAGATTGGAAGTGAAATGGGGTTGCAATCGAAAAACCTTGAATACAACCTATAAGTTATATATTCAGCCGGTTTTGAATTACTGCAACGAGGTATTGATTTCTGTATCAGATAGAATCTTGAGGCTTCTTGATGCTTTTCAAAATCAGACACTGAGTTTGATCACTGGGGGAGTCAAGACTACTCCTGTACTGGCTATGCAGATACTGTGTAACCAACAGCTCTTAACTAATTTAATTCAGAGGAATGGGACTATTCTTTATAATAGACAAATTAGACTCCCAAATAATTCCTTCTGGAGAGATTGCGACTGTGACAAAGTGTGTAATTTAAAGACTCAGAAGGGCTTCATTCAATTCATTCGTGAGAACGCTCAATATAATGTGATTAATGATGCGCCCTATGAATTTTTATCCTTTGTGAGTCCATTGGAGTATGTGGAACTTGATGTCAGATTGGACCTAGTTCTGAAAGTGAGAAAAAGTGACCTTTGCCATACAGCACTCCGAGATATTGCTTTAGAAACTATTAGCTCTGAGTTACCTCCTGATGAATGGCTTCATGTTTACACTGATGGGTCTTTGTTAGATTTTTCTGGGGTTGCCGGTGCTTTTAGTGAACTTTTCTCTTTTTATCTGCATGTTGGATCATTTACAACATATTACATTTCGATGGGGAAAACTCGAGGCTATCCACGTAGCTCTCCAACAACTTGCTGTCCGTCATATTCCATTTGAGAAGATAGTGATATTTTCAGATTCTACTTCTGCTCTGCAGGCTTTGACGGGCATCCAGGAGAATACGAGTCCCTGTGTATAGAACTGTAGGGGGAGATTGAGAGAAAAGTTGCTGTTCTTCAATGGGTACCATCTCATTGTGGCCTTCAAAGAAATTAGAAGGCAGATTTTCTAGTAAAAAAGGGAACTGGTATACTTCAAAGGACTTGCTGAGACTTGCCACTCCATTCTGCTAAATTAGAGATTGAAAGAATATTCAAACAATCGTTTCGTAGCGTGGCTTCTCACTCTTCTAGAGACAAACATTGGAGTGTGCTTTGCGGATCTTATTGTGTTTCCGATTCACCTCGTACTGCAGCAGTGGCACTGTTTAGACTTTTGACTGGACATGACTGTCTTGGTGCCTATTTGTATCGTTTTAATTTACCTACTTCGCCTGACTGCGTTTTGTGTACCTCTGGACAACCCATGACTGCTGCTCATCTGGACGAGTGTTCTGAACTAAATAATTTGGACTGTATTGTTGAAAAGTATTGGAGAGCTCGTGGCCTAATGACCTAGTGGTCAATGGTTTGGCATTTGTTAAATAAAATAATAAAAACATACTCATTTTGGACATATTCGGTCTGTGTGCACCTGTACAATGGGTGAATGTGTGTTTAGGCGCTTATTTAAGGTATACTGTCCCAGCCTTCTGAAAAATTGAATGACTGAATTCAATTAATTCCTTTTTTAAATACAAGCAACACTGTTGAAGACCCAGACCGTCCGACTCACCCGAGGGATAGAGCAGCTATTTGGATGGTCGGACAAGCAACACTGTATACATTTTCTAGTATATTATAAAAATACCAGCCAAGTCCATGTGCTTCGTGCTCTATGCCCATCCCAGTACAACACGGGTATGCATGAGAAACAGGAACAGATGAACACCAACTCCCACTAACCCTCCCATCCACTCCTAATATATACAGACACATGTGAGCCTTACATCCATCCCATTCAATATTACTATTTCTTATATGGATTTCATGGTTTCAATTTCTGATCATACCATGGAAGAAAAATGAATAACTCTAAATTTATGGGTCATACCATTCAGTTCCAACCAATCTTTCTTTTAACAAAGTTTGCATTTATTCCTTTGTTGTAATTGATACTTAACAGGAAGCTAGTCTCCTTGGTTTATTTAAGATTTAAATTCAGCATGGCCGAATTATTATACACGAGATTTTTCTGTTCTAGGGGTTGGATTTGGTGCTATGATATACTGACACTACGTTTTTAGAGGTGATATAAAATGGAAGTCCATAATTCTGCGCTTTTCTAGGTGGCAACCCGGGTACCAAACAGATATAAAATTTTTACACAAGATACCTGAAAAAAGCAAACAATGTCCTCGCGATGACTTTTTTCCGTTTCAGCTACTCGTTTCCAGAGTTCACAAACTTCAGAACAAGAATCAAGATCCCGTCTACTTAAATGTTTAAAAATATTCTCCACAATTGGTGGCATAGATGACATAATATGCCCAATATCCATTTTATTTGATATATAGTTTAAAGTTTAAACTCCAAACATCTATTACGTATTATGAAACTCAAAATATTCACAATAGAAACCTTGATGTAAACATACATTAGCTACTGTTAATTCATTTCAGTTTAATGACGAGTATTCGAGCGTAATGTACTAAGCAAAGCAACAGATGCATCAATAGGCATATTTTATTTCCCTCTTCAGATTCGTTTTAAAAGAAATTTTAAGCACTTTCATTGGGTGAAAAAGGTCAAATGGTTAATGGACAATATGCACATGATATATATATTAATACGGGGTTCTAGCAGTAAGTATGGATGGGACAAGGTCATTGTGACGTAAAACCCAAACGTTACTTCTCTTTCCCTACATTCTGAATCCAAATCCAAATCCAAATCACTCTCTCACACGGAGAGAGGAAAGCATGAAGCTTAGCACTTAGCCTTTTGCCTCAAGGGAACAAAAGCATAAGAAAATTGAAAAGAGCGTACAACTCTCTCCAAACTATGGGGAGAGAAAAATCAATCCAACAGTACGTCTAAAACATAGTACGAGTTTACAAATTTCAAACATATGATACGAAAAAAACAGTACTAGGAGTAAGAATAAACTAGGAACAGTCTATTTGCTGCTCCAGGAACGAGGCTGGGTTTTAACCCTCTTAGCCGCACTTCCGCAAAGGGGGACCTTGACACTCAACGAAACAGCATTCTCCTGTGAGGGGATGCTGATTTTAATGGTCTTAAGGACATTAACCAGGGAGTTGTTCATTTATTTCAGAGTGGCACTTCTTATTTGCTCATTATTTTTTTTCCATCTCATTTATATCTCTTTCAATTTGACTTTCCATTTTTACTGTTTCTTTTCCTTTTCCCCGTGTGAAAGCCCCAGGCCGTCCGGCTCGTCCAGAGGACTTGGAGCAACAAAATGGACGACCGGGAAGGGCCTTTTCCCCGTGTGGGGAAGTTGACTCCACTGGTCCGAGGGACGTTAACCAGGGGGCTTGTTAAGAGGACCAGATTGGTACTTCTTTTTCGGTCAGTTATTTTTTCTTTCTTATCATTTTCGATCTCAGTTTTTTTTGTTCATCTTCCTCTGAGCTGCTTTCCTCCATGTCACTTTCGTTTGTGTTTTGGTTATTTGGTTTTCCGTTTTTTCCACTTCCATCGCTTTCGTTAGCTGATTCATCATCACTTGTTTTGTTTTCTTCCATATCCATTTCAGTTTCATTTTTGTTTTTTAGAGCTTTTACCAATTCTTCAATTTTCTTTGCGATTAAACATATGTTTTTGTCTAGCTTTGTGAGGTATTGCCGAATCCACTCATCTCGGATCCCTTCCGTCTTTGGCTTTTCCAGGTCTGTTAGTACTGCATTTATTTTCTTGATGATTTCTGTGAGTTCCGGTTGCTTTTGTTTCTTTTCGTATTCTTCCTTCATTTCTTCTTCCGATTTTTGTTTTCCTCTGCATACTGTAGCGTATTCTAATTTTTTATTTATTATTTTTTTTGCTTCACCATAAGAGATGTCCTTAGCTTTTATAGTTGTCTGTATCTCCGTTTGTTTTTTTATTTCCTGGCATTGTTTACTTGTCGCCATGTGCTTTCCCCCACATCGAAAGCATTTTGGGTGTTCCGCTAAGCACTCTGCAACTTCATGTTGATCTCCACATTTATAGCACGTTGTACTTTCACTTTCACATTCGGTGTTTGTAATGGTTAAATTTTAAGCATTTTAGACATATTTTTGGGCTTTCTATATATGGGAGAGTTTTATATCTTGTATAGCCAATATTCACATGATTTCTGCTTATTCACATGATTTCTGCTTATTCACATGATTTCTGCTTGTTATGCCTAGTTCATGTAATAGAACTATTGGTATTTTTTCTGTACTTTTAGGCTTAGTGAATCGGATTAATTCGCTCCAATTTATCTCTTGTTCCCTGAGTTCTTCAGAAATTTCTTCCAGGTTCACTTCTGGATGTATGTCTCGCATTATCCATTTAGTAGAGATAAACTCTTCAATTATTCTCGCACTGATAGGTACTCCACAAAAACTTTTCTTCTCCAATATTCGGGCAGCACTTTCGCTTGTTTTGACTACAACTGCTACGTTGTCGTTTCTTGTTACGAATATGTTTTTTATATCTTTATGAATATCTTCTTGTTGCAATTCTTTTTTGCACAGAATTGGGTGAAATGGAATCTTTTTCACTGTCCCCGTTAAGACTATTTTTGCTTCAGTAGCTCCATTTTGGAAAGCAATTTCGATTTTTTCTCTGTCAGATAGGTTGTTACCTCTCCAAAGGCCAGCGTCACTAAAAATTTTTCGCCGACTTACCTCCGGCACTTCGTTGTTAGTTCCCTTCCTTTTTCCCGCACAAGTAGGAGGTTTCGCCATACCTCCCAAAAATAACACTCACAATATAGAAAAATAAATTTACATTATTGCCACTCTCTAAATAAAAATTCTCTCAAAATCTGCACTTTTTTTAAAACCGTTTATAAGTTCAGTCAGGAATTTTTCTTCCAATCCCGCAAACACCCTGACAAAAAAAATTGATAAAACCCCGCAATCCCCTACATTCTGTTTACTTTCTTTGCGTTATAATATTACGGTTATGCCGAATATAATTTCTTAACGAAGTATCAATCAAGTAAGTGTTATATTTTAATATGTATAATAACGCATATTTCCTTTCAACAGTAATCTAATATCATTTCAAGATTGTTTTATATCAAATTCAAGTATTATTTACAAAAATATCAATTCTTATCAATCGTGTATAAGCGTACGCGCTAAAAGAGTGTCAAAATTTGTTAAATGTCAGAAAGGCTAGATGAACACAATGAAGTTTTTGCTGTTTATAAAATCTCAGCAAACTTTCCAATGTTTCATTGGCTAAAATTTTTTAAAGATATCTATATATGTAAAAATTATATTGCATGTGTCAATTATTTGCAAATCTTTATAACAATTCATACCAGTACCTTTTTACACAATGTCTGGTAATAAATAGTTATGGAATGCAGGAACACATATGTAGATACATTATATATTTTAACTAATTTTGTATGTACTTTTGGACAAACTCTCATTTAACAAGTTTTCTTTTGTAGAAGTAAGTAATTTTGTTTCGATTTTCATTTTTTGTTATTATTTATGTTAAACAAGATTTGAAATAGCTTAGAAACAATCAATGAGTGGCACATTGCTTTTATTGTATATTTTTTGCACACGTCAAGGGTGTGTTTTAAAAGTTAACTGAATGGTCATCTCAGTGAACAATTGTTTATTAGTTTCAGTTATCAAGTCACTCACCACAGGAAAAAACAGCATGTTTATTTTGCACGGTTCTAAACAGTATTTCAAGCAAAACAAGTATTCTATGTACCATGTGACCACGTAACATCGATGGAGAAAATTCTTGGTCATTCTGGTTATAACTGGACTGTGACCGAAACAAGGTTTCAAATGGCAGTAGTTATGAAAAATTTTCAAACGCTCTGGTCATGGCTGGTGGTCACCTGTCATATTCGTAGAAACTTTTCAAATGTGTCCCAAAGATTATCAGTTTCAGTTAGAATTTGTCCAGTGGTATGCGGTCCATAGAAGCAATCAAGCATTGCTTACCTAACATCAGTTAAAAAAAAATACATATATTTTTACTATAAAAGTTCAGCAGAATTTGTATTTGTGAAACAGTGAGCGATGATAGATCAAAATATTCTGCTCGATATCAATGTTGCTTTGCATACTTACAATGCCAGTGTCAGCAGAAAAGTTTAATTAGAGCAAAATAATCTGATTAGAGAAGTAATCTGTCAATTTCTTATTGATATGTGATGATGTATCATCTAATAGCAAAGATACAAACTTTTATTGTATCTTAAAAGTTTTCTTCAAATATGAGAAATAAGAACTCTTAATTTCCACGAAAGTGTCATTAATGCATTTGCAAAAAAAAGTAAAAGATTGGAATTTATGTACAAATAGTTCAACAGTGCAGTCAACCCTCCCATAATGCAATTAATTCGTACCGCGTTATAAGAAACTCAGATTAGTGCAAATCAGATTAATTCGTACCATGTTATATGGAAACCGCATACCGCGTTATAAGAAACTCAGAATTAGTATAAAACAGAACAATTTGTATATTGTTATAAGAAAACTGTATTAAGTGAAACTCACAGTGGCTGCTCGTGATCAATACATAGAGAGGGGCGCTGGTTAAAGCATGTTATATATATATATATATATATATATATATATATATATATATATATATATATATATTGAAAATATGTTTATATATGTGTTTGTGTATAACGATAATTGGCTGCTAAAACTTGAATTTATAATAAAACTTATAATGAAGTTTTATTATAAATGCAAGACTTTTAAACATTTCGCTGTGAGAGTGATTTTTACTATATATTTTAAATGTCATAGGAAATTATTGTTTCTTAGTTTTATAATTAAATTTGATAGGTTTTTTTTAAGATTTAATAGTTGAATATTGCACTGTGCTGCAAAAAGAAATGTTGAATCATATTAGATTTATAGGCATCTATGAAATATTTACCGTTCTTCGTAATTTTTTACATTCAAGAGTCAAAAACATATGATGTGGGCTGTATATAAATTTATTTTATTCTAAGGTAAGTTAATTTCTGTGACAGTATAATAATCACGCCTAAAAAGCTTTGAATAATGTTAAATCAATCGCATATATATTAAAATTTTGTTCTTTTGTTATCAACGCCTTAATAAACGTAATAATGGCATTCATTTATATGCACTTACAACAAATATATACCTAAAAAGGTTATATTGACTTCGTATTACTTTGATTGGTGTTTGGCATTTTTGGCTACATTGATGGTGTCGCTATTTAACATTGCTTCCAAATGTTCTATAATGCGAAAATGCTGCATGAGAAAAGAGTTGACCGATTTAATTTGCAATTTTTGCATGTAAAGTTTATTATACGATTGTAAGTCATTTCATGAATTAACTACCAACATCTCAAAATCGGGGCATGCCAGAGTTTTTAAATCGGTATTCTTTGTTTCCTCCTGATAATAAAATTACTATGTAATTTGATTTCTGATGATTATAAAATACATTTTATAAAATGATCATGTATATCGATTATCAAAAGATTTTATATGATTGATTGACAGTTATTTATTTTATAATAAAAAAATGTTTCATATTGAAAAATAGTTTTCTTAAAATTATCATGTACTTTGATTATCAAAATATTTTACATGAATTACTATTTATTTTATATTAAAAAACGTAAATATGTGTGCGTTCTGTATATTTGTACTCGCTAAAAGGAAATAGCATTTCATACTTCATAGACAATATAATTGCACAAAATGTTGGTCATATCACCCCATTTCTTATTTGGATATCGTGTCAACGGATTCTTACATGCATAAACAGCCATTTACACACGTAGATCATGTTAAATTTGAGTTGAAGAATGTTTTCAATATTTAAATCCGTTAAAAAGACAAATTTAACCATTCAACTCGTCACGCTTTCCCTTTATATACATAAATGTAAAGAATATAACAAATTTGTGATCGGATTTATATATGAACTTTTATATTTTAAAAATATAAACTATTGAACAATTTAAAATAGAAGTACTTATATAACTTTAAAAAGTTATTATTGTATAAACGGTGATTTTATTCTAGGATTTATTTAAAATACCAAAACAATATTGAAAAACAACAGAATCCGTCAAATTCATATTCTTAAACGCAGCCAGAATAACGAAATAATGCCAATTCTAGCAGACCTATGATAAACTGGTTTATTTTCTGGCATCGGCCGCTCAACGATACGCGGCACACAATGCTTTGAAAATAGCTAATGTTCATATTCGTTCATTCAAACTCCTAACAGTATTTGAAACTATGTATCTTCGTTCTATCTGGGCCGCTGTGAATTCGAGGCCCTATGACGAAACCACAGTGTAGAAGATTCTTGTAGTGCTGCCATCTTATAACGCATTCAGTAACTATATTGTCGATTTTAGTTGCTGAATGTGTTACAAGATGGCAGTACTACACTTTTGTGGAAGGACGTTTTGAAAAAATTTGCAAAATATGCAAAATTTTTTAATACATTTTTATAAATAAAAATAATAATGGAGAACTTTTTTATGAGGAAGTCGCGCGTCTTGCGACCTCTGGCCACGAGCCGCCACTAGAAACTCAATATATAAATCAGGCTGATTCGTTCTACTTTATATAAAACTGCATTTTTAGAGTACCATGTTATGATGAATATGGTTATGAAATATAAGTTTATAGATACAAAAGGCAATAAATATATGAATATTACATATTTTGAATTATTTTTATTAAGATTTCGTATAAGAAAATTAAAAAACAATGTGAAATATAAACTTAATAACTCCTTTCCAACAAAAATTCTGTAAGCGTCAACCGGGAACAATTTTCTTTCATATTCATTTTATTCTTGTAACCTTGCTTTAGCAGAACTCAGTGAGTCAGGTGATGTTATGTTCGACGCTTGATGCCCGCATTCGATGTTACAATATATATTTTGGTTTATTATGATGTAATTTAATAAACCTTTATTAATTTATGGTAGAATGTTATTCATTAAAATTTCTTCTGCCTGATACATCCCTTACAATTCAGAAGTGGGATAGACATCGATGACTTGTTTTGAACTGGTATATCGTTTTACGCTTGTGTTTAATGGACATAAGAACAATCTTAGAAGTTTCAACGTTTGTGTTTATATAAACAAAGACAACTATGGAGACTATATGAGACAACTACGGAGATGAAAACTCTTTTTCGCAAGGTAAATAAATGCTTTTTAATAATTTCGATTTGGACGAAAAGTATTGCGATGTTGATGTAGTTTAAAATGCAGTGTTGATGCTCAGTTTTGATTAGAAAATAATTTTATTTGATACTATATATATTGATATAATAAGAAGTACCGAAAATGACGTATTCAGCTAAAGGAAGAAAATGTGATTTAATGTTGTTAGCACGCGAAGTTGGGGAAACTATTCTCCCAGAAGATACAATTGTAGAGTTAAAAACAAAAATATTAAGTAGTAAAGAATACAATGAAGAATTTGCAAAACAAATGTTAGAAGCAATAATTTTTGAAAGAAAAGAAGCAGAAAAAAAATAGTGCAAGAAAAATTAGCAAGATAAGGAATTGGAAAGGGAAAAATTAAAATATGAATCTGAGCTGGAAAAATTAAAGTTTGAGACTTCGAACAAAATAAAAATTGATGATTTGAATTTAAATTCGCGAAATGATGAAAATTCTGAAAATGAAGGCATAACAAGCGTTGTAGTTTACAATTTTTGATGCAGAAATTTGAAATGAAAGAAGGTGATATTAGTTTTTATTTAACATTATTTGAAAGACAAGCGCGTAGAGCAAACATACATGAAGATGATTTAGTAGCTCATTTACTAGTGCTATTACCGTACGAAATCTCACAATTAATTGTACGTGAACCCGATGAAGTAGCAAATAACTATGAGCATGTCAAGAATTTATTATTAATGTGGTTTAGGTTAAGCCCGGAGAAATATTGGCAAAAGTTTGTTTATTATCAAAAATTACCAAAAGACATTTGGCGTGATTTTACTTTCAAATTGAAAAATTATTTTGAAGAATGGATCAAAGGATTAGATATAAACAATTTTGAGAAACTTAAAGATTTGATTATAACAGATCAATTAAAGAGAAAAGTTCCAATTGAAATTAAAGTTCATTTTTTGGATCACTGGTCGAAATTTGTATCTTCCAATGAACTTGCAGACAAATTAGATGAATACGAAAGTGTTAGGGGGTAGAAGAATTGCGCGGTCAGTTGAACACCATCAGCATTTTGAATATGCGAGGAAAAACAACCAAACAAATAAATTCCATGTACCAAAAGAAATAAAAGAAGTTGAAACAGTAAAAGAAAGGGATAGGGAAAAAATTTTGCTGGTCCTGATACTTGTTATAATTGTTATAAAAATGGACATTTTCGCGTGCTTTATAAAACCTAAACGTCAAAAATATTGCGCAAAATGTAAAAGGAAAGGTCATGGCACTAAAGATTGCACTGAAATCAAACATTCGACTTCATTATGTGTTTCGAATATTATCAGGATGAAATGGCTGTAATTACTCCTGATACAAATTAAAAAATTATATGGACCACATAAACCTGCTCAGTAATTACTAAAGATGCATACTTTATTAAGCTATAATTAATTCTGGTCTATTGCTTAAAATATAAGATCAACAAGTGGTTAGCATTTTACAAGGGAGACTTACACTTCAAGGTATCTGAAAATCAAGCATAATTATAATTAATTAATTCCAAAAGATCAGAGGCAATTAAGAGGCAAATGTGTATCCAAAATTATCATTTATTATATATATATATATATATATATATATATATATATGCATGAGAAGTGAATATTTATCTAGTAGAATTCTTCTACAGTCTTTTTTACACCAATAAATTAATGCATAATCGATTAATCAATATCTAAATAGATTACAAATTATATTGCATTTCTTCATATCTGTTACGTAAGTTTCATAATTACAATATTACATTTTAATATTCATCACACGATTATTGTATTCTTCCCCTCAGGTCTCTATGGGGGGATCATTTAAATTTATTTAAATCAATACTAGATTAGAGCATTGTAAATAAATGCCATAATTCAATTAATTAAACTTATTTAATGCGTTGCTACGATTCATTATTTATGTCAAATAGATTCAAACGAGACTGCTTTAGTTTCTGTCTTAGATTCTTATTTATATTATTCTAATTTATTCGAGTCATTGCTAAACAAATCACAATATTATGGATGGAGTGACTAAAGATAATGAGATGACGAGACTTGTATGTTGAGGGACTTGTATGTTGATCTGCTGCTGTCATCAGCGACATGATATTAGTCACTAGTAGTGAGTCTGCATACTTCTTGCACATCATTAGTAAATATGAAAATTTTCTCGGCAATAAACCAGCTCTTGTCCACAATAGGCCAAATGTAGCAGGACGTTAGCAGGATCCCGTTCCATAGCTATTGGTTGTTCTATAATTTCTCAGCATTCAGCGCATCAAAGATGTCCCATCGTCAATTGAGATTACAACCATCTCATAATTGGTTTCCGGAGCCTATATAAGCTCAAGCCTCCACTAGAACCCAAGTCCTGGATACAATTCTCTCAAGTCTTTTAGCCGGCATTTTTAGGTCAGTCACAGATCAAAATTTAGAATCATCTTGATGCCAATATGAATAGCGAGCAAAAAGTAACCGGCACTGGGCCGCCACTTTCGTCGTCGATCTCCAGCCCCTCTTTTTTATTTTTTTACTGCGCTAGTGATGGCGCTGTCGCAGGACACACGTAATTGGCTACTCCTGAACTTATAGTAGCTCTCATTGGACGTAGGCAGTTATAAAGCTAAATTCAAAGGGGAAAATGATGTTGATTTCCCTCTTGAAGCAGCATGCCCATCTGCGAATTCTGTCCAGCTGTCCTGTAAGGAAGTATCTTTAGGACATTATTTTCTGCAGTTGACAGCAATAATTGGCTTCTTCATATGACTTCCCATGTTATCGTGCGTGGAGCAGAATTCCAAGTTTTCGGTTTCTGTGAGAAACAAAGTTTGTCTGCGAAGGAATTTTTGACCGTTATGGGTTAAGCATGTAAAATCCTTGTACTTGTTGAAGGGGGGGGGGGGTGCTGACTCGTCACTGTTCTCTTGAACTTGCAACTATGAGCTCATCCTGCAGATGTTAAATCAACGTGGGAAGTAAAAGGAAAATGGCTCTTTGGCCAGGCAAATGCCTTTAGAAGTCTTTAGAAAGATAAACTGGTAATATACAATTTTGTGTAAAGGATTAAATTCATAATTAAAATTTAATAAAAAAAGGGTTAAAAGATGTTTGAAAACAATGCGCATTATTTCAAATTGCACAAAATGTCATATTCACTATGACAAATATTATGCCTCCACATCCGTCATATAAATTTATAAGTGTTGACTGGTTAAATTCAATTTCATCTATTATCGACACAGGTTCGAATGTGAGTTTAATGAAACTTAAATTAGTATCAGCTCTTAATAAAACTATTGAGAAAGAAGCACCAGTAAACTTGAAAGGTATCGAAGGTAATTTAACACCTTATAGTGTAGTTTATTGCAATATTGTTATTGATGAAATAGAGTTAAAATCGATTCGCTTTCATGTTGTTCTTGATGATAGTTTCAGAGGACCCGATGCACTTATAGGGACAAATGTTAATGATCTTCCAAACTTAGCACTAGTACGAAAACAAGAAAATTCTATATTAATAAATGAAAACAATTCCGATTTATTAGAAAATTTTAATCTTGAAAATGATTCGAATTATAAAGCAGTACTTAAAAGTGAAAAAGCAGTGATTGAGGAATCTCATAGTGTTCAGTTAGTTAATTCTGTTAATAATGATATAAATTTAAATTCCTCTATTATTGAAGAGCGGAACTCTCAAGGTAATGAAATATATATTCAAAATGGCGTAGCATGTGTTCCAGTCATAAATTTTACTAATAGTAAAATTCGCATAAAAGAAAATCAAGTCGTCCTTAGAGGGAATATATTTCCAATTACAGTAGTAGAGAACATAGAAAAAGAAAATTTTGATGAGAATTACGTAAAAACTACACAAAATAATTGTGGAGAAAATGAAACTTTTGAAAATTCTTTTAAATTTGGTGAAAGTTTACATATCCAACTAGAAGATCAGGAACCATTATTTCGTGAACCATTAATGTTGAGTCAAATTAAAGTCGGATCTCAGCTCGCAGAATCAGAAGTACAAAAGGTGTGTGATCTTTTAAATGAATTCAGAGACTGTATTGCAGTGAAAACCAAAGAGTTGGGATGTATCAAAACCACAACTATGAAAATAACGGAAGTTCCTGGAAGCAAACCGGTTTCGTATGCTCCATACCGTATGTCATATCACGAATGAGAAATTTAACGAAAAATTATTACCGAACTGAAAGAACAAGGTGTCATTTTAAACAGCACTTCGGATTATAGTACTCCTGTATTATTAGTACAAAGAAGAAAACAGGAGAATACCGTATGGTCATAGATTATAGCCGTTTAAATTTACAAAAGGTAAACGATAAATTTCCCTTGCCACACAATTATGACTTACTGGATAGATTGTCTGGACACAATCTTTTCTGTATTCTTGCACAGGGTTTCAACCAGATTCCTCTACATCCAGAGTCCAGACACAAGACAGCATTTGTTACACCCGATGGCCATTATGAACCAACAAGATTAATTTTTGGATTGACAAATGGACCTGCTGTTTTGTAAAGAGCCATGACAATGGCGCTGGGCGACCTCTTGTGGAATGTCGTAACTTGCTTTGCCGATGATGTGCTCATAGGAGCTAAAACATTTGAAGATTTGATGACTCGATTACGTAAAGTTTTGACGAAACTTCGTGGAGCAGGAGTGATGCTCAAACTAACGAAATGTGAATTTGCGATGTAAGAATTGAAAGTATTTGGGTTTCTCAATATCGAAGGAAGGAATAATATCAAAGGAAGAAATAGATCTCGAAAACTTGCTGCAATCTCAGAAATTCCACCACTAAGAAATATAAGAGAATTGAGAAGTTTTCAAGGATTTTCTAGTTTTTTTCGCAGATTTATGCTTTATTAGCATCTATGCTTTATTAGCATCTCCGTTAACTCAATTGTTGAAGAAAAAGACTGCATTTGAAGGGATTGAGGATCATCAAAAAGTGTTCGAGGAATTAAAGTTACATCTAACTTCTAAACCAGTACTAAAACTTTATGACAATCGTGATGAAACTGAACTCCACACAGTTGCAAGTTCAATCGGATTATCTGGAATGCCTCTGAAGTATGATAAAGATAAAAGATTGCGTTTAGTACACCGTGTAAGCCGTCGAACGAGTCCCGATGAAGCAGTGTATCACTCCAGTCGTTTAGAATTGATTGCTGCTGTTTGGTCAATGAGATTCTTGCGACCATTTCTTATTGGTAAACATTTTACTCTAGTAACGGACTGTTCAGCGATAACGTTTCTTGCCAATCAAAGAAATCTCAAGCCTCAAATAGCCCGGTGGGCAGAACTCTTGAACGAATTCAACTATGAAGTAACAAGAAAGATCAATCATGCTTAAAGCATTGATTATGAAACACTTTCCAACTTCAATGCAATTTTATTTAAAAAAAGTCGAAAATGCAATACATTCCTCGGTAATATTTTAAAACTTTTCACAATACTACATTGATTTATTATATTTGAAAACTTAAACCTTCATTGAAAAAAATGAACTTCATACAAATGGCGGCATTGAAATATAAATTGCCTGGTTTAAATATCTTTAAAATGCAATACATTCCACGGTAATATTTTAAAAACTATCATAATACTACGATAATTTATTATATTTGAAAACTTCATCGAAAACAACTGAAATTAATTCAAATGACGTCATAGAAAAAATAACACGCCTGGATCTCTCTATAAAAACAGGATTTCATTCATAACTTTCTCCCATTCATTTCATTCATCACAATACTATAATAATTTATTTTATTTAAACATTTTGTTTAAGACCATGGAGCTACAAATAATTAAACTCTATGCTTAAAACTTCATCGAAAAAAAACGTCCTTCTCTTTATAAAATCAATTAATATTTCATTCATATCAGCCATGCAGACTCCATGGACTAAATTATTTCGTGTTAAAAAAATACAGGAATTCTAATACAACTCATTCTACATATTTTGCTGCTTACATTTTACATAGGTGAAAAATAGGCTTAGTTGTAGAAATAATCAAATTTGAATGAGCATTTGAACTCAAATATATTGTCATTGCGTTGTTTCAGTATGTAGATGCACAGAATTTAAGCAAAAATAAAGTAGTTTTAGGACGGATACAACACTCAATATGAATTAAAAAGAACTTTAAAAAATCACGATTTTGAAACAAGATGGATGCCATATATCATTTTGAAGTGGGTCATGTGATCGTTTCATATCATGGTCACGTGATCGTTTCATATAAGAGGTGTAATTATTATTTTAATTTTTATTTAAAAAACTACTGAATATATTTCGCTGAATTTTTTTTTATATATTTTATGGAACAATTTGAATCTTATCTAAAATTTTCGAAGCAATTTGAGAATTTTAAATCCGCTTAAAAAATGTTTGAAAAATTAGATCCCATAGGGCTCAATGTATTTCATTTTTTCAACCCGGGTTCAATCCAAAACTAATTGGGTGATATTATTCATTTATATTCCCATAGATCCTACAGACCGTCTGAACAACATACTAAAATTTCATTTTGATTAAGTCATTTTTACGGCAGTTATCGTGCTAACGGACAGACAGACAGACAGCCAGACAGAATGAACAAAGTCATAAACACTTTTCAACTTTGTTTTAAAGTGTTAAAAACACTGTGCAGGAGATAAAATGTGCCATGTTGATGCCCTTAGTAGAGCACCAGTAGAAGAACGAAATTTTACACCAAATGATTAATTCGATCTAACAAGACCTGTTAAACTAAAATTAAATGTAAATTAAAAAACTAAATAATCAAAGACTTGAAAAGTTACTTGCTTTTTAAAAAGCAGTGTAAACAGAGTTAATTTTCAAATCTATTAAAATAAAATGAAAATGGAAATTTACCGACACACATCTCTAACTATGTCTGAAAAGATTTGGTATGAAATTGATATGATATTTTTAAATAACAATCTCAGGATGCATATAACTTTTTAAAATCATCCTGCATGTAAATTTTTAGTGTAGTTTTAAAAGAAAAACATTTGTCTTACTTTCATGGATTTACACATTTTAGTTATCCCTGTACACAAATCACAGTTTTTAAATAATTTCTGAACAAATATTTGTGTACAATATTGTTAACATTTTAAGTACTCATTCGTGTAATGTAATATGAAGTAAGGGATATTTTAATGTTATTTAAAAAACATGTTATCAATATAGAATAGTTAATACCTATAATGGCAGCAAGAAAACTTGCTATATGTCACAATAATGTGAATTTCTATGGGGACTGATATACTATGGTACCATGCAGCCGGCTTCTAATTTATTAAAAATTAAACTCTTTAGAGAACTTTGACTATAAAAGATATTCCCAAAGTTTGAATCAGGCTCTCATTGCAGATAAGATAACTACATGAACATACAAAGCTGACATAAAAGTTTAAATCAAATCTCAGATTCATAATCGCATTCCTATGAAGTAATTTGGATTATTAATGCTTTAAGTGGTATATTTACCAATGTTTTAAGTGGTATATTTACCAATGTTTTAAGTGGTATATTTACCAATGCTTTAATGGAAAATTATATTAAATATTTGGGAGTGTACTACAAGCAACTGATTAAGGGATCATAGTGCGATTCATTGTTTATAAAATGCAGTGGGTGATATATTAGGTAGTTGAAAATATTGTAATTACATACATGAATCATGCACTACTATTTACTAATTGTCATTGTTATTGTAGCAAGAAAACATTTAAAACCGAATGAAAACATTTTTTATTCATGTTTGCAAGCATTAAATATGTTGTAGAAAACTTCAAAGTAAGAAGAACTCGAATTCAACACAAAATAATACTCATGATTAAAATAATTTAAAAAATGCGAGTAAGATAAATTTAATGAATCAGATGTTTTAAAATCCACCTAATCAAAAGAAAAATACCCAGCTCGCTGAAATATTTCAAAACTTACATTAAGTGCTCAAATATGAATCGTAGTTTGAATGAGTTTCGATAATTATACATACGTAAATAGAAAAAGATGCTTTACTTACATAGAAATGTTTCCATCTGTAATACAATGAAGACAAAAAAATTAAATCTCCGTGTTTTAGAACACATAAATAACAAACTAATGAAGATCCTCTTTCTAAAATATATGAAATAACTTCAAATTGCTTAAAAAATTATATTCAGTTAAATTACCATAAGTGATCCTCTGTTGCTTGATTGACATATCTCGCAACGTATGTATGTTGCGTCACATTAGCTCCCCCTCCAGGCCCGCCCATACTTACTACTGGAATCCTATTTCAATATATGCGCACGTGATACCGGTCCAAGCGCTAATATTTTCATTCAAAAGTACATTTATTTTGGATAAAATCATGGCTGTACGTTTTAACCAAGAATTTAGAATTCATAATGTATAGAATTCTAAAAGAATAATGTCAATTAATGACTTTATAAAGCTGTATACAGCATTAAAAATTCTAAATCGTTAGCGTATTAAATAAACAAAAGTGACACATTTTTATGTTTCACTGAAATATTTGCGATTTCTAAAAGAGATTAGTTCCAATTACTTCATTGGAAATAATTTTTATTGTAATATTTTACCTTTTATTACATGAAATAGGTTTCAATATTTTCTTTGTTAAGTAAAGGCATATTAATGGCAGATGCGGTGAGTGTACAAATTGTTTTGTTTACATTAATAAGCTAAATTTGGGGCAAATATATTGTGGTTGAAGTGTTCTTATTATAAATAACGATTTACAATTACATAAAGATTCAAATACTTTAACACGTTATATAAAGATACAAAGTTGAAATATACGGTTAGTTGCAAAGTTTTTTGGCTTTAAATAGTAAATTATCAATTTGAAGTTAATTATGACTGATCCCTATCATAATTAAAAGAAAATTAAATAGCATATACCATCAAAATTACGAAATTTAATAAAAAACAGACGTTAAAAGTCGATAAACTTGAAATTTAAATTTTACTTAAACGGTCTACTAAATTCTTAAATTTGATCGAATGGTTAAAGTTTAGACACGTGTTTATCCATTATTTACCCATGTGCCCAGTTAAGGTTTAACTGTATCCTGCATTCTGAACGAGCGAAGGAAAGGGATACAGTTAAATGTTGGCCTAGTGATCCTGCATTTTGATTAATATGCTTACCTCTAGCAAAATCAGGTATAATTCTAGCATTCTTGTCATAATATGCTTTCATTTTACTACGCTTTTGATCTATACAAATAACTTTTGGTTTCAAGGTGTTAGAAATAGGTAATTTTGTGCATAAACATCTGCTCATAAGTAGTTGAGAAGGTAGATGAGACATTCATACCTGCAATAAATGTATATTTATGTTCTAACAAAGCCTTATGCATCCTCTGTGAGTCTATGCCTAATTTAGGAGAAATAATTTTAGCTATTTCTACCGCTTTTCCTATAAAGCTATTTGATGTCAGGGACTTTGGACTGTTTGTTGCTATATCAAATCCCGGCTAAATCCCATTTTTTTCTATCGCGCCAAATCGGCGATAAGCGGAGGGCTATGTTGCGACCTTGGTAACTCTTTAACTCATCGTACTTCGTAACCATGGTAACCTTGCGAGTTGATAACTCTGGCAACTGTCTTAATTTGTGTTATTTTATGCTCATTATGAATTATTGTACTGATCTTTTAAAATTAGATGTTTGGGAACAAGATTTAAATACAAGTATTGGTAAATTTTCTTTGATTTCATTTGAGTGTACTAAATGGCTGTGAAGAGTGAAAGATTTAGTATTGTTCTTTTTGATCGTTTGATGGTGTGTGAATCAGGGGTTGATTGCAAGTGGGTAATGCGATTATGTGAGAGGAATGATAGTACGGAAGAGTTTGATGATTATACGTGGGCTTGCCGTGTTTTTGGAGCGAATGCGCATTACGTATAAGGAATCCTACGTGGTTTATTCTAGATTGAGTTTGATTGAGATTTTGAAGCGCGGAAGTAACATGAAAATCACTTTATAAGCTATGGAACACTTTTTGCACAGATAGATGTTGATATGTGCGATCTCTGACAGCCAGGGGAACAGGATACTGTGATGTGTGTTTAGCTGGCGACCGTATCGAGGTTAGCCCGCGAAGCGGTCATAGATCCATGTTCTAATTACTACATTTTTCTATAAGCCACAGAACACCCGTTGTACAAGCAGCTGTTGCTACGTGCGATCTTCCACAGCTAGCGGGACCAGATTCTGTGATGTTTTTTTAGCGCTCGAGCCTAGCGAGGTTAGCTCGCGAAGCGGGTGTAGATCCATGTTGTAATTGCTATATCACTCTATGAGCTACAGAACACCTGTTGCACAAACAGCTGTTGCTGCGTGCGACCTCCGGCAGCCAGCGGGACCGGATTCTGTGATGGTTTTTTAGCGGGCGAGCGTAGATCCATGTTCTAATTGCTACATGCGACCTCCGACAGCTAACGGGACCGGATTCTGTGACGTTTTTTAGCAGGCGAGCGTAGCGAGGTTAGCTCGCGAAGCGGGCGTAGATCCATGTTCTAATTGCTACATCACTTTATGAGTCACAGAACACCTGTAGCTACGTGCGACCTCCGACAGCCAGCGGGACCGGATTCTGTGATGTTTTTTAGCAGGCGAGCATAGCGAGGTTAGCTCGCGAAGCGGGCGTAGATCCATGTTCTAATTGCTACATCACTCTATGCGCCACAGAACACCCGTTGCACAAGCAGCTGTTGCTACGTACGACCTCCGATAGTCAGCGGAACCGGATTCGGTGATGTTTTTTTAGCAGGCGAGCGTAGCGAGGTTAGCTCGCGAAGCGGGCGTAGATCCATGTTCTAATTGCTACACCACTCTTTGAGTCACAGAACACCTGTTGCTACGTGAGACCTCCGACAGCCAGCGGGACCGGATTCTGTGATGTTTTTTAGCAGGCGAGCGTAGATCCATGTTCTAATTGCTACATCACTCTATGAGCCACAGAACACCCGTTGCACAAGCAGCTGTTGCTACGTGCGACCTCCGACAGCCAGCGGGACCGGATTCAGTGATGTTTTTTTAGCGGGCGAGCGCAGCGAGGTTAGCTCGCGAAGCGGGCGTAGATCCATGTTCTAATTGCTACATCACTCTATGAGCCACAGAACACCTGTTGCTACGTGCGACCTCCGACAGCCAGCGGGACCGGATTCTGTGATGTTTTTTTAGCGGGCGAGCGTAGATCCATGTTCTAATTGCTACATGATTCTATGAGTCACAGAACACCCGTTGCACAAGCAGCTGTTGCTACGTGCGATCTCCGACAGCCAGCGGAACCGGATTCGGTGATGTTTTTTTAGCAGGCGAGCGCAGCGAGGTTAGCTCGCGAAGCGGGCGTAGATCCATGTTCTAATTGCTACACCACTCTATGAGTCACAGAACACCTGTTGCTACGTGAGACCTCTGACAGCCAGCGGGACCGGATTCTGTGATGTTTTTTAGCAGGCGAGCGTAGATCCATGTTCTAATTGCTACATCACTCTATGCGCCACAGAACACCCGTTGCACAAGCAGCTGTTGCTACGTGCGACCTCCGACAGCCAGCGGGACCGGATTCAGTGATGTTTTTTTAGCGGGCGAGCGCAGCGAGGTTAGCTCGCGAAGCGGGCGTAGATCCATGTTCTAATTGCTACATCACTCTATGAGCCACAGAACACCTGTTGCTACGTGCGACCTCCGACAGCCAGCGGGACCGGATTCTGTGATGTTTTTTTAGCGGGCGAGCGTAGCGAGGTTAGCTCGCGAAGCGGGCGTAGATCCATGTTCTAATTGCTACATCATTCTATGAGTCACAGAACAACCGTTGCACAAGCAGCTGTTGCTACGTGCGATCTCCGACAGCCAGCGGGACCGGATTCTGTGATGTTTTTAGCGGTCGAGCGTAGCGAGGTTAGCTCGCGAAGCGGGCGAAGATCCATGTTCTAATTGCTACATCACTCTATGAGTCACAGAACACCTGTTGCACAAACAGCTGTTGTTACGTGCGACCTCCGACAAATACATTGAATTACGATATATACATACTATATATATACATATACATACATATACATACGTATATATACAGACATATACATTACTTTAGAAACTTACATTCGTTTAACCTCTAATTTTTCTAGGATATATCTAAATTTATCTTCTTTGATGGATATTTTTAATTACCCGGAAAATAAAATATTAACTTTCATTAAAATATATACACGAGTTTTTTTGCGAAAAATCGTTACATATATATCTTCCCCTCACTCGCATATACATTGCAGAATTTGCTAGTAAATGTATACATCTTTAGAACGTTACTTAGAGACTATGATAAAAATTATTAGTAGTGTATATTCACTTAAAATGCACTTTAGCAAATGAAATCTTTAAATATATATTGCTATTAATGTATTCTAAATGACTAATGTTCATTACAATTATAAATTCGATGTTTAATGGGATTAATTTCAATTTTTATTTGGCAACATCGTCAGTTTACCGTTACGAACTATTATAAAAATAATGTCCCTTTGCACTTACGTTTCTGCGCATTTTACTACGCAGGTTGTTTATTTACATTCGTGCTCACATAATCATGGTAACCTTGCGACTTGGTTGGATAATATGGCAACTGTTTCAACATCGGGCGCCAGAAAAGTCGCCAAGTTCAAGTACTGGTCTTTGGGATAATGCCCAAATCCCTAATCTCTAGCAAAATGTCTCATTTGTTTACTGGTAAATGGCATGTAATCACATACAATTATTTTGGGTATGCTATGTTGAAGACCCAGACCGTCCGACTCGTCCAGAGGACTAAGAGCAGCTATTTGGACGGCCGGATGGGTATGCTATGTGTAAAACCATGGATTTAAGTTTATGTATTATCTCCTCAGCAGTTTTATTTCGAAGTCGAGATACATCTAACCATTTTGTTAGATAACGAGCAATAATTTTTTTCCCACCATACTTTAATATGTCTGCTCTAACCTTTCCATACGGTACCTCTGGAATTACAGGACTAATAAGGGATTCTTTCATATTTTGTGGTCTATATTGGTCACATACTGAACATGATGATACTATTTTCTCTATGTCCCTATTAATCCCAGATCAAAATATTACTTGTCTAATTCTAGCCTTGCTTTTATCTGTACCTCCATGAGCTTCATGAAGTAAACTTAACATTTCATCTCTTAAGATAACTGGTACAATAACTCTTTCATTCAGAAAACAAGCCCCTTTTACAGATACAAAAGTAAAGAGTTAAAACTTTATATTAAGAAAACGCTAATATTGTTAGAGACAATTGTTCAGTTGGCGCTGTGATAAGATAAGTAGTCCTACAGTGTATGCAATGTTATGGCGAAAGGCCTAAAATATTTATTTAAAAACTGCAGTGGCGGATCGTGACTTCAGGAATGGGTGAAGCAGGGTCAGCGGCTGGATTTCCCTTTCTTTTCGACAACGAACATCATCAAAACACATCACGCTACTGGCACAAGTGTTGTCAAATATTATCCAAAAATAGCCAAACGAGTAAAAAAATTCGCCAAACAATAACAATAATAATAATAGTAATCAATTTAGCCGAAAACTTGCTTCAGTTGCCCATTCACTTGCTCTACCTCACTAGCCGCCACTGTTAAACTGTTAATTTTGCAAAAATAAATTATCAGCGCAATGCTAAGTAGAACTGAAATAATAAAGAATATTCCTAAGTATTCAAATTTATTTTAAAAATACTGCTTAATTATATTCATTATGGAATCCTTAATTTAAAAATATAAGCTATTTTATTAACACTAGTTAACACCTAGTAAGAATTTTGAAAGCATTATGGCATTTTCAAGCGTTTCATCCCCAACAGTTTCATCTCCTTCTTTTTATTTCATGACGGTACGTACCGCCTATGTTGGTGTTACCACCCCTTAAAAGGTTTGTTTGGATATTTGAAAAACCCAAGTCCCATCTTTCACTTCCAACATCAAGGGTGAGTCTATCCCCGGCATGACTAACTTACTTTTTACATGGTTCTGCACATGCGTTGTTACAGGAATAGCAGCGTAAGCATTTTGTTTTCAGCACTCTGAAGAGACCGAGAATCTCCTTGGACGTCACTGTGGAAGGTGTGCACAGCACAATGAAAAATTTATACGTAGGTTGCTTACGTCTGGATATTGAATATTAAAAATTAACAAACAGTTTTTAATTGCAATAATAAATAGGAAAACTTGTTGTGTTTTGGCAATAACTCTCAAAGTGCTCCTTGGTTCGTGGCGTCACAAATGACGAAATGCTAATCTCGTCGACGTCAGACTGACAACCTTTTTTATTGGCTGTCGGGTTGATTGGTTAACTTTGTATTAAGGAACTTGGTCCAACATGGCTGACAAAGTGAAAGTCGTGTGTTTTGTAGTGTGGTTTTGAATGTGAATTTGTTTAGTAGAGTGCTATCATTGTACAGGTTTTTGTAATAGGAGTATTTAGTAAGTAGTTCTCTTTTAAATAGTGACTTAGTTGTATAATGGTGTTTATAAAAATCTGTGTTATCGGTGCTTATATTACTTTCCTTATATACAATAATGTATAAGGAAAAGTATTGTGACTGGGTCGAAAATTCGAATTCGAGTTTACGACGGCAAAACACGTTTCAAGCATCTCTGATCACGAATCGAATATTTTTGAGGTGATGTCTGTGTGTGTGTGTGTGTGTGTGTGTGTGTGTTGTTGGTGTTGTTGAGACCCAGACAGTCCGACCTACCAGAAAGGTGTAAGGTAACCATTTGGACGGCCGCGACGTGCCACCCAATTTGGACCGGAACCCAGTGGGGGAGGCATCCACAGGGACCGTGCCCTCCTTCCCCCACCACCAACCTCTCGGAAGGACTTACGGACCCACATGTTTAACGTGATCGTACTCTGCATGAACACGGCGGCAGTTGTGGCAGAGTGCAAATCCAGCGCGTAAACCACCGGGCTACCGCGCCCGAAATGTGCCAACAGCACGCGGTGTTCCCAGGTGGTCACCCATCCAAGTACTAACCGCGTCCGATGCTGCTTGACTTCGGTGATCTAACGAGAATCGGTGTTTTCAGCACGGTAGGGCCGTTGTGTGTGTTGAAGACCCAGACCGTCCGACTCATCCTACGACTTGAGCAACCATTTGGACGGCCGGGTGTGTGTGTGTCGAAAGCCCAGGCCAACCGACTCGTCCGAGGACTTAGAGCAGCAAGATGGATGGCCCGGTGTGTGTGTGTGTGTAAAAGTATGTGTGTGTGTGTATAAAAGTATGTGTGTGTGCGTGTATAAAAGTATGTGTGTGTGTGTGTGGAAACGATAATTGACGAACGAATGAACCGATTCGAACGAAATTTGGTACAAAAATTACAATTCGTGAATACTGGAAGTCTATTGTTTCTATACGCAATCGAATGTTCCGAACCCCCCTAAATTTTCGAGTGAAATTTTGAAAAAATCGTCAAAAAATCACAACCTTTAATGAAGTTACGTAAATAGACATTTCGTATGTAATATTTCATTAGAAAACGATTAACATCAATTTTAGAACTCTAGCATGAACCCGTTCTTGAGATATTGCACACACATATTTCAGCGGGCGCGGTAGCCCATTGGTTAGCGCGCTGGAGTTGCACTCGGTAGGCCCGGGTTCGATTCCAGCCACTGCCAAAACTGCCGCCGTGTTCATGCGGAGTACGATCATGTTAAACATGTGGGTCCGAAAGTCCTTCCGAGAGGTTTGTGGTAGGGGAAGAAGGGTACGGTCCCTGTGGATGTCTCCCCCCACTGGGTTCCGGTCTAAATTGGGTGACACTTCCCGACCGTCCAAACAGTTACCTTACACCTTTCTGGTAGGTCGGACGGTCTGGGTTTCAACAACAACAACACACATATTTCAGAAAAATCATTAAAAAAATATATAAAATAAAAAAATATATATTTCCTATTGAGAAATATGTTCACTTTTCATATGTAATATCATGCGATAAATTGGGTGACATCATTCTCGTGGATCCCAGCTCGTTCTAGTCATGAAAAAAAATACTTTGAGTAATACTCTTATATTTGAACGCCAACAGTCATTTATCTGCTATAAGAATAAATTATTTCGCCGTCCATAACACTTGGCGGGATTTTGGCGACAAATTTGGCAGAATGTCGCTAACTTGGCGACTTTTTTAAATGTTACCAAATCAGAGAAAATCTCGCCAAATGGATAAAAATGACTCTAAATCAATGAAAATAACGATTATTTGACGAAAATTCAATATCTTGGAAAGAATATAAGTATCTACTATAAGAATAACCTATTTTGTTTTCACTGTAAAAGTAGTAAAAACATTGCATTATATAAGGAAAGTCATGTACTGCCCATATCAGATTTTTTTAAATTATGAATACGTATCCTCGCTCGTTAATATATACATCTGGTCCAAAGTTGGGGTCCTTCGAGGCTTGTGGAAGTTCATTTTACTATTTGTCATTTTTACTGTTTCTAACTACTGGATACTGAGTTAAACATTTTTAACACTTTACAACATAGTTGAAAAGTGTTTATGACTTCATTCTGTCTGTCTGTCTGTCCGTTAGCACGATAACTGTCGTAAGAATGACTTTATCAAAATGCAATTTTAGTATGTTGTTCAGACGTTCTGTGGGACCTATGGGAATAGAAATGAATAATATCACCCAATTAGTTTTGGATTGAACCCGGGTTGAATAAATGAAATACATTGAACCCATGGGACCTAATTTTTCACACATTTTTTATACGAATTTAAAATCCACAAATTGCTTCGAAAGTTCTATTCAAATTATCCCATAAAATATATAAGAAAAATTTCAGCAAAATATATTCAGTAGTTTTATAAATAAAAATTAAAATAATAATTACATCTTTATATGAAGAGATCACGTGACACACTTAAAAATAAAATATGACATCCATCTTGTGTCAAAATCGTGATTTTTAAAGTTCTCTTTAATTTATATTTAGTGTTGTATCCGTCCTAAAACCGCTTTATTTTTGCTTAATTTCTGTGCCTCTGTATTCTGAAACAACGCAATTAGAATATATTTGAGTTTAAATGATCATCGAACTTTGATTATTTCTACAACGAAACTTAATTTTCACTTATGGAGAATATAAACCTATCAAGCTGTAAGATGAGTTGTATAAGATTTGCTGAATTTCTTTAACGCAAAATTATTTAACTCTGGAGTCTGCAATATAGCTGACATAAATGAAACATTCATTGATTTTACATAGAGAAGCAGACGATTTTATAGCAAACTTTTCCGATGAAGTTTTAAGCATAGAGTGCTTTTTCCTCTATGGTTTTAAGTTTTTAAGTAAAATAAATTATTGTAGTATTATGATGAATGAAAGGAATGGAATAAAAGTGTATGAATGAAATAATTACTGCTTTTACACAGAGAGCCAGGCGATTTATATTTCAATGACGTCATTTGAACAAAGTTAATTTTTTTCGATGGAGTTTTCAAATTCATAATAAATTATTGTAGTATTGTGATAGTTTTAAAAATATTACTGCTGAATGTATCGCTTTAGACATGTTTAAATAAAATTGCATTGCAGTTTGAAAGTGTTTCACAATCAATGCTTAATGCATGATTGATCTTTCTTGTTTTTTTCTTTGTGTGTGGAGGTGAGGGGGGGGGGGGGGTATTTATTTGTATCATTTTTGTATTCAATAACGTTTGTATGCTTATGAATATTGTTTGTCAATATGCTGTTTCTCTAGTTTTTTCCCGGTCGTGTCCTGTAACCGTAGATATTAACTTCTTTACACCCTTTGGGTGGGCTGGACGGCCCGAGTTATTAAATAAATGAGATGTTTGCATCCAAAATCCTGGCCAAACCGAGTACATTTTCAAATTTGTAATAATCTCTTCTTTCATCCTGAATATTTTGTTTACCTCTTTTAAGTAAAATTAATCTGTATCAAATCTCTTTAAAAGTTTATTTTCTATTATCTCTCTTATTAAATGAATCTTTTCACTCTAATTATGAAAATAATTTAGAAAATAGCATTGTATCTCGAATGAAAAATTTCCAAATCACGAACGTGTGATGGCTAAAGAATATTTGTTTCTAAAAAGACTAGTTGATAACGCATTTCATGGGCCGATGGATATTTAATAGCTTGAAAATAAAAATTAATCTTATTCTCAAAGCGTCCCGTCGCCAAAGACAAATCAGGCGAGAATCGAAGCAGGAGGCATTTAGTCTTTCACATATCACTTTTGGCTCATTAGTTTTAAGTGATTCGGAGACAAATAGGCATAATTAGAGGCTGCTCTATAAGAAAAATATTATAATTAAATTTTGTGATTCTCTTTTGGGAGCGAATAACGTTAATCATACTGAATGTCAATTTTTAAACAAATAATTTCTTTAAAAAATCAAATAAGAAACATTGGAGATACATGTTTTCCATTTAGTTACAGTTTTTAAAGGCGAGAAAAAGCTATATGAGAGACGATAAGTTAAATTTATTACCGAATTTATCTGCCAAACGATTTTTTTTAGAAGCACAAGTACATATTTCTTTTTTGATATTTTTGTTTTTGATTTCGTCATGACTAGAAAAAATGGTCCCACCCTTGTCTTTTTCGCTTTTTACGTCGTCGTGATGTCATAAATAACAATTCCTTCCTTCAAATGTCAAGCAAGTGTCGTGAATTATACACAACGCCATCTTTTATTCGCTAAACAAAGCATTTCCTTAATTGTTGCCAATGGAAAGACATAAAAATTATTTTTATTTTTTTTTGTTTGTTTCTGTCGTTGATGTAGAACACGAATAAAAAATCCGGTGCTTGGAACTAAAAGACACGAAATGAGAAAAATAAGAATATTATTATTCTGACTGTTTTTTTTTTAAATAATTCGCTTGTCACCACTGTAAAAGACTCGATTTCTAGAAGCCATAAAATTAAAGTTTTTATGAGCGCTTTTATTCTTTTTCATTTTAATGACATGCCATTTCTGACATTTTACTTATGAAATATTTTTTGTGTCTTCACTAACTGGATAAATCGCAACAATTGTTTATTTGATTAGACGCTAATAAGTTGAAATAAATGATTATATTTTGTCTCTTTACCAAGTTTTTATAAGTAATCTATAAAATTACAGTTGGAAAATAAATAGAATTTGAAATTGTTTTTATCTTATAATTAAATCAAAGTGTCTGAATGTGTCAAAATATAAATGATTAATTATTTTAATATCTTTGTTATACCAAAAGTGAAAAGATTTGAGTATTGAGCAGGTTTGGATGCATTTGTATAACTATTTTTTCTAATTTCTGTTTTTTTGTTTAACACCAATTTTTGTACTTTGTTTTCAAGACGAGTGAAATATTTCTATGCCACATAAAAAAATTTCTGATTGATATGGATGTGTTTTGCTTCTTGAAATTTTACATATCTATTGATCTTATATGATTTATGTATCTTATTGTGTATTATCAGTATACCTGTTCTTCACAAGGAAAATATAATATAAAGAAACTTAATATTCACAATTATGTGTAAATTTCTATAGTATTATAAAGGACATAGTTATTCAAAATATTCTATTAAAATATTTAATTTAATTCTTCTAAAAATTGTATAAGAATTTCTTGGCTCGATATACAAAATTACCTTCACAGGCAGATCTGAAGAATAAAGCATCTTGGACCAATTTGTAAACAAATTTAGAATACATATTTTTAATTCTCACAGAACGACAGAGATTATCTACAGAAATTGTACTATAAGGCTTCTTTTGGTCATGAGGTTGGGAAAACACTCACTCGCCATTTAAGACTTCACATTTAATAATACATAAAAAAATTACACATATTTTACATATCATAGCTAGGATCAGCTACGTGTTAGAAACATGTTGGCTACGTGTTTTCTATCGCCATCTCGAACTCCACTTCGAATGTTTTTTCTGTAAACAACAGCAAACGTTCTTATAGTCCGGTTGAGTGCTGCCATCTACTGTCCTTTTGGGAAAACAGAATGTCTCTTACAATCTCTCCCTCTGGTTCCGACGACTAGGCAACCGTCTCGGTGAGGAACCAGCACTTGAAGTTTTTCGTAGGCGACCACGTTTACGTAGAGGATTCATGGGTTGCACACTGTCCTCTCGGGAATAGGTTTTCAAGTCAGATGAGTAATAAACTCCAACTGGCACTTGAGGGTTTTCTAAGCCAGCTACTTCGTATGAGGATTGGAATCGCTGTGCAAGTATAACATATGGTCCATCCCATCGCGGCATAAACTTTGAACTTCTTCTTTTGGCTGCATTAATAACAGGGTGTAAAGTTACGTACACTTGATCTCTTGGCGTAAATTGTTGAGCCTTTGATCAGCATAATGTTTCCTCTTATCTTGCTGCTGCTCCACAACTTCTTTGATTTGTACTGTGAATTTGGCGAACTTTTTAAGATAAGGAGTAATTTCCGGAACGAAGTCATCGTTTTCAATTACACTACGAATATCATTGGTCACATCATCTGTAGTACGAGGTTCTCTGCCAAAATTTAGGAAAACTGCTGTTTGTTCAGTGGTCTGGCACTTTGCGATATTTAAAGCAAACCGGATTGCTGGTAGCTTTTTAGACCAAGAATCATGTTTATCTTGAACCAAAATTGCAAGTCGTGGCTTTAGATCACGGTTCTTTATCTCTACTGGGTTGGCTTGTGGGTGATAAACAGGAATTAATGACTGTTTAATGCTCAACAGGCAACAAAGTAAGGAGTAATTTCCGGAACGAAGTCATCGTTTTCAATTACACTACGAATATCATTGGTCACATCATCTGTAGTACGAGGTTCTCTGCCAAAATTTAGGAAAACTGCTGTTTGTTCAGTGGTCTGGCACTTTGCGATATTTAAAGCAAACCGGATTGCTGGTAGCTTTTTAGACCAAGAATCATGTTTATCTTGAACCAAAATTGCAAGTCGTGGCTTTAGATCACGGTTCTTTATCTCTACTGGGTTGGCTTGCGGGTGATAAACAGGAATTAATGACTGTTTAATGCTCAACAGGCAACAAAGTTGTTGCATCACAGCTGAAACGAACTCAGTTCTATTGTCACTGATAATCCGACGAGGAATGCCACACCTCATGAAAACTTCTTCTAGCAGCGTTATTGTACATTCTTTCGCAGTGGTATTGGGCAATGGGAACAATTCCACCCATTTAGTAGCAATATCTTCTATTATTATAATCCACTTTTTTCCATCTTTACTCTCTGGTAAGGGTCCAAAAGTAGACCTTTGGTCGATGTGCTAGGCTCTCCCGGAGCCACCTGTCTTCATTTCATTCATTCAAGGGTCAAAAAAGGTCTATTGAGAGGCTCTCAAAAAGTCGAGAAGGAACTGGAGTCTGTAACAATCCTGCTGGTTTCTGATTAGAAGGTTTATATCTGTTGCAATCTATGTAGTTTTTTACATAGTCTCAGATGAATTTTCTCATCCCTGTCCAATAATAGCATTTTTCTATACGGTCAAACGTTTCTTCAATTCCATAGTGTCCAGCAGTAGGAGCATCATGATTTTCTTTCAGAATCAAGTTTCTTTCATGGGCTAGAACTACTAATTGAGCTACTTCACTTTCGGAATCTGGAGCATAACGGTAGAGGACACCCTGATTCATGAGGTAGCCTCGTTCTGTAGAGTTTGCATAGTTAACGTCTTTGTCAATGCTTTCAAAACAGCCAATGATCTTTCCTACTTCCTCATCTTTCAATTGCTCTTCACGTATCTCGTTAGGTGTTCTGGAGGGAATATCGAAAGATACAGTACAGACTGCGCATGAAGGGATATCATGTTCACAAACACGTCTTGACAACATATCAGCAACAACGTTGCACTTTCCAGGAATGTAATGTTCAGATTGAAAAACTGCAATTGCAATGCCCACAGCGCTAATCTTCCGGATGGAGACTTAAGTTTTATGAGCCATTTCAGAGGTTGGTGGTCGGATACCACTGTAACACTAGATCCCTCTATGTATCCTCGAAACTTGTTTAATGCCCATATAACAGACAGTGCTTCACGTTCCGTGGGGGAATAATTTCTCTCAGCAGAACTTAGTAGTCTACTTGCATATTCAACCGGATGTTCATCCGATCCTTGGCCTTGAAGAAGGACATCTCCCAAAGTATAACTACTTGCATCTGCTCTAATCACAAAAGGTTTGGTGAAATCAGATTGCTTCAGAATAGGTAAGGGCATCAAGCATTGCTTTAGAGAGTCGAAAGCTCTGTTCCGTGTCAGACCAACTCCAGGGAGTTTTCTTGCTTGTATCTAACAAGCAAGAAAACTCCTGCTGAGAGGTTGAGAAATCTCAGAAAAGTTCGGTATAACTTTCTATACCAGGAATATATCTGCAAGAAGGATAATAGTTGCTTCACATTTTTAGGGGAAGGAATTTCCAAGATGGAAGATACCTTTTCAGAATTCACCTCTATTCCACGAGGGGTAATCCAGAGTCCAAGATATTTAACTCGAGAACTCGAAAAGTTGCATTTTTCTCGGTTTGCACGAAGTTTGTATCTGATTAGTCTGTCGAAAACCATTTCGAGATCTTTAAGATGTTGTTCGAAAGATGGTGACAAGACTATGAGGTCATCTAGGTACGCAAGAGATGGCAAGTCTCTACGAAGCGTGTCCATTAGTCTCTGAAACGTAGCAGGGACATTTCGAAGACCAAAAGGCATTCTTAAGAATCTTTAGGTCCCAAACGGGTAAACGAATGCAGTTTTATCTCGATCAGCTGGATTGACATATACTTGGTGGTAACCAGATTTCAGATCAATCGTTACATAAAAGAGGTATGTTTAGCATCTTGCATTAAATCGTCCATCCTTTGAAGTGGGCAAGTGTCAGGGACAGTCACTCCATTAAGTGCCCGATAGTTTACGCACAGTCGAACTTCACCATCTGGTTTGGGGATCAGAACTACAGGTGCTCCATAGGGCGATTCACATTCTTCAATAATGTTCTTTTCGAGAAGATCATCCATTTCTCTTTTGAGCAGCTCCTTCTGAGCTGATGACATTCTGTAAGGAGGTAGAGAAATGGGAGCATGATTACTTGTAGTAATATGATGCTCGATGATCGAGGTAGCTTCTCCCCCCTGATTGGAAGATATCATCATATTTTTCCAGTAGACTGTTAAGCTAACTTCTCTGAGTAGCTGTCAGATTATCTCCTTCACTTTCCCGCAACTGCCAAACGTTAATCAGAACTTGTCCATTCTCGTGGGATTCTACAATGGGTTGGATGCCCAATTCCTCTCCGAATGGATACGTGTGATTTGGGTTATCACAAAAATACCAGCATTTGTTGTTTACGTCAAGAACAATGTCCGTATATTTCAGAAAATCTGTTTCAAGAAGTGTTCGATTTCCAGTAGCGTTTGGAAAGACGATGAAATACGCCATCACTTTCTTTTTTTCAATTACTATCATCACTTGGGTAGTGTAGCAATCAACAAGAGACTGCTGACCATCTGCCAGAGTTATTGTCAACTTCGTCTTTTGAAATGATAGTCCATGCTCTTTGAATACTTTAAACATCTTTTCTCCAGCAATGAAATGTGAAGATCCTGTATCAGCGCACATTCTACCTCTTCTTCCACAAAATGTTATGTCTACCAGGGTAACTTGAGGACCCTTAGTGAATGTTGAAAATGCTTCTATGCTATTTGAGAAACCTTCCTTTGTGATTGGGGAACAATCAGAACATTTAGCTTTAATGAATCTAGGTCTTCCACATCCATAACATCTTAACGAAGGTCTTTCTTCTCGAATATACTTGAATTTTTCTTCTCTGTTGAAAGGTACAGCTCTCTTAACGGGATCAAATTTTCCGGTTGTGTGCGTTTCTTTTGATTTGGCGAGCTTTCTCTGTCCATTAGGCAAGGAATTTCTTAAGTTTTTGTATGCGTCTAATTTATCAGCTACATCTGAGGGAGAAGTTATTTGTTCCCACTCATCCAAGTAATGTTCTTTGCATTCCGGAGTGCAGCGTTTTTTCATTTGGTCAGAGATTATCAAATTCTGCAAGTGTTCAAAAGTGGAAATGTTCAATTCTGATATCCATCCTTCAAAAAAACTTCTGATTTCGAAATAGAAATCTTTCCACGTGCAACTAGTACTTTTTCTATGTTGAGAAAATAACTTTCGAAACCTTTCTGCCGTCAATTTAAATCGTTGCAAAAGGATGCCACGGATGTGAGAATAATCCTTAAATTTTTCTTCGGGCATTCTAGCAATGAGTTTTGAAACATCGTTGGACAGTGCTCCTATGAGATGAGTCACCACAGGTCTTCCGGAATTTTTAGGATCTTCATTTGTCTTACAAATAAGACTAAAAACAAGGTAATATCATCTATTTCAGGGTTGAAACTTGACAAAATTTTCTTTAGGTCCACTTTCATATGAGAATTTTCCTGTTGAATAACTGTGGATGCAGTTTCTTTCTAACTTGGCCAATTGTAGCCTTAGCTTTTCTATCTCAAATTCTCTATTTTGCTTTTTCACTCTTTCCTTTTCTAGTTGTTTCTTTTCTCTTTGTTCGTTTTCTCTTACACTCTGTTAGTTCGCTCTTATCCTCTGTTCGTCTTCCGGGCTTTCCGAAATAATATCCTCAAAAAGATTTCTTACAAATTCTTCATCCTCCTTGTACGCCTTGCTCTTTAGAATAATATTGCTAAGTTCAATGACTTTCAGGTCACCATTTCCGTTTTCTCCTAACTCAGTCGCTGGCTGTTCAGCTTTCAGATCAGCTTTTTTCCTTTTCGCTAAGAATGCCATCGTTATATTTGCAATTTTTTATTACAAATATGAATGTTTATTTCTATTAAATTCGATAATTGTTCCAAATGATTTAAAATTAGATTGTTCTAAATGAAGAAGTAGAAATCACTTTCACTTCAATAATTAAAAAGAAATAGAATTTTCGTCTTTGAATGGCTCAAGAACAACATTAATATTAAATTCATATTTATTTCCAATATTTCATAAATGACACTTTAATTTACTTAAAATCACTAGTATATATCAATTTGATCCCTTTAAGTTTCAAAACTTCAACTTATTATTCGGTCATTACGACTTACACACAACAGCACATTCAAAATAACATTAAAACGAAAGTACGAACGATTTCAAAATTTTTATATATATGTCAGGATTGACAACATCAATTTATTTCATTTAAGCCAGGATGACTTTTAATTTTAAATTCTCAAAAGCATGGTTATGCTAATTAAAAGGGTACTTATTTAACTTTCACGTACTCGAGATGAAGACAGAATGTTCTAAACTTTATCGAGGATTCGCAGCGCGTTGGTCACCACTTTCTTATAAGGTTTCTTTTGATGATGAGGTTAGGAAAATACTCACTCGTCATTTAAGACTTCACAACATTTAATAATATATAAAAAATTACACATATTCTACAAATGATAGCTAAAATTAGCTACATATTACAAACACATTGGCTACGTGCTTTCTATCGCCATCTCGAATTTTACTTCGAATGTTTTTCTGTAAACAACAACGAACGTTCTTTAATCCGGTTGAGTGCTGCCATCTACTGTCCTGTTGGGAAAACAGAATATCTCTTACAGTACTTAATTATGAAAATATTGAATTTTCATCGATTCGTTGTCATTTTAATGAATTTAGAGTTAGTTTATGTATTTGGCAACATTTTCGTCAATTTAGCCTCATTTTAAAAAATCGCCAAATCTATCGCTAAATGGTACTGTAGAACTGACAGTCCCACTTGGCGACAAATTGACGAAACATCATCATAATACTATCCCCTAACATTTATTTAGCGAATTTTATGAATTTCAAGATATTTTTATGGATTCACAAACATTTGTATCAATTTGGCAAAATTTTAAAAATTCGCTAAATGTGTTACTAAATAGGACGGTTGGACTGACAGATAATTGCTACCGAAACATCATTTCAGTACTCTCTTCTAACAAAACAAAATTAATTTTATTGATTTAGCGTCGTTTTTATCAATTTGACGACTTTTCCGTCAATTTTCCAACGTTTAAGAAAAGTTGCCAAATTAGCGATATCCAGCCAAATTCATAGATCGGAATTTGCAGATCTGAAGAATAAAACATCCTGATCCCGTTTGTATATACTAAATAAAAGCACTAAAATTGTATTAGAAGATATACCCATTCTACTCTTATTCTGTTTCAACAATCGGCTGAGTTTATTGTCTAAGCAAAATATATGAGTTTATTGGCTAAACACAAATATAAGTTTGAAAACTCTTTGTCAAAATAAATGAAAGTAATGTACGCAGTCCGCAATTAATATAATTAAAAGAAAAATCAAACCGCTCATTTCTATGATATATTTTTATATCCTTTTATAAACGCTTTACAACATAGTTGAAAAGTATTTATAACTGTTCATTCTGTCTGTTTGTCCGTTAGCACGATAAGTGTCGTAAAAATGACTTTTAGTATGTTTATCAAAATGAAATTTTAGTATGTTTTTCAGACGGTCTGTGGGACTTATGGGAATATAAATGAATAATATCAGCCAATTAGTTTTGGATTGAACCCGGTTTAAAAAAGGAAATACATTGAACTCTATGGGACCTAATGTTTCAAACATTTTTTAAGCGAATTTAAAATTCACACATTGCTTCGAAAGTTTTAGGAAATATTCAAATTATCCCATAAAATATATAAAAAAAAAATTTCAGTAAAATATGTTAGGTAGTTTTTTAAAGAAAAATTATTTAATATAGGGAGAAAAACAAATTCAATTAAATTATGACTTTTGCTATATCCTCCAGAAAGAAAAAAGAGATATATTTTATAATGAATATCTTTCCAAGAATTTAATTATTTTATATATAAGAGAAGTTTCACATTTTAAAATAAATATGGTAGATAGCAATTTTTCAAATTTTTTTAAATTTTATATAACTCTTCATGATTGATGGCCGTCTGTCATTTTATACTTATTTGATGGCATTTTTAATGCACTTTCCTACGTTCTAGAGAGTTGAAATTTGTACACAGCTTAAATTTGTAGACCATTTTATTCTACAAAAATTTGGTGGACCCTCAAATATAGATCCTACATTTTTTTCGAAATGGCCTGAAAATAATCCCCGTTCACTTCTATGAACCATTGTTGTAAGATTGTTAAAAATTCTGATGTAGGCAGCACATGACTTTCTCTACAGACCCATATTCACGTTCTCTTTATTTCTTCAATAATAATTTGAGTTTATCTGCACAAAATAACAGCCATAAGTATTTTAAATGACACTGAATTTGCACGTTAAACTTAAATTTGGTTCTCATTTGATAGCTGGACTTATTGTCAAAGGTGGCGTGGCGAAAACGCGAAAAAACTAAAATACCTCAAGAACGGCTCGTCTTAGAGTAATGGGGTTAGTCTTATTCTTTTTGTTGTCAAAAATCACGTATAAAATAAGCATTTAATTGATATAATTGAGCACACGTAGTCTTTTATTTTTAGATTTAACGATTTTTGCGGGCCATTTCACAAAAACAGCCCGTTCCTTTTTCCCGAATCGTACCAGAATAACCTACAAGTGGTTTATACACCAAATGTTGTTAAATTTGGTCCATTCGTTTTTAGCTAGAGTGGATAAAGGCAATTTTTCCGGCCATTTCGCAAAGAAGGCAGATTCTTTTATTACGAATCGTACTAAAATCTAATGAACATCAGGGTTTCCCACAAAAACTTACCAAATTTTATGAAATTCGGTCCATTAGCTTTTCTGTTAGATACGAACACACCCTCACACACACAGGCGTCTCCCTAAAAATAGTTTTTTCGTGTTCCAAAAGTCCCAAAACGTGTAGATCCTTCGAAAATTCGAGTTCTGATCTTCAGCACGTTTCCAATACTTTGAATACATACACACACACACACACACATATATTATCTGTGTATCTAAATTTCGTACCTACGCAATTACAATAGTTATGATTTTAAATGATCCCTAAACTTTTATTATTTCTACAATGAAGCCTAATTTTAACTTATGCAGAATGCAAATATCTCAAGCGATCGTAAGGTGAGTTATATAAGGATTGCTGAATTTTTTCACGCAAAATTATTTAGCTCTGGAGTCTGGAATATAAGTTATATGAATGAAATATTCATTGATTTTGCATAGAGAATCAGACGATTTATATTTCAATAAAGTTTTAAATATTTGAGTATAATAAATGACTGTAGTACTGTGATAATGTAAAAGATATCACCACTGAATATATCACATTTTAGAGATTTTTAAATGAAATTGCATTTCAGTTGGAAAGTGTTTCATAATCAATGCTTATGCATGATCTATCTTTCTTGTTTATTATTCAAATTGAAAAAAAAATAAAAATTAACAAACACATTTGATTTAATTGCGTTGCTGGGCAACATGATATAAGAAAGAATATTCCTCATAAAATGTGTGATAATTGAATAACCATTTTGGTTTCTTAATTATTTTTATTGTTGAGCAAGAGCCTGTGAAAAATAAACCATGGTGATAGTTTCCATTTAAATTCATGTTTCAAGCCCGCGATTTTCAGAAGTGACTGATAAGCGCAATAAACTCCCACAAAACTCAGAGATGAGTTTTAATTCACTTTCACGTGTTACACCAGAGATTTCCAACTTTTTTCGTTTGGAGGAACCAGGGAGTTAGAGAGTAGAACTCTTAGGAAAAAGCTTTGTTTTTCATTAATATCTCGACAACCCCTGGTATTAGAAACTCAAAACACGAAGTCAGTTTTAAGTGGGGCTATTTCTAGGTTACCCACAAAATTTCATCCAATTCGGTTCAGCCGTTCTCCCGTGATGATGAGACAACCAGAGAGACAGATTTTCAATTTTATTTATATAG
This sequence comes from Amaurobius ferox, assembly GCA_951213105.1. Classification (NCBI taxonomy): domain Eukaryota; kingdom Metazoa; phylum Arthropoda; class Arachnida; order Araneae; family Amaurobiidae; genus Amaurobius; species Amaurobius ferox. Next base: position 3,884,203 of record OX578138.1, read on the forward strand.
ATATGGATTAAAAAAGAAAAGTGCTGCTATAGTTTTGAGTATTTTGAAGGCTTTCACCAGATTTTTTTAGAAAAGCTTTACACTTATTGGCTTTTTAGTACTGCTCATGACTGGTTAAAATTTTACTTACACTAACTAGTAAAAAGTGGAACGGACTCGTGCGCATGAAGTACTCGAACTGTGAAACATTTCAAATGAAAATATTTTACAAATAATTAGAAAATTCGCTGTCTTAAAAGTTAAATTCAATATTTGGGAATCTTATATACAAGAGCATATATGTTTTTAGAATTTGAATATTATGTTAAACAAATTAGAACCATTGAATCATAAAAAGGTATTTCCACAGATTTGCGTTTTATTATTGTATGTACCATCGAGGTAAAGAGTAACTCTCTAACTCTATGGAGTGCATTACTTTTCCTAGCAGCCGTGTAGAAATCTGATGTGGGCAGCACGTGACTTTCCTTATATAATGCAATGAATTGACTACTTTTACAGTAAAAAAAATAGGTTATTCTTATAGTAGATACTTATGTTCTTTCAAAGATATTGAATTTTCGTCAATGAGTCGTCCTTTTCATTGGTTTAGCGTCATTTTTATCCATTCGGCGAGATTTCCGTTCATTTGACAACATTTAAAAAAGTCGCCAAGTGGGCGACATTCCGTCAAATTCGTCGCCCAGATCTCGCCAAGTGTTATGGACAGAGAAATAAGTTATTCTTAAAGCAGATAAATGTCTATTGGCGTTCAAATACAAAAGTATTACTCAAAGTATTTTTTCTCATGAACGGAACGAGCTAGATCCAAGAGAATGATGTCACCCAATGGATCGCATGATATTACATATGAAAAGGGAACATGTTTATCAATAATTAATATATTCTTTTAATTTATGGGATTTTTTGATAAATTTATTTGAAAAAGGTGCAATATCTCGAGAACACGGTTCATGATAGCGTTCTATAGTTTATGTCAATCATTTTCTAAGGAAAAATTACATAAGAAATGTCTATTTACGTAACTTTATTAAAGATTTTGATTTTTCAGTTTTTTGGTTTTTTTCAAAATTTCACTCGAAAATTTAGGGAGGTTCTGAACATTCGATTGTGTTTTAAAACAATAGGCTTCCAGTATTCACGGATTGTAATTTTTGTACCCAATTTCATTCGAATCGCTTTATTCGTTCGTGAGATATCATCTCCACAGACTCACTGACACACACACACACACCACCACCACCACCACCACCACCTCAAAAATGTTCGATTCGTGATCAGGGATGCTTGAAACGTGCTCTTCCGTTGAAAACCCGAATTCGAATTTTCGACCCCGTCACAATACTTTCCACATACATTATACTACGCATATAAGGAAAGTAAAAATATGGTGTAGTGAAGCTTAAGATTGGATTCTTGCATTTAACTTTTGTATAACAATGGTTATTCATATCCTGAGCATGCACTTTGAAAATGGACGTTTCGTCCCTTTTTAGTTTGTTTTAATAATTGAAATTGTGATTCTGCAAATCTGTGTGAAAATAATAGAATGCAATTAGTAAACATTAATAACATAAGTTTAAGTATCATGACTATAAACTCTGGTATCCCTCAGGTTCAGCTTTCGGATCTTTCTTAATTTTACGCTATATTAATGATATGTGTAATTTCAATTTAAATGATCAGTTGAGCTCTTTTGTTGTGTTAATGTACTCTGAAAATGATTGTAATAATTTACTGTGCCTGCAATATGAAGGTTTTAAATAGGGGGTTTCAGTCAATAAATTAAATATTAACGTTTCTAAAACCAATGAAATGTTGTTTTCATTATCAATTAGTAGCACATCCTTAGACGTTAGATATCGTTTGACACAAAATCGCTGTTTGGTCCGATAATGGATCATGTTGAAAGTTTTAGATATTTGGTTCTGAATATTGATTATAATCTCAAATGGCGTTTCCGTGTGTCTAATTTAATGTTTATCAGCTAAGATCAATTGTCACGCGGTAAATAAAAATAAATATTTACAACTCCTTTGCGGTACACTATTTCTTGTATGATATCCTTATTTTTGTGTTGATTATTACTTTTTTATATACATAGTATTATGTATAAGGAAAGTATTGAGACGGGGTCGAAAATTCGAATTCGGGAGAGCACGTTTCAAGCATCCCTGATCACGAATAGGACAGTTTTGAGGTGATGTCTGTGTGTGTGTATGTGTGTGTTAATGAGTCTTTGAAGATGATATCTCACGAACGAATGGAGCGATTCGATTGAAATTGGGTACAAAAATGGCAATCCGTGAATGCTGGAAGCCTATTGTTTTAAAACACAATCGAATGTTCAGAACCTTCCTAAATTTTCGAGTGAAATTTTGAAAAAATCGTCAAAAAATCAAAACCACTAATAAAGTTAAGCAAATAGATATTTCTTATGTAATTTTTTCTTAGAAAACGATTGACATAAACTTTAGAACGCTAGCAGGAACCATTCTTGAGATATTGGACAATTTTCAAATAAATTTATCAAAAAATCCCCTAAATTAAAAAAAAAATTAACTGTTGAGAAACGTGTTCCCTTTTCATATGTAATATGCGTTAAATTGGGTGACATCTTTCTCGTGGATCTAGCTCGTTGCATTCATGAGAAAAGATACTTTGAGTAATACTGTTGCACTTGAACGCCGATAGTCATTTATCTGCTATAAGAATAGCTTATTTCTCCGTCCATAACGCTTGGTGAGATTTTGGCTTCGAATTGGGCGGAATGTCGCTAACTTGGCGACTTTTTCAAATGTTGTCAAATGAACTAAAATCTCACCAAATGCAGACTATGAAACTAAACAATACTATGAAACTAAACTATGAAAACTAGTATATGCAGACTAAATGAACTAAAATCTCACCAGAGCCAGAAATGTTACGAATACAAGTGGACGATGAATGGCCCTGGAACGTTTTTTGGACTGACGAAGCACACTTCCATCTCCACGCAACTGTTAATACGCAAAATTGCAGAATCTGGGCAACCGGAAATCCACGCCAACGCCAGGTGCCTCTTCATTCCCCCAAAGTCACTGCGTGGTGCGGATTGACAGCAGCGTTTATTATCCGGCTTTTCTTTTTTAAGGAAGTTGGTCCCCCTTCACCTGTTCTGTCAATGGCCATCGATATGAACGTCTTTTGAAAAGTCACGTGATACCCACATTGCAAGAGCGTCAGTGTATCGATAACATTATTTTCATGCAGGATGGGGCTCTACCACATATCGCAAAACCAGTGAAGCGGCTACTTCGTAGTCATTTTGGAGATGACAGAAACATCAGCCGCCATTTTCCTGTAAGATGGCCAGCACGTTCCCCTGACCTCAATCCATGTGATTTTTGGCTTTGGGGGCATCTGAAAAATGTGGTATTTAATGGACACATTACAAATTTAGCGGAACTTAAAGCTAGCATCCCGCATCACATCCACAACATCTCTACAGAAACACTCAAATCAGTTGTTAAACACGCTATTTTGCACTTTTAGCTTGTTTCAGAATGCGAAGGACAGCATATTGAACATTTATTACGTCATTAGCCAATGAGTAAGTCAACGTTTATTACTTTTGTATTGCATTCTAGTGTAGTAAAGAGCCAATTATTCTCCTAGCGGCGACTTTTTAAACTACTGTTTTTTCTCCACCAAACAAAATTCCATTGCTCCACGAGTGTTCACGCAAAATTTCAAATCATTCTGACCAGTGCTTTTTATTTGAGACCATTTTCAAACCAGGAACTTTAATTATAATCACCCTATACTTTGAATAATACTTTTGTATTTGAGCGCCAATAATCATTTATCTGCTATAAGAATAACTTATTTCTCCGTTCATACGCTTGGTGTTTTGGGCGACGAATTTGGCGGAATGTCGCCAACTTGGCGACTTTTTAAATGTTGCCAAATTAATGAAAATCTCGCCAAATGGATAAAAATGACGCTCAATCCATGAAAATGACGACTTATTGACGAAAATTCAATATCTTGGAAAGAATATAAGTCTCTACTATAAGAATAACCTATTTTTCTTTTACTGTAAAAGTAGTCAATTCATTGCATTATATAAGGAAAGTCATGTGCTGCTTACATCAGATTTTTTCTAATATGCATCTTTTAATTAAAATTCAGTTGCATCAGTTGATTTTACGTAATAGCACTCTTATGAATGAAATGGCACTCTTATGAATGAAATGGCACTCTTATTAATGAAACGCTTTGACATGTTAATGACTATCGTCACCTTTATATTTTCAAATGCATTTTCTTTTTATTTAGGAACTCCAAGTACTTAGAAATCAATCGCAACACAATATCCACCCATTCTTACAGTTATAAGTAAATTATTCCTAAAGTTAATCGTGAAATTTTGTGTAAGAATTTCTTGTGGTTAGTCCCAAAATATTTGAATGTTTCTGCGTAATGAGCAGCGTCTATCTCTTTTAAGTCGAAGTTAAAAGATTATCTTTTTTGATATACGGATACGGAAGTATTTTTTCATTACTATCCTAAGTCATTCTTAAGTATATTTTTGTTAATGATTGCATTGCACCTGTTTGATGAACTCTTTTTTTTAGTTTAGCTTAGTGACCTGACTGGATTCTTTAGTCCTTAGGCCGCATTGTAATAAATTGTTTGTGTTCGGTGTTTATGTTGTGTTTTTCTGTTTGATGTTGTGCTTATTTGTTGTATGAATACATTTGATTTGATTTGGAAAACACACATTTTGGGACCCCGTTCTAGCTCTTGTCTTGCGTTTTACAAACTTTGAGAAATGTTTTTATTTATATTTAAGGAGTAATGGATATTTTGTACAAAATTGTTTTCGTATTTATCGTAAAAATCATTTTAATGAGCCATAAATAATTTAATACGTATAATTATTAAAATAACACTAAGGCACTTTTTAATACGTTTTTTTAAGAAAAATTATTTTGTTCTGGGTGCCGCCAGTATCTCAGCTCGTCCTGGGTCCCTATATTTTTTGGACACTTAACTGTCGCTTACCTGCGTTTAATACTAGTGTGAGCTACTTTTATTTGAGATTTCCTCCATGATTCCAATTTTGTTTTAGGGGGTGGCAAAAATGTTTTCTTTCACTCTCTGACTAAAACATATTTACGCTGAACCACATTTACTGAGCTTCATTCAAAATTGGGATTTCGAGATATTTTGGGTGTGAGAGTTTCCAAATATACCAAATATTTTGTATCCATTCCATTTCCCAAAGAATTATTTTTCCGAATTTGAATTTTAACCCCCCCCCCTCTCCTTCGGTGACGCAACAGATTGTACGTCCTTGTCCATTTTTCTGAGTAGTTTCTAATTTTACTTTCAGAAATATGGCAACCAAGATGGATACAAAAGTTGAACTTAATGTAACTCGCTACTTTCAAAAATAAGTCGTGTAGCGAGTAGCGCGATACAATAAATCCCTCGTTTGTATCGAGTTTGGACGCTCCTTTTAACGTTACTTCAGTAGACAAAAAAGGCGTCATTCTACATATCACGTGATTACCCTTTCTTCATTTGTACGAAATGGAGTGTTCTGCTCAACGATTTGCAAAGTTCCAAGCGCTTTGGAACACATCAAAAATGTCGGCTGTTTTAGCTGAAGAGACATCTGCTGAGCTAAGTGCCCGTCTCATAATACCAAATAAGACGAGACGGAACTTAATGCATTCTGCCGTCGAACGCATGTGCCGGTTCCTGAGAGAGAACGGGGAGAAACTACATAAGATGTTCGATGCTGCAGGGTTAGGAATGCCATTGCCGCATGAAGTTGATTTTTTATCTGGATATATTTTGATGTGTGATTTTCCAAAAGATTCTGCTTATCTGATTGCCATTTTGAGATTTAAATTCTACTAAAAATGAACAAACATGTTTTTAAATAAATAGCTTTTACTTTTATTTTATTTTATACTTTTAATAAATAAAATGGAAACACGTCCATTTTAATTAAACTTTAAAATCAAAGACAACCCAAAATAGGTTTAAAAGTCCTTTAATAAAATCTCCTTTCCTAGATGTACAATATATGACACGACCAAAGCGCTTTCCTGCAACACGGTGCCCTTCATCAGTGGCTTCGCCACTGATTTTATGTATTAATTGTATTAATACATAATGATATTATTTTTTGGAATTTAGAATTTAAATTGGATTTTAGAATAACTATTAAATTTTGAATAGTTTAAAAAAAAATTTGGTTGTCTTTGATTTTAAAGTTTATACTTTTATATTATTATACTGTTTTCAGAATTTTAACTTCAAAAATATGGCAACCAAGATGGATTCAAAAATTTAACTTAGTATTCGTTTGATTCCTGATACTGTATTTCCATCAAAAATGCATTTTCAAATTTTTAGACTTTTCGAAGCGAATTAATTTCCTTACCAAAATCTTGAAGAGCCGTCTAGATAAATACGTAGTTCGACTTAAGCCCGATAGATGGCGTAAGTAAATTGGAGATAATCTCCAATCACAGAATTCTCTTTAGTGAGCAAAATCGTTACTATTTAACGGTGGGAAAAAGCAACTGCATTCTTAAATGTTGTGATAGGGACATTATCGACCCTCGGGCATACAATAATTTTATTTATTTTTTTTTCTCTGTGGGTGAGAAATTATTAGGATTCTCAGGGGGGAGGGTGATTTTTTTTTTCTTTTTTGTAGTTCCACTTTTTACAAACTCAGAGATCTAAACCGAGAAATGAGCGAAATTGCTGAGGCGAGAATATTGCAATTAAAGTGCGGAGATTCTTCGGATCAAAACTTGGAAATCGAACTCTCAACATTCCTTCCGCCATTAAACTAATCAAGAAATTTGGGTAGATTTTTATTGATATCTTTTTATTTATTTATTTATTTTTTGTCCGAGGCCGAGTCATTTTCGATTTTCCCTTAATAGCTACGAGGGAAAGTTTCCTATCAGCATTTCTAAATCCATATCTTTGCCGTGAGCGGTTAAGAAAACTATTCTGTGGAGCGAACTTCTAGCGACCTTCAAATTCTCATTACTTTGCCATTCTGTGACGCATTTGCATATGGATCCATTTGACCAATATTCATCTTATATATCAGTAAATAGAATATACAGTTAAGTTGATAGCAACCCATTTTGAAAAAAAAAATCATTTCATTCTCACGGCATTTTTTATAGCAGGTGGGGAGGTTACACGATTTTTATTTGACATTTGCTATTCAAATGCAGGATCTTTTGTCAGTTTTTTTTCAAATAAAATGTGTTTGGACTTCCAATTGTAGTAGGACACTGCATTTTGCATTTTTTGCCGTTGCTGTTTTCCATCCATATGGCTCGTTATCATTGTATTTGTCACGAAGAAGGAGACAGAAGAGCGACGCTGCACATTTTGCTAAAGATATTTTGTACTTTTCGATTGTTGTTTAAAATACAATGCGATGAAAAAAAAAAGTTTAGGAAAATATATATTACGATCATCGTGTGACGATGTGTATAATGTATAGAATTTCATCTCATCCGTCCCTCTGCAGACTCGCGCTCCTAAAATCTTCCAACGCACATCTCCCGAACAATACTGTTAATGACTAACGACATCCTGACAAAACATGCTTAATGTCTGACCCCTCTAACAAAACGCAATTCTTTCACGACCGCTTAACTCTCTCTCTCCTCTCAACGAAACGTATACATGGCCGCACTTGGCTATATTTGAAATCAAGAATATTTTCAACGAAGATTTTTAAAGAAACGGATATTTTCAAAGAAATTAAATTTAATTTTCAGATTACTGTTAACTTTGTGACATTTATCAATATTGCGTCAAATGTATCGCCAAGGTCCCTAAATTTGTCTCCGAGTGTGACAGACAGAAGACATAAAGGCTTTCTTTCTTTTTAAGCAAAGCCCTTAACCACTCCAATAACTTTGCAAGGAAAGGCACGTTACTTCTGGCTTTAGTAAAGTGACGATCGAGCAAAAGGGGATGGTAGCACCATTAGTAGAAAATCGGGAAAACAAACCAGACAACAAAGCGAGATAGACGATGAAAGCCAATTACAAAGTTGTAGAGCATTGTTTAGTGAGTAGGAATCGGTCCTAAAACTGTTACAGAAGGCAGAAATGACGAAATAGGGTTATTGACTGTCCTATTCAGGAATTACAACATTAACAAAACTCAAGTGTAGAGTCTCTTTTTCTTTTCTCTTCGACCCAGACCGCCCGACCTACCCAAAGGTATAAGTTATTGGTTTGAAAGGCCGGAAAGTGCCACCCAATTTAGACCGGGACCCAGTGGGGGTATCATCTACAGGGACCGTTCCCTCCTTCCCCCAACCTCTCGGAAGGATTTACGGACCCACACATTTAACGTGCCTGTACTCGTGAACACGGGGACAGTTTGGGCAGGCCGGGAATCGAACACGGGCCTCTGAGTGCAACCCCCTCTCGCTAACCACTAGGCTGTTCCATCCCTTAAGTGTAGAGCCTGATACAAATGCCCTCTATCGGATACTTGTACATTTGAATTCTTGAAAGATTATTACCGCGAAATTTGAGAAGCATTTCAGATGTCACCATGTTAGAGGGCCTGATGGTACGACTTTCTGACAGGTCTTTATTGCCTTCCATATAATAGTATGGATCCCTACTCATTAAACAATGATATAGAACTCTTTAATTGACTTTTTTTCGGTCTCCTTGGTCGTCGAATTCAAACTCCTTATGTTGTGCGCAGTCATATGCATTTTTCTTTAGAGTACGGTGATTGCGCATTTAAATGGTTAATCAGCCTTGATGACCATTATTGAACTATAATAAAAGTGTGGTACATATACACTACACGACACAGAAAATGCAACGCCACGAAAAGGCGAATAGAGTGTGATAATAAAGGGCACACAGACAGAGATGGCAGACATAAGAAAGTGATATTAATTTCAGAAAGATAATGCAATATAGTAATGGCATAGACGGGGTGATAAGTAGACAGTAGGAACACCTTTTGCGGCGATACAAGCAGCAACCCTTCGAGAGGACAGTTACAATGAGCTTGCGGAAAGTTTCCTGAGGAATGGATGACCCTATGCCTTCAACCATATCTTCTACAGGTCGTCCTCTGTTTGAGGCCGGGGTGGGGCAGTCACACGACGATGGGTGAGAGATCTGTAGACGGCAGAGGCCAAATCAGCACCTGGATACCTTGCAGTAGTTGTCTGCTGATGGTTGCCGTGTGCAGTCGCGCGTTATCCTGCTGGGAAACAGCCTTTTGCAACCACTAAAGGTAGGGAAGTGCAACCAGCCGCAGCACCTTATCTACATATTGTCGTGCCGTCATTGTGTCTCTGTTACGAATCAGAGGTGACCTGTTATCGAAGCCGATGTTATCGACCTGTTATCGACCCCAAGACATGATGCCACGTTGTCGAGCAGTATGGTGTTCAACAGTCGCAGCAGGATTGGATCTGTTTCCACGTCGTCTCCAGACTCTCACATGGCGACTGTCATTCGACAAACAGGACCGAGACTCGTCGCTGAACACGACCCTGTCTCATTCAGTAGTCTAAGGGTTCGGGCCCGACACTATTGCAATCTCTCACATCGGTGTCTTGTTGTCAATGGCAGTCTTCGTAAAGGACGGTTTGAGCGAAAGCCGTTTTCGGCCAATCGTCGAGAAACTGTTCTCGCTGATATTGGAACATCCAATGTACCCTGCAAATTCTGTAGTATGTCGACAGCCGTCGTTTGTGGGGTCGCCACTACATGATTTCGAATGCTTCGATCAACGCGTTCTGGCGTACGTCTCGATGGACCTGTACCACTGAGACTATTCACATTCCCTTCTTCAATCCATCTTCTCCAAATCCTTTACACAGTGGACGCATCTACGCGTGTATCAGCGGTCATACGCCGCTACAACCACCCAACCGTATGTAGGCTTAAAATGAATCGTCTTGCACGATTGTCCAATTGCTGAAACGGACTTCGGCGTTGTCGGCTAGGCATCTCTTCAGCAACACGTGTTCTCTGAAACAAAAAACAGCTCTGAAAACGGGTTTCCGTAGGCGACAGACAGTCACAACTGTTGGCTCATCTGCCGCTTCCATCCCTTTTATCCCGCGCTCTAATCAAGTGACCTGGTTGCATTTCAGATCATTTGCATACATCGACTAGCTGTGTTTGTCTCGCCATTTGCATAATTATGCGGCCAAAGCTTTATGGTGTTGAGAGAGAGAGAGAGAGAGATTTTTAAATTTGTTGTTCTGGCTTTTATTTTAATTCAGAGTTAACGGACCTACAGCCTTAACCACTGAACCAATTTTAACGAATGATGGCTCATTTTGTGTGTTCTGCTGACAATCCCCCCCCCCCCCTCTTCATCCTGCTTTTTCTAACTTGAAGATGCATTTGATTTAGACTTTCAAAAGTTGAGGCTATTTTCTTCAGCGTTCTCGGACCTACGTGATTTTAATCAATAATGGTTTATTTGTATGCTCTGGTGGGAGGTACATACTTTTCTTTTAAAATTTGAAGACACATTTGATAGTGTATAAATGGTGCTCGGTGGTGAAGTACAATTTGCAACGCTTGCTGTATCATTGTTGCACAAACATGGTGATAAATATTTCCACAAAAAGTATTTAAATAATTCATTATGCCTGAATATCTGTTTCTCCCAAGTGCTTTCTCCAAGATTAATGTAAATCCCGAAATACCTCCTAGCGTTTAACATAATTAAAAAAAAAAAGTTTTTATGCATTTAGTTTTCCCGAGTGAACTTTTATTAATCGAACAAAATATTTCTCTTTCACCCGGATTTAAAACTAAACGTGCTGCAGCGAAACTGTTACTACTTTTAGTGTTACGAATCTTATATTTTGTTTTTTTATTTTAATAACTGCAAAAGAATCAAAGAGGAAAATGCCAAAATTTATTTCCTTAATAATTCAGAACCGAATATACCGAATCATACACCCGAAACAGTTAAGACGACTTACAAGGATTACATGTTAAAAAACAACTCTTTTGTTACCTCCGTATTTCGAGTGACAAAAATACTTCATTCATTTCACTTTAAAGTGCTAAATAAAAAGTTTTGGTTTGAAGTACAATTGCGGATTGGGGGAAAACTGTTTCTCCGCGCATGACACTTCATAAAATATGCAAATGGCAATAAATCCCTATTGTTGCAAAACAATGCCAAAGGATGAACGGAATATCGAACTTTTCCCCCTCTCTCCTGCACTTCCTCTGGTGTTTAATAACCCTTTAAACTTTCCTTTCGAACGTTTTTCATTAGAGGAGACCATTTGTTTTGCCTTCTAATCCTCCTGTTCTTTATGTTAGCAATCCGAGTGACTCTAGTAGGTATCCATCTTCGATTTAATCGGGAAAGGACTATAAAAATCAAAAAATAATTCGCGAGTAATGTAAAAAGAAAGGGAATTAAAAAATACGCGGCTTCCGAAGTGCATTTTTCTACTCGCAGCAACTGACAACGTGCAGCAAAAAGTTTCCTAAAGTGATAACCGTTTTCCGTAAACCGATAGGTTCGAATTCCGGTTCGTAAATCCGCTTTTTCACGATGGCCGAGAGTGTTCTTCTTTCCATTTGATTTCGGTCATTAGTTAAACAGAACAATGAAGGATTCTCATTTTAACGGAGTTCGTTGTAGCGGTAATCTCGCGCTCTAGGATGTAATTCCTCGAAAAGTTTGTTTTATTTCAAAAAATATCTTCCCCGGATGCGATTCGAATCATCCATCTAGCTTTTTCTTGGAAAGTTTTTTCGTTCCATCGCGATTGTTGTTCCGAATTCCGCTCTTAAATGACGGCCATTTTGGAAATGGCTTAGCGAAAGAAATGATTGAAGTGGATCTTGGCAGTTAAAACGAACCACAATTCGAATTTAGGCGGTGTATTAATAGGATGGGGGATTAAACGATATTTCCATGTCTTTTGTGTTTCTGCCCGAGCCGACAAAAAACTACATTCATCATGGAATAATCGGGCGCATCAAGTTATTAACATAATCAAACCTTGTAAAGCGTGTTTTCAAAACAAGGATAACAGTGTTGACATTTCAAAGCATTTAATCTCCGAAAATACCCCCCTTTTTTGCCAATCATTGCAATGGATGCAGGAATTAGATTTTCAAACGAATCGAATCAATGGCCTAGAATTAATTCGTGAGTTGAAATTTGAATAGAGCATAAAAGTTCTTACCTAATTAAATATAAAATGTATCATTATTATTTTTTTTAATCCCTTTAACTAATTAATTCTGAACATTATCCTTTTCAACTGAAATTTCTATTGAGATATTAACTGTGGGATTAAAATAAAATATAGTCTAATAATCCTTGTAGTCTATACATTCGGAGAAGTATCAATCATAAAAAAAATCTGATGTGACATAACACATTTGATTTTATCCACGAATTAAAAATTTCTGTGAAAAAACAACAACAACAAAGCTGCATGCTGCTGTATTCTTATGATTCAATCTTTCTAAAAATGGATACATTCCAGTTGAAGTAAATGCATCCAATTTCATAGCATAAAACAAATTTCAGCAATTCTTTTGCTGTTAAAGAAAAACAAAAATGTTGAGCGATGATCTTTTGCTTCATCACGTTAAGAGCGTGAAACAATTGTCCCCCAAAATGAGTACCTTTTACTTTCCCTACATTACATAATATATGTAAAGGGAAAGTATTATAATGGACGAAATGTTCGACTCTCGGATTTTGATGAATCTATAGGTTTTGAAAATTTCTGAATGCGAATCACCCATTTTTCAATTCTGTTTGTGTGTTTGTCTACCTGTGAGTCTGAGGAGACTATATCTCTTACACAGATTGAATAAAATAAGGTCTGATCATTTTAATGGATAAACATCAAAAGATTATTGATGATCGGATTAGACTAATCCGATCATCCTCTACTCATTAGAGGAAGATCCTAAATTTTTTTGACATTTTTTGGAGGTCACTTCAATGTCAAAATGTTTGAATTTACAACGGCCTTACTGATTTTGACAAAATTTGGTTTCTAATCAGTAGTCAATGTGTAGAGTGATTTTTTTTCAAAAATATTTTAAATCGAGCCATTTTTACTGTAATTAGCGCTATTTGACAACAGCAAATCATCACACACACAGTGGCGCAACCAGAACTTTTTCTGGGGCCGGGGGGGGGGGGAACTTTCCAAATGTTTTAATCTTAAGAATAAATATTTTAAATGTTTTCTGAAATGCTAAATGAGGAACCATTTTTAACACTTTACAACATAGCTGAAAAGTGTTTATGACTTGGTTCATTCTGTCTATCTATCCGTTAGCACGATAACTGCCGTAAAAATGACTTTATCAAAATGAAATTTTAGCATATTGAGTTGTTGAGACGGTCGGTCTGTGGGACCTATAGGAATGTAATTGAATAATATCACCCAATTAGTTTTGGATTGAATCCGGGTTGGAAAAATGAAATACATTGAACCCTATGGGACCTCATTTCTCAAACATTTTTTAAGCGAATTTAAAATTCACAAATTGCTTCGAACATTTTAAAAAATATTCAAATTATCCCATAAAATATATATAAAAAAATTTCGGCAAAATATGTTTGGCAGTAAAAACTATACAAATACAAATTAAAATAATAATTGCACCCATATTATATGAAGAGATCACGTGATCCACTTCAAAATAAAATTGGGCGTCCATCTTGTGTCAAAATAATGATTTTTAATGTTCCTTTTTATTTATATTGAGTGTTGCATCCGTCCAAAATATCAAAAACAGTTTTATTTTTTATATTTTTCTGGCGCATCTATATACTGCGCCAACGCAATTACAATATTTTGGAGTTTAAAATGATCATCCAACTTTGATTATTTCTACAACGCAGTCTAATTTTCACGTATGGAGAATGTAAGCACATCAAGTTGTCAGATGAATTGTATAAGAATCGCTGAATTTCTTTAACGCAAAATGATCTGTCTCTGGATTATGCAATATAGCTGATATGAATGAAACATTCATTGATTTTACACATAGATTTTACACAGAGACGCAGACTATTCTATAGTATTGCGTTTTTAGATTAAGCATGGAGTTAAACAATATTTTTAGCTCCATGGTTTTAAGATTTTAAGTAAAATAAATTATTGTAGTATTGTGATAATTTTAAAAATATTGCCGCTGAATGAAAGGAATGGAAAAAAGTTTATGAATGAAATATTCACTGCTTTTATATAGAGAGCCAGGCGATTTATATTTCAATGACGTTATTTGAATAAAGGTCATTTGTTTTCGATGAAGTTTTTAAATATGATAAATTATTGTAGTATTGTGATGATTTTAAAAACATCACCGCTGAATGTATCGCATTTTAGAGATGTTTAAATAAAATTGCATTGCAATTGGAAAGTGTTTCATAATCAATGCTTTATGCATGATGGATCTTTCTTGTTGTTTTAAAATTTAAATCATATTACATTGACTGAAGTAGAGAAAATATTTTATAACACTTTTTGTATATAAAATTAAAAGTAATTAAATCACCATATCTCTATTTCGTATTTTTTACTAAAAAAGGTAAATAAAATAATAATGATAGACATAATGAATGTAGATATTTCTTTTAGTACAATATTATGAATTGCTATTTCATTTTAATTTTAAATTAATTTTCCTTGGTTTTTCTGGAAGGTTATTTAAAACCTTCTCTTCAGTTACATGCATGTCGTTATGTATAGCAATGCCATTTAGTCTCTCTTCAGAAATGGCATTTCTTAAATAAGTCTTTAAAAGTTCGGAACGCTCGTTACTGCATGTAGTCGCAGGTGAGGCGTACAGAATAATTAGAAGCTATTGAACCATCGGAAAAAGATTTTCATTACAAAGAGAAATAACATCTATGGCACACTGAGGTTTCTTCTTTGAAGAAAATATGAATTGTTTCCATAGTGTAACCTCACCTCCAATATCTGATGGCAAAGAGTGAAATTCTGCTAATTTAATCTAAATTCTGCAATATTATCAGCAATTTTATTTTTAGCGTTATGATCTGATTGACTGCCCAGCAATTTTTATGGGCTAAAAGTTTTGCATCTAGTGCATTGATGAGTTCATCCAAAAAGGGAATAAAAATGGCCATTCTAAAGTAATGCGCATCATTATCTGCTGGAATATATTTTCTCATTGAACCATCGGAAAAAGATTTTCATTACAAAGAGAAAGAACATCTATGACACACTGAGGTTTCTTCTTTGAAGAAAATAGGAATTGATTCCATAGTGTAACCTCACCTTCAATATCTGATGGCAAAGAGTAAAATTCTGCTAATTTAATCTAAATTCTGCAATATTATCAGCAATTTTATTTTTAGCGTTATGATCTGATTGACTGCCCAGCAATTTTTATGGGCTAAAAGTTTTGCATCTAGTGCATTGATGAGTTCATCCAAAAAGGGAATAAAAATGGCCATTCTAAAGTAATGCGCATCATTATCTGCTGGAATATATTTTCTCATTGAACCATCGGAAAAAGATTTTCATTACAAAGAGAAAGAACATCTATGACACACTGAGGTTTCTTCTTTGAAGAAAATAGGAATTGTTTCCATAGTGTAACCTCACCTTCAATATCTGATGGCAAAGAGTAAAATTCTGTTAATTTAATCTAAATTCTGCAATATTATCAGCAATTTTATTTTTAGCGTTATGATCTGATTGATTGCCCAGCAATTTTTATGGGCTAAAAGTTTTGCATCTAGTGCATTGATGAGTTCATCCAAAAAGGGAATAAAAATGGCCATTCTAAAGTAATGCGCATCATTATCTGCTGGAATATATTTTCTCATTGAACCATCGGAAAAAGATTTTCATTACAAAGAGAAAGAACATCTATGACACACTGAGGTTTCTTCTTTAAAGAAAACAGGAATTGTTTCCATAGTGTAACCTCACCTTCAATATCTGATGGCAAAGAGTAAAATTCTGCTAATTTAATCTAAATTCTGCAATATTATCAGCAATTTTATTTTTAGCGTTATGATCTGATTGACTGACCAGCAATTTTTATGGGCTAAAAGTTTTGCATCTAGTGCATTGATGAGTTCATCCAAAAAGGGAATAAAAATGGTCATTCTAAAGTAATGCTCTTCATTATCTGCTGGAATGTATTTTCTCATTGTCACTGCGGGGCTTGGAAATGAGAATACCTAAGTCTCTGCAGACATACAGATGCAGAACAGTTTCATATATTTTTAGAAATATTTCCACGGCTGTCTCATTTCTTGCAATGAATATTTTATGTTCATCATAGATTACATAGATTGCAAGACTCAAATCTAAATGCATTGTCTGTAAATACTTGCTTAGAGGAGGAGTTAGTTTAAATACAGAAGTAAGAGCAAATAAACTTATTAAAACATCACATTTGCATATTGAATTATACGTTTGTTCAATATGAAAGTTATTGAGGATATCTACATATACGACACCACACGCACAAAGACACTTGATGTCTTCTGCATCGGTTTTCCACACGGCAACTTCTCGCAAAGACTAAACCAACTCATTCTACCGTGGAAGAGAATGAATAAAATTTCTCATTATATATGCAAAAAAATCTGATGTGGGCAACACATGACTTTCCTTATATAATGCAATGAATTGATTACTTTTACAATAAAAAATAGGTTTTCTTATAGTAGATATTTATATTCTTTCCAAGATATGGAAGTTTCGTCAATGAGTCGTCATTTTCATTGATTTAGTGTCATTTTTATCCTTTGGGCGATATTTTCGTTAATTTGGCATAGCATTTAAAAAAGTCACCAAGTGGGCGACATTCCGCCAAATTGGGCGCCAAAATCTCGCCAACCGTTATGGATGGAGAAATAAGTTATTCTTATAGTAGGTAAATAACTATTGGCATTCAAATACAAAAGTATTACTTAAAGTATCTTTTCAGTGAATGGAACGAGCTAGGTCCACGAGAATGATGTCACTCAATGGATCGCATGGTATTACATATGAAAAGTGAACATGTTTCTCAATAGGAAATATTTTTTTCTTATTTTATATGACTTTTTGATAACTTTTTTTGGAAAATGTGCAATATCTCAAGAACGGTTCATGTTAGCGTTCTAAAATTTATGTCAATCGTTTTCTAATGAAAAATTACATAAGAAATGTCTATTTGCGTAACTTTATTAGCGGTTTTGATGTTTTGACGATTTTTTCAAAATTTCAATCAAAAATTTAGGAGGATTCTGAATATTCGATTACGTTTAAAGGGAATAGACTTCCAGTGTTTATGGATTGTGATTTTTATACCAAATTTCGTTCGAATCGGTCCATTCGTTCGTCAGTTATCGTCCTCAGACTCACTGACACACACACACACACACACACACACATCACTTAAAATGTTTGATTTGTGATTAGAGATGCTTGAAATGTGCTTTCGCGTCGAAAACTCGAATTCGAATTTTCGACCCTGTCACAATACTTTCCTTATACATTATGTATATAAGGAAAGTAATATTTAAATTTTACTTTAAATCAATTTTATTTAGTTTTTCTATTTTTTTTTGCAGTCGAAATCTTAAAAAAAATGTTAGTTTAAAAACGATTATTTTTAGCAACTTCTATGGCGCATCCACTTTTTTGCGCAGAAGAATGAATTTGGTCCCTTCTGCAGATTAGGTTTTCGTCAAGCATAGTCCCGGTACTGGTATTCGTAAAGGGGGGTGGGGTTAAGATTTAAATCTCTTTGGGTGGGGTTTAAATTCCTTTCTGGCTTAACTTGCTTAGGTACCCAGTGACCATGAAGGGTAAAGGGTCTCTCTACCCCCTCTATCCTACATGCAAGTGAACGAGATGAAAAAAGAGGGCATGCATTGAGAATCATTCAACTAGGAAGTTTATCCTTAACGTTTTTTCATGGGAAAATATATTTACTAATTTTTGATTTCCAGGCAACTTTTTACAAATAATTTAAAAATGTAACTATTTTTTTCCTGCGACATATTAAAAACATTTTTTTTTGGGGGGGGGGGGGGAGGGGAGGGGGTGAACCCCAACCGCCCCCGTGGCTGCGCCACTGCACACACACACACAAACACATACACAAATGATAAACCCAGCAATGAAATTCAACAACTTTTATACAACGTGCGATGCACTAACCCAACAATGAAATTCAGTATCTTTTATTTAACGTCCAAAGCATTAAAATAATTTTTGAAAATTCGAAATGCAGGGCTATTTTATTGTCACCATTGTGTGTCAAACTTTTAGAGCATCCCTTTAGAATGGGTATTTCGGTTTTGATGAAATTTGATTTTTAATTAGTTGTCAATAAGTAGATGGGGTTTAAAGCGGGCTATTTCTGGAATTAGAGTCACCTGGCAATAGCAAATTAACACACACACACATGATAACTCAACAATGAAGAAGTTAAACAAATGGGTTATTAAGATATTAAATCGATAATTCCCACAAAGCAACTTTGAGTATCAAGGATATTGAACTTAATTTTGCAAAATTTTGAATTTTTATCAATTATGCATCATTTTTATCAAGTGTGGGGTGTTTTTTTACCAAGTGAAGGTTATTTTATCAATTTAGAGACATTTTCGTTTAGTGGGAGATATTTTGTTCTATTTGCAACATTAATGAAAGTCTCCAAATTTGCAGACAATTGGAACGGTTGAATTTATAGATAAACGTTATCGAAACATCATTACAGCGCTATCTCCTAACAAAACACATTTAATTTAATTGATTTAGTGTTATTTTTATCAATTTGGCGAATATTTGATACATTTGGCGACATTTTTATTGATGTGGCGACATTTTCATCCATTTCGCAACATTTAAAAAAGTCGGCAAGTTGGCGATATTCCGCTAACTTTGTTGCCAAACGTTACAGAGACGGACGGATGGAGAAATGTTAATTTTAAGTAGGTTGCTATTGTGGTAGCGGTTTCAGAACCAACCTGCAAGTACCGATTCCGCTACACACAAGGCCAGTGATCGTAAAATTTATAGCAAAAACAAAAGAAGTGGTAATTATCATATTTAACTTAACATTAACCCAGGCATTGTTATTTAGATGAGGTTTTCCCAGTCTAGAAGAATTATATTCTAGATGGTATTCAGTGAGCAAAGAACATGAGGAAATACAAGAATGAAAGCACATTTATCAATTTAAACAACTCTATTTATTTTAATCACTTGCATATTCATCAACATAACTTTACTTAATTTACCATTTCAAATAATTCAGAGCTTCCTTTATCATTAACAATTATTATTTCAATTTTTGCTCTGCTCAAAATATCAATCATTATTTATTATTAAATCAAACATAATGTTACTTCTTAAAGTTATACAATTCTATTTTAACTTACTTAAAATTCAGTAAAACCATTATAATTCAAAATTATATATTTTAGTGTGCCAGTGATGTATAACGTGCCAAAGATTTCAGTTGGAACTTCTGGTTCCGATACAAAAGGGGTTACCTGAATTGAAGATTAAAACCCAAATTCACAGAAAAGTTCCATATTCGGAAAAAACACTGCTGGAACCCGGATTAAATGTCCGAAAATGAGTATCCAATCATCTCTCAATATAACAGGGCTTTTCGCCAGAAATTCCATTTATGTCATCCCTTCCGGTACAAACTTCGGTAGCAAAAGGGTCCGCGAGATATTATCCTGGAATAAAAAAAAAGAATTTAGAAAATTTAGAAAAGCGTTAAGGAACATCGAATCTTTTCCAGGATCTTCTTCATTCCGCTCCAGAAATGGATCATGGTTTCATTAGAAACAAAATCTCTCCAATCGAGGAAACTTAGCCATTTTGGTCAAAACCCTTTGTCTTAAGTTTTAAGACAAACTCTTGATGCGACTTCTCCGAGCGAAACTTCCAAGTCGAATCCCCGGGTCTCACGAGTCCAGCAAAAGTTTCTCCTCCACGGCGCTTCCTGATTGGCAGGCAAGCGCGCCCGGCAACAACTTCTCCTCCGACCACACGTCACACATCCCAGCCGAGACAGAAATCCTGGCTCGCGCCAACGGATTCTCGACAAAACACAGTTTTTAATGCAAAACGAATCCAGACGAGGCTTACCGAAATACAGCACAGGCACGGAAGGAAAGAAAGATGTTTTTCTCACAGAAAAACACGAAAGGCTCATGGTGCAGAAATTGCGACATGACACTATGTTATTTTATTTTGCAAATTTTTGCAAGAAAAAGTTTGAAAAATATGTATTGTTGGTCCAAATGATCAGAATTATGACATGTTGCCCTTCGCTTTAAAAGACTTGAGAAAAGTTTTCAATTGATACCATACTTTACAATGTATTCCCCGGGGGGGGGGGAAGTAACTTCTCCTCTCCATCAAAGGGAGCTACTGGCGTCACGAATTCAAAAATCGTATTTCGGCTTTTTTTTTACAACAATGATTGAAACTATTAAGTCTCGGGATCACTTAGTCATAAATAACCCCTTTTATGCATGATTATGTCAAATTGTGTCCTATTCTACCATGTTAAAAAAATATAAAATTTCGAATAAATTTCTTATCTCGAATTAAAAAAATTCTATCTAGTTCTAGAATTTTTGATAGCCAGATATAAAGCTGTTAATTGTTGTGGCAGCTAACGTGTACAAAAACAAACAAAAACCCGACCACATACATACAGACGGATGGACATCACTCCAAAAATAGTTAAAACGTGCTCAGGAGGTCCTAAAACATATATTGGCACTCAAATCTCGAATTCGAAAATTTCCGTGAAAATAATACTTTCTCTACACTATACATGGTATAAGAAAGTAAAAATGCCCATAACATTCTCAGCATAGTGCAACGACTTGACTTCTCTAAAAGTAAAGCGATGATCTACCACCGCATAGTGTTTGATGTTGAATTGGTTATAGTGTTTGATTACAGTCTTTTGCTATTTATAATATATTTGATAATTATAATTTTGTTGATAATTTTATTGATTATAGTGCTTGATTTGAATTAAAATCGGGCGCTTTTTTCGACGATTACATTTAAAACTATTCCGAAGTACTCAATTTATATTTCCTGTAAATCTAACTTGACAATTAGAAATATTGCTATCATTTGCTAAGTAATAGAGTATATTCTATTAAATTAGATTAATAATTAGAAGTTAATGGCCAAATAACGGTCATTCATTGCACAAAATGAACACATTTTATAAACAAATTGAATCTCCGGGAACGCTTGTTTCACTGGGGCCTACAATTTAAGTTTTATAAATTCGTCACTGAAATCACGCCCAGTTGAAACAGCTGATGTATGTTCTAAAGTTTGTAAAACGTATAAATCCTTTGGAAACTCGAATTGATTATAATAGTTCCTTTCATATTGAAGGGTAAGGCAGTAAAAATATAATGCGGATAGCACTTAATTTTAACTACACGAAATGGCTATCTTTAAGAATGACAGTCATTATTTTTTTTTACGTAAATTGAATTTTATCGTTTGAAATAATACATGAAATCTCGATACCTACATTACATTGCATAAATTCATAGTTTTTAAATGATACAAATTATGTCAACCAACGTAGAACAAGTCATTGCATTCAGTTTTCTCTGCACAAATAGGATGCAGTGTAAGGAAAGCAATCATTTTGTATAGGATACATTTTATAAATTGCATGACCCGCTCATTTAAAGGTCATGTTTTGCAAAATAATATTACAACAATTTTGCATCACGGCACAGTAGTTTAATAAAAAATGTATATATTTTAATTTATTTATTTTTCTATTATAATTATAAATTGTGATATAATTTAATTGCATTTGTCCTTCAGAATATACTTGTAGAAGCTGAAAGTAGAAGGAACTGAAACGTCTATTAAAGCTTAAAATACCAGAATGTTTAAAAGTTATTTCTTGGTGACGTTAGTGTTACTCCTGGGCCGGCTATCTATCTGATTCACATCAATAATCGTCCATTTAAACATCCAGCACATTTTGGAAGTTTTGTAAACTGTGTGCGTCCCGTTCATAATGTTCAATATGCGTCCAGTTCATAATTTTTTGATATCGTAATTTAATACAGGACTTCTAAACACTTAATTTTTCGTGTTTGTACGTAAAAAGTAGGCATGGCTCCAAAAATTAAGGGAGTGGGGCTAAAGAGATACTTAATTAACTGGATTGTAGTTCAACTCGACTGTCTCACACCAGAATCCATTGTTAAATAGCTTAGGATTTTTTTTTTGCAAATTTTGCAAGAAAAAATTTAAAAAATTTGTATCGTTAGTCCAATGATAGCATCTTACCTTTCATTTTTAAGATTAAGAGCTTCAAAAATCTTTCGATCGTTACCAAGTTTGACAATATACCACCGAGGGTGGTCACTTGTTTCCCTATGAGGGGACTCATGACGTCACGAACACAAAAATGGCATCGGGACTATTCCCCACTGCAAGGAATGAAACTGTTAAGTTTCGTGATCATTCAGCCATAAATAACCCCTGTTATGAATAATTATATCAAATTGTATCCTATGCTGCCATGTCAAGGAAATATAAAATTTCTAATACATTGCAAAGTTGAATTTCAAAAAATTTTATCTAGTTCCACATTTTTCGTTAGCGAAGCCGGATATAAAATGTTGTGAAAATCCATTAATATGTGTACACAAGAAATCGACAACAAACAGATAGACAGACAGAC
The DNA here is from genome assembly GCA_951213105.1 of Amaurobius ferox. NCBI lineage: Eukaryota > Metazoa > Arthropoda > Arachnida > Araneae > Amaurobiidae > Amaurobius > Amaurobius ferox. Next base: position 3,906,978 of record OX578138.1, read on the forward strand.
AACAGAAAGATAGATCGACATGACTCTAAAAATAGTTAAAACGTGTTCAAGAAGTCTTAAAACATATATTGGCATCAAAATTTAGAAATCGAAAATCTTCGTGAAAACAATACTTGTTCTATACTATATTCTATAATATTAGAAAGTAAAAATTGTGATTTGAGGATTCCTAGTCATGGTGCCCATTAAGAAGTATGCATTGTCTTATTATTAACACTAAAGTGAAGCGAGTAGCTACCAATCATGTACTGGAGTTAGGTAGAATACCCGTTGATCGCGTAGTGGGCGATCTTGTAATAAATTTCTTCCTTTAAGGAACGTGGCCTCAATCCTTCGTCCTTTTGATAGTCTAGGCAGGGCCTGATTAAGCCAATGTAGGGATCAGGGCCTGGTGTTCATTGGAGGCCCTCATACATTCACAGCATACTAAATATATACAAAAAAAAAAAAACTCAACAAATTTGGAAGTTTTGGACCACTGTTCCGAAGGCACTTTTGTACATGTAGAACATTTTATTTAAAAGTAAAACTTTTAAATAAAACTTTAAAAGATGTATAATATTTAAAACTATTAACATATTTTCAATATTTAAAATAAAAACTAACATTATCAGTTTATATTATTCAAATAAGTAATAAATAATTATTTCTGATTAAAATGTTTTAACACATAAAAAATCGAGGGGCCCGGCGCCGCTGCCCCGTGCGTTCATCAGGCCCCGAGTCTAGGTAGGCCCCAAGCTGAAATAGTAACGAATTTGAAAATTAATCTACAAATTCTTACATAGCATGTCAATACCGAGGACATAAAAAAAGCACTAAAAAATTGTTTAAAATGCACATAAAAATGTGCGGACCAAATCCCCTCCTTTTCATTCCTTTCCTCTAGAAAGGAGTTGGTTTTTCCCCCTGACTTCCCTTCCTCTTTTGCTCTTTTCGGGGTGTGTTAATGTCCGTGTCATTTTCGTTAATCCTTCTCCATTGACAACCTGGAAGACAAATGAAATATTTTTCTTTAAACATCCCGACAAGATAACCCCGTGTCTGAAAAAGTGCGGCTGAAAATATTAAAAGTAAGCGCTTTCCATTCCTCTACAAACCACTAATCTCGAGGTTTTTACTAATGGGGCGCCCACTTTTATGTGCACTTCCGGAATATGCAAAATACTTCCGGCCCCTAACAATTCAGAAGCTATTTTTGTGGCGCGGTTCATTTTTTTTCCCGCGTCCGTTTAAAAAATATCGAGGTGGATATTGTATTAGAATGTATAAAAATGTGTGGTCATTTGGGGATTGTTTATAAAAAGCTGGAAGGCGGCTTGGTGGGTCTTAGATACTCGTACATTTATTATCATGCCAAATTGCACTCAGTTTTACTGAAAAATTGTCTTTTGGATGCAAATCTTGCAATTTCGAAATAAGAAAATTTAAAGAAAGTTTGAAAAAGAAAATTTATTTTAAACGGATACTTGCTACTTTTACGCTATAATTTCTATACAATATATAGTATAAGTACTGCGATATTAAAACCTATTGCATAAAAGCCTTATACAGAGTTCCAAGGAAAGTCCTTAAGCACCCCCAATAACAGGTGCTGAAATCCCTTTTATTCAATCGGAGATGGCTATGAATGACTCCATTGCCTCTGATATCCTCAAGTATGAGCATCGTTGGAAGGTACAAGGATACCATACTGAATTTTGTTGGATCCCAGGATATGTTGGTCTCAAAGTAAATGAGTTGACAGACATGGCTGCTAAATCAGTTGCTCAAACTTTGAATCTGGCCATACCTTTAACTGACATCAAACAATTCGTTTTGAAAAATATTTATGACACATGGCAGTATTCCTGGAATCAGCCATCTCATAATTAGTTGTACGAGATAAAGCCTTCAGTACAAAAATGGACTCTTTTCCAGTGTAGGAAACTTGAGGCAATTTTAATTCGTTTGCGCATGGGTCACACTCGTTTGACCCATAGGCACCTACTTTTAGGAAAAATTGAACCCCTTTTGCAATGGTTGTTAAACCTCAGCGAGTGTCAAACATATTTTAACTACTTGTATTAAATATAAACAGTTTCGCTTTAAGCATTTCAAGACTTATACTTTGGCAAAATGGATTGGAGAAAATCCTCATGTCCTGGACCAATAAGAAAGGGAAAGGCTTTTCCCTTTCTTATTGGTTTTTTCCATCATTTTTAACGTCACCTTCTATAGCCACTTTTCATCTTGTTTGCATTGTTGTATATATTCCATTGTCATGTTTTATTCACGCCCTTGTCACTCTTTAAAATTATACGCTTATTTTTAATCCATGCTAATATATGTATTTCGGTACCATATGTCTGGCGCAGCATATCCTCTTTGGATCTTGTGCCAAAAACCTTAATCAACCAACCCATCAACCAATCAATTGAGCACAGTCACTTTATTATAAAGTGACCGTGTCTGATTAAATAAAAGAGATTTCAGCGCCTGTAGCGGATCATTTAAAAATGTTCGTATAATGAACTTGATAACAAAGTAAGATATATTGTTTATTGAATGCTCAACGATTCATAATATCTTTCATAATGAAGGAAGACGTCTGTATGTGTGTGTTTCTGTATGTGTAGTGTAGCGGATCATTTAAAAATGTTCGTATAATGAACTTGATAACAAAGTAAGATATATTGTTTATTGAATGCTCTACGATTCATAATATCTTTCATAATGAAGGAAGACGTCTGTATGTGTGTGTTGCTGTATGTGTAGTCTGTAGCGGATCATTTAAAAATGTTCGTATAATGAACTTGATAACAAAATAAGATAGATTGTTTATTGAATGCTCTACGATTCATAATATCTTTCATAATGAAGGAAGACGTCTGTATGTGTGTGTTTCTGTATGTGTAGTCTGTAGCGGATCATTTAAAAATGTTCGTATAATGAACTTGATAACAAAGTAAGATAGATTGTTTATTGAATGCTCTACGATTCATAATATCTTTCATAATGAAGGAAGACGTCTGTATGTGTGTGTTTCTGTATGTGTAGTCTGTAGCGCAAAATCGAAGCGTTGTACAACCATGAAATTTAGTACACAAGTACTTCAACACCCGAATAGGTGCACCTTTGCGTTATTATTATTATTATTTTTATTTTGAATTAGTTTTCTAATTGTTTCATGTTTTTACTCGATTTTGGGCGATATTCACACACATGAACTCTCTAACGACTTAAAATATCATCACAGAGTTTCTTTCTTGACACCATAGGAAAGATCGAAAAAATCTCTCTCAAAAAACATTGAACGGAGTCTATGCGATTAATAGACGATTTTTCGAGAATTTACAAAAAATATATATACTTTTCGTGCTTTGTAAACCTTCCTGATTTTTATACTGCAATATACTAATACAAGGTAGGCTCAAAAAGTTCGGACACTCTTCTGATATCTCCAATCCTGATTGGAGGAGAGGGGAACTATTTTACCGTGGCGTAGAGGCACATGTGACGCGAGATGTGAAAGGAAGAAGCCGGTGTTTTTCCACCTGCTGCGCAGGTGCAATGTTTCTGTCGGCAATTTTCCCAAAAGCTGGCAGGATTTGATGTTCGTACGTTGTTCTCCAAACGCCATTTCCATTTTCGACGAACGCGAACGACTCCAGTTCACTGATACGCATTGTCTGGAAAAGCTCCTTCCTTTCTACATCTCGCGTCCCATGTGCCTCTACGTCATAGTGCCTCTCTCCTCCAATCAAGGTTGGAGATATCAGCACAGTCTCCGAACTTTTTGATCCTACCTTGTATATAACTAATATAATAATGTTCATGTGTTAATAGCAGCTCCTAAATACACCCCAGACAACTTCAGAAAAGAAATTCATAAACCCATTCGTTAATTAATTATAAATTTTTTAACCAAGTCACGCCTTACATTTTTAGAATGAAGTTAGCGTTTCTTCACGCACGGGGGAATCTCGTAGTCTCCGCAAGTGACAGAATTTGACATTGACAGCGATTTATATCTATATATATATATATTTCTTTTAGAATAATAAATTCAATTTATCCCTGCTTTAACCTCTGGACAACGACGGGTACATTCTCTAGTAAAGAATAAAGCTATTACAGAAGGCATTTATTTGACACAATTGGGTTTTTGATGAATGGCTGTTCTATTTAGGAACGATAAAATACATGTCCAGGTGCAGCCTGTTCAAAATGTCCTCCGTTACCAAGAATGCACATTTGAATCCGAGAAAGAATGTGGCAGTGAATATAAACAAGCATTGGCGGTATCACCGTATCACAGTCTCAAATGTTACTCCTTTTTCTTTATGAGTCATTTATCAGACAGTTTGTAAAACTTCATATACCTGTACGCGAAAATGGTAGACTTTTTAAAATTGTTAATATAATACTGTACTGCATGAATATTTTGTTTTCACCTTTTCTGCAGCCGGTTTCTTAATGTGTCATCCGAATGGGCCTACACATTCATGCGTTTAATGATATTTCTCTTACTGTGTGTCATTTTTAGGGTGCACTGCTGTTATTATAATTATACATTACCTGGAATAGTAAAGAATTATTTTGGTTCAATTGAATCATTTCCAATTCTAATTTTGATGTTTATCTGTACTATGTAATGCACTGTGCTGAAAATGGATCTTCGTTATGGATCGCTGGTGAGTGAGGGGTTTCTGTAATTTCTCTATTCTCTCATACTATTCTCTCATTTGACTCCACTGTGCTGTAGGTTTTTTTTATCTAAAATAGAAAAAATCCTAAATTAAATTAAATACATACACTATTATCAAAGGAGTGTGTTTTGCAAGCACAAATAAATGGATGTCATTGTTTATTGATTTTCCTGAGCCGTTTATGAGACATTAAACATTTCACGTTTTATAATCAAGCGAATTACAGAAAACTGGATGTGCTTATTTTAATCAGCAAAATCAATGTAATCATGGATATTCACATGACTGGGATACAGATAAGCTATAATTTGCACCCCCTCCCCACAGCAAATGTAACATTGGAACTTGTCAATCTGTAGGGAAAATCGTGTGTTAGACAGAGCGTATTTTCATTCACAGTTCCTAAACTGGCTTGTTCTCCTTTTCTTTTCATGAAAGTGTTAATATACTGTTACGCGCACTGGAAGCTCTTGTGAGAGCCAGAAGGAAAAAAAATAACACCTTTCCTATAACGCGAATCCAGGTTTGCCTTTTCAGGAGTTCATTGTGATGAGAATAGCTATTAAAATGTTCACTCATTAAAAATTTATGATACTTATCAGTTGTCAAAATTGAATCCGCATAAAGAAAACGTTTCCAAAAACTTGCAGATAGCATCCTCCACAGACCGGTTTCGCCTTTTGTATGCTATCATCAACACAGAATAGCCAATCCTTGCAATAACAGCGAGAATATTTGCACAACACTATAAAGACCGACCCATTTAGTTCATCTTATTTCTTAAAGATTGTTAGTTCCCAGAATCAGCCTAAAATTGTTGGACCGAATTATAAGGGCCGTGGTAAGACTGGATTTGCCTGCTTCTACAGAAAATTGCGGCAAGTTTTCTGGCTAGCATCAACTATTCTATGCTGAAAAGCGCCTTAAAAGGGAATGAAACGGATACGTTTATTTGTAATAGGAGTTGATCCTATCTACTAGTTGTTTCAGATGATATTTCTGGCATGGAATAAAAAATATTTTAGTATTATAATTAAGATATGCACGATTGCAATTACTTTGTTTATTCTTCTTATTGAACGTTATCGTGTTGTGCTTTATTTATTTTTATTTTCCTAAATTAGTTTGATTTTCCTGGAGGCATTCATTATTTTCTCAGAATGCATGACCGTATCTAATGTATTTAAACAAAAGTTACCAAACTTTTCAATTTTCATTGTTTGACATCAAAGAATTTTGTTCGCTGCTACCCCGCCAATTTTTCCAAACACTTAATGCACGCTTCAAGTTGTAGGCTCGAAAATATTATTGCTGTATGAAAATTCTTCTCATCCCAGACGTAGGCGAGAAGTAATAAACATTGTTCTATTTCAAAAACAGGCTCGTTATATTCAGAATTAGCAGTCCGGGGTGATTATATCACACGTGTGTATGTATCTTCCGCTAACTCGGTTACAGGCAAACTCGCGACGAAAATCAATTATTCATAAAATTTATTCATACGAAAGCTAATTAGTCGATATTATTTTGTAATTTCGCGAGGCTCTCGAATTATTTTACTCTGGATTTAATTCACGCGCCCTTGAGCTGCACCCGTTTAAAAGCGAGAAATTTCAAAATTCAATTGTTTTTTCGCCTGCGAGTGCAGAGGCCGAACTTCAAAGCGAGCCCCAAATTAAAGCTGTAGATTAAAATTAGAAACAAACAGAAACTGGAAAGTGAAATTTTTCAGTTTTGTCAAACTTGATTGGCGAGAGCGCTTCCGAAAATTTTCTGCCGAAAATTTTCGGGACCTCCCTTTTCTTTTCGAAAAGTTTTTGAAGTTCCCTAACGCAGTTACCAGGCGCCTTTCGACTTCTTAGCGGAAAGTTCGCGGAGTAATTAACAGAAGCATTCCGTGAATTAACACTCTGCCTTTACGTTGACAAACTAATTTATTCCCATTGGTGCAAAACCTCGATGTAAGAAAATACGAGGGGGAGGGGGGTGTTTAAAGGGGGTGTAGGAGAGAGTGCCGGCTGCATTGCGCGCTTTGTTTTCCTCGCGCTGTCTTAATCTCATTATCGTCTGGCAGCTGATCTGAGTAATCCCCCCAAATTCAGAAACAATTCGATTATCGTCTGATATCAACTGCGAAGAGTGGAGTTGTTTTTCAGTTCTTTAAAGAAGAAGATTCAGCCGAGAAATGTAACGAGAGACGGAAAAGCAGGTGTGCGTGGAAAGGGCGGGCGGGGGGATTTATGGAAACCGTAAAGCGCTTCAACATCCCCCTACGATAGTGCTTAATTACCTCCAGAGTTGGAGAGAGGGAAAAATTCTTGCTTTTTCGTTAATTTTAATAATTAGAGCGCGAGCAATTTACTTGTCGACATAAGTGAAAGCAATTAAAGAAAAGGGAAGCCGTGTAGGAAATTCGAGCAAAATAAAAGAATTCATCCCAAACAATACGCTCCGCTGACGACGTATCATTGTCTCTCTAATGAAGGTTGAAAATAGTTCGATAGAGCGAAAAAACTTGTTTCATTTATGTCACGTTAAATAGGATTAGTTAAAAAGGGAAAGTTGGATTAAAGTCTCACTTACCTGTTGATTGGAAAAGCAACAAACAGACGTTCGACTTGTTGCTGGAATAAAAGTTCTTCAAAGGAAACTTTTCATTCCCACTTTCCCCAGTTGCTCATTTCGGAAAACAGCATTTTTAGGGCTTTGGCGGGATATTGAATTTATTAAATTAGAGAGCGGGAGATATGACAATAATTATTTCGCTAAGAACAAAAATATGAATATTCAACGGTAATAATCATCGGGAAGCTGTAGAAAAATCTTGTTTCGCGGTTTGTGGCTATCCAAACGCCTTTGACGGGTACTTTTGTCACTTTTTGAATGCCTGCCTCAACTTTTGCGAAATAAGCGAGATAAGATTTATTACCCATAGTTAAGTAGGAGGCATCGTAGAGCTTCCGGAAGAAATATACTTCCGTAAACAAATACTGTTTGCTGGGCAAAGTTTTAGAAGGTTTTACAGTCTGCATTCACTGTCTGCTCAAGAATCTTTTAAACAAGGAAATACTCGAATCCAGTTTTATAGATAATTAATATCTGACGAAAATGACGAGAACTTCATTTGGTGCACTTGTAGAGTAAATATTGGGTCATTCGCGAGAGCTTATTGACGCGAATGTCTCAGTATTGAGCATTCAAAGGGAAGAGCGGCTCGAGGGAAAAAAAAGTCAAATGAAGTATGCAATAGAAAAAGATATTTCCCGAATGACGAATGCCATTGTTGTTTCGATAATATTTTTGTGAACGTAAACGAAAATTAACTAGAGTGGGGTTCCACTCGACTCTTTCGTACTAAATTCATTTTTAGTAACTTTTTCTTTCTTTTTTTTCAAGATATTTTTTTAAAAATCGGCATCATTCCAATTATATCGTGTTACTCTTTACTCTAAAGGGCTTGAAAAATAGTTTTTCGATTGATACTATACTTGACAATGTACCTCCGACGGGTCATGACGTCACGAATAAAAAATTATATCGCGGCTATCTTTCGCAAAAGTAATTGAGACTGTTAAGCCAACCATAAAACCTTTTGATGCTTGATTATGCCCAATTGTGTCCTATTCTGCCATGGTAAAAATAACTGAACTCAGCTTTCTCATGCCAGAATTCATTTTTTTCAAATTTTAGAAGAACATTTTTGAAAAATTGGTATTGTGGGTCCGAATGATGATAACTCTATCCTTTACCCTTCACTTTAAAAAGGGCTCTTAACAAAATCTTCAATGGATACCATACTTGACAGTGTACACCCCGGGGTGGGAAACTTGCCCCTCAGGGGGGTACTCATGATGCCACAAACAAAAAATTGTGTATCGGGCTATTTTTCACAACAATGATTGAAATGATTCACTGATAAATCCTTTTATGCATGATTATGTCCAATTTTGCCCTAAATATCCTAATGTCCAATTTTGTTCTAATGCTGCCATGTTAAAAAAATATTAAATTTAGAATAAAAAGTTTTCGCTTGAATTTATAAAAATTCTATCTAGTTCTAGATTTTTTTTAAAGTTTCGTGAAATTTTATTAATATGTATGGCTGCTATTGTGTGCACAAGAAATCGATCACAGCTATTAGACAGCCATCACTCCAAAAATTGTTAAAATGTGTTCAGGAAGTCTCAAAATATATACATCAAAACCTCTAAATCGAAAATTTTCGAGAAAACAATACTTTTTCTATACTATAGTATGAGAAAGTGAAAGTAACGGATTGTTGCATTGCATGCATTCACAGTGAGTTAAAATCTTATACCATGTTTGTAAATGCATTACAAAATAAAAGTCTGAAGTATGTGTATTTTCAGAGAAACCTCGTTTTGCCTATAACGAACATCGATTGTAAAAGAAGTGTTTTTTTATGCCTATATTTATTTATTAGTATACATTTCTTAACGGTTAAGTTCAGTTACAGAGAAGGAAAAAAATAATATAAAAGTGACTCATTCAAGAGTGACACGTAAACGCAATAAAATGAGTTCTTGAAACAAGAAAATTAAAATAATTAATTTAAAAACTTGCATGTAATTAAACCATGACAATTTATACAATCAGGAAACATTATAACACGAAGTTTATACAAACATTCGATGTATTATGAAAAATAGGTTGAAAGTAAACAATTGAGCCATCTGACACATTGTGCCATTGGTTAATTCCTTAAGAAATTTTTTCTGTGAAAGGATTCATTAAATAGTATAAGAATATTTCTAGTACATATTAATCTTAGTAATCTAAGACAATCGACATTGTTATGTAGTAAGTTATAAAAATATGGAAACAAAAACTTTCTTCTATATTCTATTCTAAAGAATTAATATTATATTTTGATCGGAACAAAGAACAAAATATGAAGGTGATACCAAACCCGATTGATTTGCAAAAAATATATTATCCGAAATTTGTTTTGAATTTTTTAATCATTATTATTAAAATATTTATAATATGGATTCCAAATGATGCATTCATACTCCAAAACGGGTCTCACAAAAGAATTAAAACCCACTGTAATATCTTGAAAATCTTTGCTCATTCTTGTCAAATTTCCAAATTGTATTTTTAACAATTTTAGACGGTTCTTTTGGGGTTCGTTGTCACTTTTCATTGCATGTCAATTTGAGAGTTTCGACAGAAAAATGCAATCTTGTTGCTTCATAGTCGCTGTGCCTCGCTTTATTTGATCCCTTTAGCGTTTCTACTTTGCCTGTAAATGTACTTTTTTTGCGAGGGTACACTTGCCGTAGGAAAAAGTAGCTCCCGCGTTATAAGTTCATTGAGAATTGTTGTGGAATCTTCTCGATGTTGTTCTCATTGTTTTCAGCTTCTTTGCAAAGCATGAGGCATGGCAATATCGTTTAAGGGGGCATTCTACTTTTAAAATGGGTAAAGATCGACAAAATCAACGCAAGTTATTTTATTTATATATTTTTTAAATAAAATTGGCTGAAATTATCGGCATGAAGATTTTAGGACAGGCAAACATAAGACTCTATTTTAAAGTTCAAATAAAATCGTCATTGAAAATGGATATATAATGCATAAAAATGTGTTATTGGGTCGTTAAAATCATAGTAGGTTATTGCATGATATTTTACCTTTTTATAAATATAATCAAACTACTTTTTGGTTTAATGAGAGACAGCATTCGTCATCCGCTTTTGAACTAGGATTATTGGATTATTTTAATTTTCAATGTTGTTGTACATAAAGTTGGCCTTATTTTTAATAATATGTATTTTCAATGTTGGGTGGATTCGTGGAAGCATTGATGAATTATTAGCAGTAGTGAAAGAACACAAGATATAAAAAAAAAAAAAAACTAATTTCTGTTAAACAAGCACATGCATCCCATTAAATGATTTTGGGAATCCTATCGTTATACAATAACCATATTATTTGTTAATAATTTTGTTAATCGTATTTGCTAATATATTCTTTTCATTCGAAATGAAAATCAAAAATTTCTGCCAACTTCATCCTATTTGCATATAAGCACTCCATTATGAAGGTGTTTTCCTAGAGTGTCCCAGGACCCAAATGGAAAGACATCATAGAGGAGAGCGATCGAGGATGAGCGAAATGATGCTGGAACTGCTTTCAGGCAAGGGCAGTGGTATTGGACGAAAAGAGATGAAGCCGTAAAGTCTACTGCTAGGTGTAGAATGATGATAAAAATGTCATATTTATGCGTATATTTACGATCCAATACAATTTTTAACAATAATTCGATACTACTGTAGAGTCTTTCCATTTCCGGTTCGGCATCTGTGACATATTCCAAGCTTGTCGTTTGTAGTTATGCGTCAATCGATAGAGGGCGCTTCTATAGCGGAACTATAAATTCTATCCAAAATTCAGATCTACCATAAGAGCGCCCTCTATCGATAGACCTAGAACTATAAGCGACAAGATTAGAATACAGTCTCTGGAAGGATCGCTTAGTCCCATTCTATGACGCTATGCAATTGGACCACTTTGAAAAGTCTCCTCATTAGAAGCGTGTCCTACTAAGAATTTTGAGTGATAAATTTCCTACTCTCCATTAACGTAAAGATTTTGTTTAAAGTTATCTAATTTTATCTTTATTAAGCTAAATAAATGTCTACATAAAAGTTTTATGCGCTGAGAAAATGTCGTCGAAAAACGACCCTTTTGAAAATGTGTCATTTTTTCGAGGACTCCCGCCACTTTGTTTACGATCCTACCAATACTCCATACATCACACTCGACTCCGAATTTGGCGGGAAAATCACTGCGTGCTGTAACCGCGGCCATGTTGTCAAGCTGTTCCTTCCTAACGGCCCATTAGAAGCTCCCCGCACCGCCTCTGCTTTTATTACGGCCAGCGTGGAAATGCGAGGCAGAGCGTATCATGCTAATATAGGGCCGTATGTATAAGAACCTTGGGGCCGCAGAGAGACCTGGAAATTTATAACCGACGCGTTGGCAATACTCGTTGTCAGTGGGCGCCATCTGGCGTGAACTCTGTAATTAATAGTTGGTGTAAGTACGGGTCAAGTAAGCATCTTTGCCGGGTACTGTTAAGAAGAGTTACGGTATGCGTAGCTGCGAAATATATGCCGTCGAAGTGATGAGGCTAATTGCGCAGCTACTGGCCGTCGCATTAGACCGTGATTTAGAGCAGAGCTACTCAATGAATTATAGGGAAGACGAAGAGATACAATCGGATTAAAAACATTTAGGTTAAAATACAATAAATGTACTTTTAATGTGAAACACCTTAGGGTGCGGGGTAAGGAGTAAATCATGAAAAATATGTGACAAAAGTGACATCATACTGTCACAAACACCTAAAAACCAACCATTGTCCATTTGAAGGTCCGGATCGCTTGACCTTGGCAAACACATTCTGTGAACTTGGCGATGAATCTGGCGAAAGATTGGCTTTTTTTCAGGCAAATTTTGTGAACTTTACGAATTTTTTAGTTTGGCTACGAACTTTAGGATAGGTGCTTCCTCCGAAACTTTCCACAGAGGTTATATAAGCTCCTTATAGTTCAGTTAGGTTGTAAAGCAAAAGTATATGCTGAACTCAATGCAAAATAATATGTAATTTGTCTTCTGTATATTGTATACCTTCTTGTACTGTTATAAAACATAAAATTTTAGTACTACATTATACGACAATATGCGCTTATTGTTTGCGTATGCAAACGTCATATCGAGACTTTTGATCGTCAATAACTTCGATCGAACGAAATAGACTGCATTTTATTAATTTATCGAAACTGATTAAAAATGAATCAAAAAATAATATATAATTAAAAGAAATCGCAATCGTTCACACATAACAGAGCACCAACCTTTTCCCATTCGAAATAAGTGAAATGTTTCGCATCAATCTCTAACGAGTAACAGAATTATTTATTTTTATTTTTATTTTCCCTACACATATAGGGAAAACATCGATTATTCAAATTCGAGTTTTCGACGGAATGGCATGTTTCAAGTCTCCCTGAACTCGAATTGAACGTTTTTAGGGCAATGTCTGTGTGTGTGGATACGATATCTTACGAATGAATGGAGATCCATAATTTATTGATTTTAGACGCAATCAAACATTCAGAAGACACCCCCACCCTATTTTCGAATAAATGTTTCAAAACTCGGGACATTCAACAATGTTCAATAACCAATTATTTTATAAGTATAACTTTTTATTTTAAAACGAATAACATGTACATTGAAATGGTATCTTGAACATTGCACGTTTTTCAACTCAATGTATCTATGAAATTACATAAAAATGATTATTCAATATGCAACGACTCATTTGGTGAAATATCACCAAGTTAACACTTTTCTTAATACGGTGCCAAAGTGGCAAAAATGGCGTTCAAGGTACGAAAATGACGCCAAATTAATGAATAAATTAACTTATTTTAATATACTTTATAATATACAACACCTTGATTTATCTGTCTAACTCTGGATTAGGCTAATTAAAAATTTTGTCGATGACTTTGGAGAGATATCGCCAACTTGGCGACTTTTTTTAATGTTTCAAAATTGACGAAAATGTTGATAAAACAATCAACCAAATCGATGAAAACGACGCCAAATTGATAAACATAACGCCAAATCAATGAAATTAATTGTTTTGAAAAAGGAATAATATTGTAATGATGTTTCGATAGCATTTGTCTGTCAAGTCCAACCATCCCGCTTGGCTACAAATTTGGCGACTTTTTAAAATATCGCCCAATTTATCAAAAGTCGTCTAATCGATAAAATGTCGCAAATCGATAAAATGTCGCCAAATTGATAAAAATGTCGCTGAATTGATAAAAATGTCGCCAAATTGATAAAAATGTTGACAAATTGATGAAATTAATTTTGTTTTGAAACGGGATAGTATTGTAATAATGTTTCAGAAACATTTATCTGTCAGTCCAACCGTCCAACCTGGCGACACATTTAAATGCCGCCAAATGGATTAAAATATCCCCAAATTAACGATAATGTTGGCAAATCGATATAAATGTCGCCAATTTGATAAATATGACTCCAAATCAATAAATTAATTAATTTTTAAAAGGGGATATAGTATTGTAATGATGTTTCGGCAGGTTTTGTCTGTCAGTCTAACTGTTCCACTTGTCGATCATTTTGGCAAGCTTTTTAAAATGCCTCAAAATGGAACAAAATACCACAAAAATTAACGAAAATGTCACCAAATCAATGAAAATTCAATATCTTAGAAAAATATAAGAATCTACTATAAAAAAAAGCCATTTCTTTGTTTGTCCGTCCGTGACGTTTGGCAAAAAATTTGGTAAAGAATTTGGCTGGATGTCGCAAATATCGCCAAATTGATAAAAATGACGCCAAATGGCAGGTGATATTTTCCAAATTTTGAATTCCGTCATATGACGGGCATATCTTCTAGTAGAATCTATTGTTTAGCAGATGTTAACAATATTTCAATTGTGATATATTTGCGTGAAATGCAAGTGAATTGGGTTCTTCAAAATAACGTTCCATGTTGTCATCCAGAAAAGCTCTCCATGTCAGTATACACTCTTCAACGTCAAAACGTTGTGCCGTGGATCTTGTCCTCCATTCTTTCGCATTCAAAGAAGTAAAGTATTTACATTATGTAGGGTGCTGCTCACATCATATTTTGCTCACATCATATGTGTAGCTGCTATTGTGTACACAAGAGATCGACCACAGACATCAGGCAGACGGACACCACTCCAAAATAGTTAAAACATATTGTGAAGGTTTTAAAACATGTATTGGCATCAAAATTTAGAAATCGAAAATTTCGGACGAAACTACTTTTTCAATACTACGTATGAGAAAATTTTTTTTTTAGTAAAATAGGTCCATAGGATCACAATTATAGCATGCTACCCTGGAATATTTTGCTTCCATTTACAATTATAGCATACTAGTCAATTTGTTCTGCTGTCTCATTTGTAATGATAATGTGATTTTTAATGTTTGAAACTCAAATTCGCATAGGCTTCAGAAAAAGTTGAGCATTGTGTATAAGCACAAATAACACAATAATGCAGCATACATGTCCATTCCTCATTTGGACTTCGGGTTTGGTGGTTCTTTTGCACTGACGAAAGAGGTTCAGTGTAACCTCGAAACAGCTGTTTGCGGCATTATAGTGTTATTTGTACACACCCATTTTCCTTATCTTTCGCACAAAGTGCAGCTTACTTATTGATGCTGTATAGGCTTAGCCAGAATCTTGGAAAGAGGGGAGTGTTCGAGGAGGGATTACAGTGTTGAATTTCCTTTTCAATTTGGAACCTTGGGAAACTAATGAAAGTGTTCACCCAATAAGGACTGTGACCTCTCAACCCCCTGGCCACGCCATTGAATTGAACCAATTCCAAGATTTCCGCAATTTTGATATTGATATAGATTTTCTTCACACCATAGATTTTCCCTACAATATAGATTTAAATAAAAAAAAGGCGATTTTTTTCGTTTTTAAATAAAAGAAAATGACATATAAAGTGGCTATTTTTGTAGCATATTTGAACATCATTTCGTTTTTGTAAGGTTTTTTCAATTTTAAAAATATTCAGAAAAATGAAAATGTTTTTCTGATCTGAACTCCTTAGTAGTAGACAGGTATCTGAGTTTTATGGATTGAAAAAAATCGTACTAAATGGCATTTAATTGGCTCAGTTTCTTTAAAACATACCGAATGTTTCACAAATAGTGGTACTAAAGCATATAAAAAGAAACGGTACCTCGTAGAAGTAAAGTGAAAAATTAAAAATAATCAACAAGCGCAGGACAATTTAGACATGGCAGTTGCGCTTCCCCGGAATTAATAATTTCATAAAAGTGCGAAACTTTATTACTTTCCTTATATACAATAATATATAAGGAAAGTATTGTGACGGGGGTCGAAAATTCGAAGGGAGAGCACGTTTCAAGCACCCCTGATCACGAATCGAACATTTTTTAGGTGATGTCTGTGTGTGTGTGTGTGTGTGTGTGTCAGTGAGTCTGTGGAGACGATAACTGACAAACGAATGGACCGTTTCGAACGAAATTTAATACAAAAATTACAATCCGTGAATAGTGGAAGCCTATTGTTTTTATACGCAATCGAATGCTCAGAACACCCCTAAATTTTCGAGTGAAATTTTAAAAAAATCATTAAAAAATCAAAACGTCTAATAAAGTTACGAAAATAGACATTTCTTTTATAATTTTTTATTAGAAAACGATTGACATAAACTTTAGAACGCTATCATGAATTGTTCTCGAGATATTGCAAATGTTTCAAAAAAATTATCAAAAAATCATATAAAATAAAAATAAAAATTTTCTATTGAGAAACATGTTCACTTTTCATATGTAATATTATGCGATAAATTTGTTGACATCATTCTCGTGGATCTAGCTCGTTCCATTCATGAAAAAATATACTTTCAGTAATACTTTTGTATTTGAACGCCAATAGTTATTTACCTACTATAAGAATAACTTATTTCTCCGTCCATAACGCTTGGCGAGATTTTGGCGCCCAATTTGGCGGAATGTCGCCCACTTGGTGACTTTTTTAAATGCTATGCCAAATTAACGAAAATATCGCCCAAAGGATAAAAATGACACCAAATCAATGAAAATGACGACTCATTGACGAAACTTCCAT
Organism: Amaurobius ferox; assembly: GCA_951213105.1. Lineage (NCBI taxonomy): Eukaryota > Metazoa > Arthropoda > Arachnida > Araneae > Amaurobiidae > Amaurobius > Amaurobius ferox. The sequence goes on from OX578138.1 coordinate 3,923,385, forward strand.
ATCTTGGAAAGAATATAAATATCTACTATAAGAAAACCTATTTTTATTGTAAAAGTAATCAATTCATTGCATTATATAAGGAAAGTCATGTGTTGCCCACATCAGATTTTTTTGCATATATAATGAGAAATTTTATTCATTCTCTTCCACGGTAGAATGAGTTGGTTTAGTCTTTGCGAGAAGTTGCCGTGTGGAAAACCGATGCAGAAGACATCAAGTGTCTTTGTGCGTGTGGTGTCGTATATGTAGACATCCTCAATAACTTTCATATTGAACAAGCGTATAATTCAATATGCAAATGGGATGCTTTAATAAGTTTATTTGCCCTTGCTTCTGTATTTAAACTAACTCCTCCTCTAAGCAAGAATTTACAGACAATGCATTTAGATTGGAGTCTTGCAATCTATGCAATCTATGATGAACATGAAATATTCATTGCAAGAAATGAGACAGCCGTGGAAATATTTCTAAAAATATATGAAACTGTTCTGCATCTGTAAGTCTGCAGAGACTTAGGTATTCTCATTTCCAAGCCCCGCACTGACAATGAGAAAATACATTCCAGCAGATAATGAAGAGCATTACTTTAGAATGGCCATTTTTATTCCCTTTTTAGGGAATCTACAAATCTATTTGAAACAGGAAAACCGCCAATTGAAGTTTGCTATTATTTAATTTTAAACAATTTCTTTGTTATTGATCCTTTGCATTCGAAAAAAAGAAAGAAAGAAAGATTAATCATGCATAAAGTATTGATAATGAAACACTTTCTAACTGAAATGCTATTTTATTTAAACATCTCAAAAATGCGATACATACGGCTAAAAACTATCATAGTACAATAATTGGAAACTTAAAACTTCATCAAAAAAGGCATCTATGTTATAAAATCGTTTGCTTCTCTATCTAAGTAAAATCAATGAATATTCCATTCATATCACTTATATTCCAGATTCCAGAGCTAAATAATTTTGCCTTAAAAATTCAGCAATTCTTATACAACTCATCTTACAATTGCTTGTTTTGTTTATATTTTGCTTACGTTAAAATTAGGCTTCGTTGTAGAAATAATCAAAGTTTAATGATCATTTAAAATAAAAAATAGTGTAATTGCGTAGGCACAGAATTTAGGAATACAGATAATATGCAAAAGTGAAGCCGTTTTAGGGAGAATGCAACACTAAATATGAATACGAGAAAGATCAATCATGCATAAAACATTGATTATAAAAAACTATCCAACTGTAATTTTATTTAAACGTCTCTAAAATACGATACATTCAGAGGCGATATTAATTTAATTATCACAGAACTACAATAATTTATTTTACTTGGAAAATCAAAACCATGGAAGCAAAAGTACGTTCAAAAAGAAATTTTAAATGTATCATCATTTTTATAAAATTATCAGTATTGGGGACGTGCAATTAATTATCACAGCTGCATTATCGTTTGTTTTCTGATTATTTTTCCTATTTCACTTTATTTCTACGACCAACCGTTGATTTTACATTCCTTTCGGACAGCCACTTTTCGAAAAACACTCGGTATAGTGCTCTAAGTGAAAAATGTTTTTAATATCTCGAGAACGGCTCGTAATAATTTCTAAATATGAGTATCCATTGATTTCAAATTAACAGTATTTCCAAAGAATGTACTCATTTGATAATAGTTTTATTTCATTTTTTTTATTAATTTTTCTATTTTAGATAAAAAAAAAATGAAATATCGCCAGAACGATGTGTATGTTATCTTATAAACGATGGTATTCGCTTTCAAAGAAAAATCTCACATTAAATGTGTATTTCCGTAATAGTTTTATATCTCATTATGTTAAGGTATTTTGTTATGATACAAATTTTGTTATAATTCATTAATTCATTAATTCGTTCAAAATATATTATACCCATAGACAGACACAAAAGTATCATGGGAAAAAATGATGTATTAATTGTCAGGGACTCCTATAACATGTAGATCTATTCAAATCCGAGCGTAGGATTTTTGACTCGGCTTAAAATGTTTCACTTATATGTATTATGTGCAACAGGGCAAATATAAATAGTTATTGATGAGAGTGTCCAAGGGCTTTCGAAATCGAGAAGAAATAAAGCTGCTTTTCCCCCTTTAATAACTTTACAACTCCGATGAGATAATTTCCTTAAAACTTCTGCAATATCCAGAAAAAAATTGAAAGCAAAACGTTCTTTCCTTTTTTTGCATTATTTGAACTGCTTTCCACTTCAGCTTACTTAATTAAATAATTATTCTGACTTTTTATGAGCGCCGAAGCGAAGACATCTGCTCGGAAGCACTTCAAGTATTTTTGATAACTTTGCAAAGCCACTTTTGGCAACAGCAACAACGTGTGTTTCGAGTATTCCCGATATTCTCATAAACATGAACCCGGACACGCCATATCCGGGAAAACCCATTAAATGCGTCCGGATAATTACCGGATTTTAAGACTTCCAAAGGTACGTAAAGACAAGGCGCGCGCGAAAGACCATTAATTAACGTTATTGCGAGGGCCGCCATCTTGGCTGACGTCACAGTCTACTCTCGAAGCAGGCATTTACTTAAAGCCACGGCTTCTGTGCTGAGTGGGTCGCGGCAGACATGTTTAGCCCCTAGGGAGTTCGTAAACTTTGAAAGAGTGGTGAATATTTTAATAAAGAGAGCGGGAACTTCAAAAGTACATTTAAACTTAAGTATTCATTGCTCTAATATTGTCTGATATGTTAGTTTTGTAATAGTAGTTGGTAATATATTCGCGCGTTCTAAGTACTACTCTATTTAGGCCGTCTTAATATTATTAAAAAATATTTTTATCTGAGTGTTATGGTACTTGGTAGATATGTTTATTATGCAATGTGACAGTCGTACATCTTCATTATAGGGGGGTAACCGAAGAGGAGGAAAGTCATTTTGTGCCCTTCACCCGCAAAACTTTCAAAATAGTTAATTTTATAATTCTGTAATGCATTACATGTATTACGATATTTGGCAAAAGTTTTCAGAAAATATTCCATACAATGCAAAGAGAATAGTGAGATAGTTTTTAATTGAAATAGAGTGCTATCTATAAGTAAGCATATAAAGGCGATTAAGTATATTTTGTAAATAAATTTGAATTTCTAATAATAATGGAATCATCAGTATTCCAATGTTCGATGATACATAGGAGAAAGGGAAGGGGGAGAACCTTTGAACATCTAGATTTTCCATTTGAAAATGAACATCCTTTGTTGAAGATCGATGGCAGCACATATAGCCGTAATGCATGAAGAAGATAAAAATCACACTATTTTTACCGAAGAACTTATCTGGACAACGTAAGTAAATATCTTATCAGTTTGAAACTACAATTATTAAAATAAGAATGCAAGTTTAATAGGATAGAGTTCGCAAAATTGGGGCGTATAGCAAGTTTTCTTGTTGACGTTTCAGGTATTGGCTATTCAATGCTGACGAGCACTTAAAAAGCACAAAACCGGTCTATGGCTACTGTTACCTGCGATGGGAGCGCGAGCGTTAAGGTTTAGATTGTAATTGCCCTATCATTTTCTTTGTGCTTTAATATTGTCACGAATACTTAAAATATACTCTCGGCATGTTTACGAGGAAATAGGACATTTACTGGCGATCATTATTGTTATTTGCAGGTGAGGGTTGCTCGACCATGTCGACGAATTCGCCGACTTTGGTGCAAATTCGGATTCTGGGCGATTTCTGGAAACTTCTCGGATTTTATAGATTGGCTTAAGATTTCCTCGTCTTACGTGTTGTTTTTTCTAGAACGTGTTTTTCTTCCATAAAGTGTGCTCATCCTTCAGTTGATTGATGGTGTAATATGAATAAACGTGAATTGTGAATACGCCTTGAACAAGAAGAGACTCATTACCTCCATGCTCTTGAAAACACAAATCTTTTTTTTTTTTTTTTTGTGCTTGAGAAATTTGAGTATTTAATTCCATTACTCCCATGATTCTTACATCGAAACAATAGCTAGCTAAAGATAGTACCTTAACTTATTTTGAAATATGTAGTTAACCTTGAGTTAGATTTTGACGACATTTCTAAATTTCATATCATAGGGATCTTTGAACACACAAGATCCTAAAATCCGGGACATCATCACCTTGTTATATGAGATGAAGGATGTTAAATCCATTACAATCCAATGGATTTCTTTTCATATTGGTGTTTGTGGTAACGAGGCTGCCAACTCCTTAGCCAATGAGGCTTGGCATCTGAACTCAGATTTGAACCCTTTTCTTGCTGCTTTTAAAATATAAACTTTGATTAGATCTATGAATTGTCAATAAACTTCTCCATGTCATCACTGGTACTCGGCTAAGAGCCCTAGATTATCGCTCCAATAGGATGGCCCTAGACCCATTCAGACGGCATTGACCAGGTTAAGGATCGACCATACTAAGGATCTGAGGTTTGAGCGAGGAGACAAGGTTTTCCCTCCATGTACCTGTTCTTCTCCATCGGCTACTCCCTCTCATATTATCGACTCCATTGGAGCCTCTTTGGGTCTTCTTGTAAATAATCAGGAGAGGGTAGCTTCATCATTGCCTTTTTGGGCGGCTTGATCATTTGGGCTTGACCTAGCATTTTCTAAATCAAGGGGCTTAGCAACAACAACAACAACAGATCTTAAATTAGTTTTAAATTAGGCTAAATTTGATCAATATAAGTTATTTTTGAAATCACAGATAACATTTAATGCTGATAGTTGCTTACTTTTCTCTATTTCTAATAATTATATTCAATTTAAAACCACTTCATAATGTAAGTTATATTGGGATATATGTTAAATGTTATCAATCGCTTCTTCAGGCCAGTGATTCTTTTAAACAACATTGTTTAAATAAGGACTGCTGTTTTTGTAGCCTGCTTCTTAAGTAAAGATTTTTTTTTTCACAAGCTCTTCCGCCCGGCCGTCTAAACAGTCACCTTCCACCTTTCTGGTAGGTCGGACGGTCTGGGTCTCAACAACAAGCTCTTTCGCTTTACAAACTTATCCCTGAAAATTTCTGTAATAAATAACAAGCTGGGACTAACGTAGCACAAGCAGAGCTCGATTTAGTCTGGGACCCTAAGCACAGCATTCTTTAGTTAAACGCCCCTCCCCTCCAGTTACTTTCCCAATTTTCACAAGGGTAAAACCAAAAATGTTGTAATTTTCTCCATAGCAATATTTTTACATAAATAGAAAATAAAGAATTGCAATGCTAGATTTAAAAGTTCAATGCAGTCTTAAGGAAAGGAGTAGCTACTTTTCAACTTTTAAACGATATTAAATTTTGTTGATATTTCAGAAACAAAAGATTGGAATGGCATATTTTTCCTCTTGTTCCTGAGAGAATGGCATATATAAAAGTTGCATTTAAGAAGCTAAACTTTAGGCACGAAAAGCAATAAACAATGATTAATTCGAAAAATTACTTTAGGAAAGCTTTTGAATTCAGAAAACCAAAAGCAAGTTTTAAGATTTTAAGATATTATTATAGGATGATTTTTTAGCCCCCTAAAATCTGGGGATCATAGATCCGGTATTTATGAACTTAGGCCATAATCAGGGCTTGAGAAGCAAAGCTAAACGTTGCCGTCAGAAACAGAGGTGGGACAGAAAACAGAACACAGGTGGGCTAGATAACAGAACAGAAGTGGGACAAAGAACAGAACGGAGGTGGACAAAAGAAATTTCAATTTTGAATACTCACATCAAATTCGAGAAAAAAGTAAAATAGAAGAGGAAATAAAAACATATCTTTAAAAGGAAAAAAAAATCTCTCCCACCTTTCTCTGTAAAGCAGAGGACAAAAAAAAATCTGATGTGGGCAGCACATGCCTTTCCTTATATAATGCAATAAATTGACTTCTTTAACAGTAAAAAAATCATGTATAATACCACGGGACTGTGTTTTTGTCGTTGAATTGTTCATTGGGCTCTTTTCCGGTTGGCTATATGTAAAACTATTTCGAAGTACCCCATTAACTTATATTTCACGCAATTCTAAATTAACAATTATTGATATTGATAGAATCCTCAATAAGCAATAGAGTCCATATATTTATATATTTTAATAATGCATTCATCAATTAGGCGTCATTTTCATTAACTTGGCATCGTTTTTGCAATTTAGAGGATATTTTCGTCAATCTGCGGCGAAATATCGCCAAGTCGGCAATATTTTGCTGGACTATTCGCCTAGCACCAAATGTATCGCCAAGTATTACGGACAAGTGGAAAGAAGAGCATTTCTTATATACTAGAAGATGTTCTTTATATGGTGGAATTCAAAATTTGCAAAACATTGCTTCCCCTTTGGCGACATTTTATCGTCTCATTTTTATCAATTTGCGGAAATGTTGTCACTTTGGTGGGATGTAGCCAATTTGGCGACTATTGAAAAAGTCACCAAGTTGACTATATCCCACCAAAATTTTGGAAAAGCGTTACGGACGGAGAAATGGGTTATTTATATATATATATATATATATATATATATAGTGGATTCTCATATTCTTCCAAGGTATTGAATTTTTATCAATGAGTCGTTATTTTTATTGATTCAGCGTGCGTTTATCAATTTGGCAACATTTAAAAGAAATTCTCAGTTTAATTGTCAGCAGTGCGGAAAATACTCAAAAATTTGTCGTTATTAGTTTTAAAAATCTGTATAAAAGAGCTATTAACTGTATCAACATTTCGGCTTTTAGAGAATTTTCAAAATCTATCTGTTCAAACCCCAAACCGAGATTTCATTCTTTTTGGCTGAAGTGCGAAAGCCATTACTAAGATGCTTTCATTTCCCGTCAAACTAATGTCTCCAGTACTTCTGTTTTTTAACACTTTACAACAAAGTTGAAAAGTGTTTATGACTTTGTTCATTCTGTCTGTCCGTTAGCACGATAACTGCCGTAAAAATGACTGAATCAAAATGAAATTTTTGTATGTAGTTCAGACGGTCTGTAGAACCTATGGGAATATAAATCAATAATATCACCCAATTAGTTTTGGATTGAACCCTAGTCGAAAAAATGAAATACATTGAGCCCTATGGGACTTAATTTTTCAAACATTTTTTAAGCGGATTTAAAATTCACAAATTCCTTCGAAAATTTTAGGTAATATTCAAATTCTTCCATAAAATATATAAAAAAAAATTCAGCGAAATATATTCAGTAGTTTTTTAAATAAAAATTAAAATAATAATGACACCTCTTATATGAAACGATCACGTGACCATGATATGATACGATCACATGACCCACTTCAAAATGATATATGGCATCCATCTTGTTTCAAAATCGTGATTTTCTAAAGTTCTTTTTAATTCATATTGAGTGTTGTATCCGTCCTAAAACTACTTTATTTTTGCTTAAATTCTGTGCATCTACATACTGAAACAACGCAATGACAATATATTTGAGTTTAAATGCTCATCTAAATTTGATTATTTCTACAACTAAGCCTATTTTTCACCTATATAAAATGTAAACAGCAAGATATATAGAATGAGTTGTATTAAAATTCCTGTATTTTTTTAACACAAAATAATTTAGTCCATGGAGTCTGCATGGCTGATATGAATGAAATATTAATTGATTTCATAAAGAGAAGGACGATTTTTTTCGATGAAGTTTCAAGCATAGAGTTTAATTTTTTGTAGCTCCATGGTCTTAAACAAAATGTTTAAATAAAATAAATTATTATAGTATTGTGATGAATGAAATGAATGGGAGAAAGTTATGAATGAAATCCTGTTTTTATAGAGAGATCCAGGCGTGTTATTTTTTCTATGGCGTCATTTGAATTAATTTCAGTTGTTTTCGATGAAGTTTTCAAATATAATAAATTATCGTAGTATTATGATAATTCTAAAACTATTACCGAGGAATGTATAACATTTTAGAGATGTTTAAACCAGGCAATTTATATTTCAATGCCGTCATTTGAATGAAGTACATTTTTTTCGATGAAGGTTTAAGTTTTCAAATATAATAAATTAATGCAGTATTGTGATAAGTTTCAAAATATTACCGAGGAATGTATTGCATTTTAGACTTGTTTAAATAAAATTGCATTGAATTTGGAAAGTGTTTCATAATCAATGCTTTAAGCATGATTGATCTTTTTTGTTCAAATCTACTTTTGCCAATTTTTGTATTCCCTCACATTCTTCCCACTCCGTTATTTTCTGAAAAATCTTTTTCCATTGCCTACTTTAATCGTGCTTTTTAAAGTCTCTCCTTTTACGATGATTTACGTAACGGAATTAGCTTTATCTTGGCTATGAAGCCGCTGATTCTTTTCAGTTTATTTATCAAATTTTCTCCTCTATCCGTTCTACATTTATTTATTCTGGAAGTAATTTTTCAATTTCTTACGATCCTGTCTTACAAATCAAGTCTTCCCTACGATCCTATGGTTTTCCCGGCCCCTGCTACAGGTTTGTTGCGGATTTAAATTTAAACCTGCCCATTCTACTATTATCCCTTTGTTTAGTCGTATTCGTACCGATAAGTTTAAAAATAAAAATAATATCTTAAATCAAGCTGGGGTGCATATTGTCAACTCTCCTTTGCCCCGAAAATATTTATAAATTCTATATTGGCAGTACTAAACATACTGCTCGCATTATATGATCCGAACAAGCGTGTGATATTAAAATAACAAACTTTCCCCTGTTTTTCATAACATTTTTAGTTAATTAATTGTAATAATCAATGTAATATTTTACTTTTCGAATCCCTCTTTATTTAAAATTTTCGGGATTCCATCTTAAATTTCGATCCTGTTCAATACCACAGTTTCACGTGGCTTTTCATTCTCGATTTCTTGAGAGTCAAATCTTTATCTGAATTTTTAGGCATCTAATTCTGTTTTTATGACTGCTATAAAGTCGTTATTTGTATTTCACTTCTACTGTGTGAATTTTATAATGAAATGTTTTTATTTATTATTTCCTTGTGTATTCTGACCTTTCGTATTCACATTTTGTAGCTGTTTTTGTATGAACATAAGGGCCCATGTATCCCCCCTCCCCTTTTTTTCGCAATTGTTGCTGCTGATGGACGTTTTGCGTTCTAAAGCGCTCTGGTTTTAATGTAATTTTAACGTCTTAATAATGCGATCAAATAAAAATACTTTTGTTATAAAGTTTTATTCTTTAAAATGTAAGGTATTGCACATGTATCAGTAACAAGACTATCAGAGTTCGAATAAATAAAAACGCCTAGTTAAAATCAAGTACAGAGGTTGTGTGAAGAAACAACTGACTTTGTAGAGCTATAGTAGTGACTTCATCAAGTATATTCAAATAACCAACGAGCAAACTGTGAGGTACAACCTTTGGCTGTGATTTTCCTCAGTCACGTCATAATTTATATTTGACTTTATATTAACAACTTCTGACTGGTTCGGTTATGTAGACCCATCGCCGAGTCCAGTAACATTCTGCCGTCCTACGCAGCGACAGAATAAGTCTCGGATCGTAGATGAGAGAGTTAGTCTTGAGTAGAGTTTTGCTGAAATCTGGTACGTTCTTAGGTTCTGGTTAAGAGTTCAGACTGGGGAAAAGTATGAGTTCTGCTGAAGTCTCAGTTAACTTCTGTTGATAGTCTGGCGAAAGTTCGGATGGAAACTGGAAGTCGCTATGAGTCGAGTTGAGTCGATGTGTAAGTGGAGTCGAATCGAGTCGATGTGTAAGTGGAGGCGAGTCGAGTCGATGTGTAAGTGGAGTCGAGGGGTGGAAAGTGCACGTCCAAGGAGCATGTTCAAAATCACAAGAACTCGACAAAAAAGGGTTTTCCCCCAAATAAGAAAGATACTCCCAATGCAAAAAAAACAACCCTATTATCATTCCATGCTGATGAACACATTATAAACGCGAAACCGCTCCATGGGTACTGTTATCTCCGATGGGAGTGTCTTCCTCATGCTTAAAAGTATACATTAAATGCTTGTTTTATAGGTAACTTTTAACGACGAAACGAGTAAGACCCACTCCATAATTCTAGGATGAACCGTTTTCTATATATATAAGTTTTTGGAATTTTGAGGAGATGGTGACATTTTAAAATGCTTTAAGTTGCCAGATAAAAAATAAGTATTAAAACTGCAAGTTGGATATAATATCAATAAGTAAATTTGATCAATTAGCAACCAGTTTAATGGATTTTGAATTTGAGTTTGTAGGGAAAGTCATTTGCTGCCAATATCCAATTTTTCTTAGGATGTTCACGATTTTCTACCCCAAGCTACTCAAACCAAAGATGGCGTCTAGAGACATCTTCGTTTCTTCTGCGGCACTGCTAGGCATTTATTTTTCCTATAGTCACCATAAAGCTGCTAACGAGGCTATCAGAACCAACTGTGACCCGCAGTAAAGCAACTAATAAGGGGGAAGCGGGGTAGCATAAAAAGACTGTTGTTTCAACAATTGGGGAAAGTAGGAGGGGGGTGCTGAAAGGATGAGAGGGGGGGGGGGATTTCGGAAACAGAATCATCACCGTCATCTGCTGGCACTCACCTCCCCCCCTTTGGAGTGATAATATTTCTCATCTTCCCTTGCGACAAAAGTGAAATTTACGACTGCTATTGTTTGATCTTCTTTAAAAGATGAGACAATTAAAACTCTACCGAGATTTAAATGGGATTTTCACTCCGGCACGACGTCGAAGTGGCGGGTTGAAGTGTTCCTGGACTAATGAGTACCAAGTATTTAGGACAGTGCTGCCATTGCATATAACAGCATCCGTGGACCGGTTTCGGGTTTGTTATGTGCTCGTGTGGTTAGGATCTTTTTTATAGGTAAACTTGTATTTAAGCAGGAAAAGTAACACTCTCGAAAAATGAGTTGCAAATTTATTTTAATGTTTTGATGTGAATAACGCCTATGCTTGGGGTATATGTGGCCAAAATTAGATCGTTACGAGAAATGTAAACACATTGGACGCTTATATCTCCGAACCTAGTGGATACAAATTATTTTTCCTAACAGACAATTGTAAATATTTTTTTTGTTTTGTTAGAAATATAGTTAAGTTTATCAATATAAAAATTATTTTAATATTTTGAACTTTTTTTTAATAAATTTAATATTGACTTAAATTTAATGAAAACTTCATAAAAACTTAACGTTATTGTCACATAGTTAATATTATAAGTAGCAAGTATTTCAACCTTCTAGGTCATTAGGGGGGTTTATGAAGAAAATATTTTTCAAAAAACACCCATCTTCAGAAGAATAAAAATTCTCTCTCTCTCTCATCGAATTTTAAGAAATAATTACATATAAAATAACATGAATATGCTTAAAACAAAAATCGTCATTTTATATGTTTTTCTTTATTTAAAAACTTATAGAATCATCTATAGAACTTTTATATATGCTATTTTCGAGATATTGCACATTTTTAAATAAAAATTAAAAATTACCATAGAAGAATAAATATATCCATTCCAACTTCCTAGTCCCTGAACAAAACAGGCACAAAGAAAATAGGTGTTTGAGAGCGTTATGAGCACTATTCCTTTCATTGAAGGGTAAAGCACAACAAACTCTAACATACAATGTTCACAAGGTACAATTGGTAGTTCTATCTGACAAGGGAAAAAATCATGAATGAGTTTGTTCCTTATTATGAAACGAGGGAGTGCTTTGCAAATTTACTAGAAAGAAATGAACAGCATTGCTGAGTGCAGTTATACCATGTGGTGGCTGGCCTGTCGTATTTAAAATGGAGGCTTGCAAACCCAAGTCCTATAAATAAAAATTCAATAAATTATACAGGGTGGCTGGCAAAATTGTGAGTATGCCAAATAAGTTTTGAACGATGGTAGCCAGAGCAATGGATATGAGGCATGGGTATGCTAAAGTGGCTGTGTGCTACTAAATACGTTTAACACCAGCGCCTTTAGTGGCAAAATTTGGACGTTAGCACATTTCTGTCGGAAATTATGAGAGACAAGGAAAAAATGGAAGAGTATCATGGAATGAGTGTTAAACGCTATTTGGTTTAAAACAAAAGCGCTATTTACGTAACGTGCAGTTTAACGTAAAGTATGTTTAATAGGCTTACCCTCTGCCAGAATATATGTTCGCACGCAGGAAAGAACGTTCAAAACATTAGAAATCGTAAACTTCCAGTGTTTCGTCCAAATTCGCAGTGAGTGTAGCAATACCCTTTCGTAACCATCCTCCTTTGAATAGCTTGTCATGATCTTCTTTTGACATCAAATTTTAATTGTTTGAACTCGCATTGCACCCCATCCACCATTTGTTTACGATACTCACAGTAATGCTTTAAGCCTGTCATTTCTTTCTAATTGGATGATGGTTTACACTTTCTAATTGACATTTTTCTACATTTCTCATAGTTTACGAGATAAGGGTTCTAATTTCCAAATTTTGTCGCTAGACACGCTGCTGTCAATCTCATCTACACTTTACTTTATGGATACCCCATTTTAATAGATCTAGTTCAAAACTTATCTGGCCTACTTGCAACTTGATCGGGCACCCGTTCAGGGATGCTTAAAACGTGTTCTTCGCCGGAAACTCGAATACGAATTTTCGACCCAGTCACGATACTTTCTCTGTACATTATACTATAGGTTGGATGAGTCACAACAGAGCAAAAATAGAGGGTAGTAGACTTAATTTTAAAAAAAAAGCAAAGACTTTCGTATTCAAGAAAAGACAGTGAACGTAGTCACTAACTTTTCCTCCACTGATTGGGGAATATACTCTAGGTGTCCGTCAAATGGACCCAGATCTGAAAATCGAATTTATTGAGGTGCCATTTTACCAAAAGTATCCCTTTTCTGAAGCGTGTACATGTGAACAGTTGTTTGCTACAATAAAGAACTCCAAGTGTATTGTGTTATGCTGAGCACTTTATACTGTAATCGCCAATAGAAGCCGCCAAATCTTGCGTTGGGAACACATTGCCATTTTGCGTTGGGAACCCATTGCATCTTGCGTAACAGGAGGCGGGTCCCATTTCACCCTTGAACGAGCCAATCTTAGACGAAATCCAATGGCAAATACTGGGACCGTACCATTCTTCCCCTAACCCATCACTAAGGCGAGACGACACAATGGTTTTCGACAAGCCGAAAATAGTGGGCTTCTCATTCGGTAAACTATAATAACGTGAGTATATTACTCGCCTAAATTTAGAATAACCCTTTTATTTATTGATTAAAATTATATCGTTTAATGCATGGAGTTAAAGAGCAAAATGATGATAGGCTGTTTAATAAGAAACTTTCTTGCCGAAGAAGGTGCCCGTCCTGAAGGACCTTTTAACAGAAACGGTGTCGTATTTACGTTATATGAAAGTATAACCATAAAAATAGGACTCAGAATATGCCAATATTTTCTAGGAGTATTTTGATAACATGCGGAGTATGTGATTATACGTATACATCTGATTAAAATAATGTAACTATATAAGATTATGAATACAATATATCACTGTTATAGAAGCATATAAGGAATAATATGACTTGCCAAAGTAGTAGCTCCCCTACATTTTACACCAGTATTGCCTCCCAAGTCTGGAGTTTTAAAGCCTACTCCTTCAACGAAGCTCACTCCCTGCCTCAGATAATTAAAACAAATTTTATGCCCTGTAATTAACGACTTTAAGGGACGCCTCGACTTGATGACTGAGGATAAGAAAACTATATCCGCGCGCTTATCCGCACCAGCGGATCGCGACAGCTGTGATTAAAAACCGTAACATCTTGCCAAAATATCCGACCGGCCGGAAAGTTATGGGCCGGCCGTAAAAGGGGCTCTGACCGGCCCTTTCAGAGCGCTCTCTGAAAAGCGAGAGGGTTTTATTGAAAAATTTTGCGCTCAGCTTCGCATGGGAAACGTAATAGAGTGCTGCATAGATCGTTGGTAGTTTTTTGATAATGTTATAAGGGTAGAAAACAAGTAATGGAGTTTATTTGTTTCGGGGTGTAAAGTTTCACTTGCAATGGGTTTCTGAAGATATTTATATCTTGGCTGCGTGTCTCTATCCCGCGATATCATAAAAGACATTATGAAATTAGGAGTGTTAATACTTTGAATTGTATATACTCATCGATCCCGCCATTATGGACCTTTTTCAAACTTAGAATCGCGCTCTCATTGCAGATAACAGCATTCATGGATCCGTTTCGTGTCAATAGGTACTTGTCAGAATGGAATAACTGACTCCGAAGCGCAAAGCTAGTCCATGTATGCTGTTATCTGCAATGGGGGTAGACTTGAATAGATGCAAGAATTTGAATTGTGCCATTTTTCATCAGTTGGTGAACGTAGCAAGCAGGGGCTACGCACACCTCTTCCCGATTTTTAAGAAACCTAATGGATTTATCATGGAGATAAAGGGATTAACAATTAACCAGTGTTAATTTATTACGGTTGTTGTAACATGGAGGAGGAGACTGAACAAAACGGAATTAACCAGACTCTTCAAACTTTATGCAATTTTTGTCCGATTTTTACTTTCTCATACTATTGCATTTCTCCTCACCACTTTTGAATTCGAGATTTTGTCTTAAGATATCCGGAACACAGTTGAATGGACATCATAATTCAGTAAATGCATTGTGTAAAAAATACAACTAAATGAGATTTCCTTTAATCACATCATTAGAACGCAAATTATTTGAAATTCAAGAATTCCATCCAATTATTCGAGTTTTTAAGGTGTTCAAAGCATTACTTCCTATGGAGAAACATTTCTGGAATAATGGGATAGCACATGCCGTCGGTTTGTAAGAAGAGCGGCGCATTTAAAAAATTTTCAATTTCAAAATATCTGAAAAAGCCGTAAAAGTAAACGTAAGCCACTTTTATCTGTAAGTATGTATAGTGTATGTAGAGTGTAGTTTCCGAACTATCTGTATCTGAACAGGAAGTGGTGTCACTCACGCTTTTAGATAAAATAAATTATAAGACAAAAACCAGTTTCTGAATCTCCTCCCTTATACAACAGTGGCGTATGTAAAAATAGAAGATAGATTTTATCCCACACGGAATGGAAGCCGATTATGGATGTTGGCAGATTCAATTCAAAACAATAATATTAATAATATCTTCAACAATCCATAACTTCAAAACACAAATCTGTATGAATCTATTCAGGAGACTTTGGAAAATTGAAACGGGTGAGGAGTATTCATTCTTTATTAGATGGGTTGTTTCAAGCCTTCTAATTAGATCTCAATGACAGACTGAATTAGATGTTATCTATGAGACTCTAAATGCCGCATTTACAATTGCGAAATCGGTCTTAAAATGAAATTTCGCATTTGCCACACAAAACATTTTGCATCATTAGTGAAAACGCGACAGACTCATTAAGTCTTTGTACGACATTAAGCAAAGATCTCTCTGCCAGAACTTTTTCTGAACTCACACCCCTGGTGGGTAAAAAAGTGTCATGGCGTGCGGCACGCAAGACTACAAACCTACATGCTGGAATTAAACGAACTTCTGCAAAACATTCTGGAGCTTTTTCTCACCCAGCATAACAAAAACCAAATTAGCACTGCTGTTAATAGCCATGCACGACTGCTTTTATCCCTCGTTGTAAAAAAAGAAATGGCGATTGTTTTTTTCTTCGAATGTTTATTGCTGAGACCCCCTGCGTGTCGAAATAGGTTTTTATGTGCAGAAAAAAAATTGTCTTAATTTAGCGGAAAAGATTAGCCATTTAATACGTCCAATTCTAGAACTAGGGAAGTTTGGAGAAGGTAAATTCGCGTGTGACACTCTTTAAATGTACGGTAAGACAATTTAGTTGCAGTAAAATTAAGCGTGTGTTTTTGCACTTTTATCAAGTTTTTGCGTGAAATGCAAATAAGGGTAGTTGTAATTAATGGTAAGAAGGGTATATTTTCTAATTTTTCTGAATTATTTTTAAAAGTTTCTTAGGGAATGAGAGCTAAAATCTATTGATGCATTTTAATGAAGCGGGGGGGAGGTCATCTATAAGTCTGATAAGGAAAATGTCTGACAGAGTCAGCACGTGACCTTGCAGTGCAAAATTAATTTTCTTTCGTAATGCATTAAATTGAGTTTATTTGCACAAAATAATACGGATACTTATTTGGTAGGACACAAGATTTGCAGTTTTAATGACTATTTTAATTTTTATTTGGCAACTGGATTTACAGGAAACCCCATTTATTTGCGGCGACATCAAGTCGCTCGCTTTACGTTGCTCTATAAACGAGAAGTGCTTTTATTAATACTTAATTTCAGTGTTTAAAATATAGTTGTCTATTTTATTATGTTCTAAATATGCGTTCTTAATGTTCTATTTTTAGTTGTCTGTTACAAAAATGTTTACAGAATGCAAAAGTCAGTATTGTACAGATTATAATTAATTTTTTTAGTAGAAAGAATAACTACATAGCACAATCATTACTATACGTACTACAAACTGTAATGTAATTATACGCATTTCAGTCATTGCAGTGTTGTGGAAGCTAATAAGTCTGTCATTTTAAATTGTTTATATGAAGTTATTTAGTTTATAATTTCCCTTTTCATGGGGGCTATCTGGATTCATTTTAGTGGTGTCTTTCTAACCTTCAAAGTACCGCAAAATAGTACCAATACCTCTTAGAGTTTTTTCTGTTGAAGGGATTTCATTAACTTTGACCTCTGAATTATTTACCTTATTTTTGTGTCAATATCAATCCATTTATTTGCAATTGCTTCTGTAATTTTTTTTCTTCCGCTAATGCGATTTTTCAATTTAGACAAACTTGTTGGGTGAAATTGCAAGTATTTTGTCTTAATCATCAACTTTTATTCAATCATCATAACATTTTATCCAGTAGTTTCTAATCGTTTTTTTGGTCGTGGATTGCCAATTTAGGTGAAGGAAAAACGAAAGGGAGATATGCTTACATCCCCATTATTCGTATCCACGGTATAACCGGGGTTCACTGTACTTTCAAACGGCGATAATTCTGCCCCAAATTGAAATACGTCGAGAAAGGTTCATTCTAGAGTATTGATGATGGTCTTATTCTTTTGTCGTCAAAAATGACGTATGAGACAAGCCTTTATACAATACACTCAAGTATCTTCAGTTTTTATTTCAGATTTTAACGCACTGTTGTTTCGCAAGAAATTATCCCTTCGCCATGATTTTGTAATCACGTATTACTAACGATTATACATACATAGTTGCCAACTCTACCGGTTTTACGGGGAGACTCCCGATTTTCCTTCTCATTTCAGAAAAAATGACGCAATCTCCAAATTACAACTACCTTTAACTACCTTCTGTTAAGGTGGAAATAGCCATAATATATCCGTTTGTATCTATTTTCATCTTTTAATTATCTCACATTAAAGTAGCAAAATAATCTTAGTTTTATAGTGCGAGTAAAAATAAATATTTCATTAAAATAAATAATTTTCATATAAAAAGTGCAACTGCGTAATTTAGTTTTCATACTTGTGCATTGCTGAGGGTGCACGATCATCTTTTCCCATCCATCTCCATCCTCTAATGATTGCACAATGGGCAGACTCAGTTAGCTTATTTTCATATTTTGGTTACTAGTAGGGGATTAGGGAGAGTTCAGCGGCACTTCAGAGGCGGTGAATCCCTATACTTTAACATGGGGAACCCTCCGAGGCCAGAAAATGAGTGCATCAACAGAGGCGGTGGTAATGTCCCATGCTTTAACATAGGGGTTCTCAGAAGTCGGTGTGAGGCAGCACAGTTCCATAAGGTGACGTCACAGAAGAGAGTGGAGTTTATGACGTATATTGTTTTTTCTTTTAACAAAATTTCGTAAATGTAAGTTTTTTCTTTTTTTTCAACAAGTTGGATTTTGAGGGTTGTTGGATTTCTCTATGGGAAATAACATGAATTTTAAGAAAGTGTCACTTTTAGCGTTTTTTCACAAAAAGTTTCAAAAACGTTAAAAAACAACAAAAATGTACGTTTTTAAAATAAATTGTGGTTTTTAGATTGTTTGAATTCTCTATGGGAAATAACATGGGTTTTCGCACTTTTGTGTATTTTTTGTAAAAAAAATGTGCGTTTTTGCAAAAGTGTTACCAAAAAAGCGTTTTTTGAAAAATGTGACATTTTGCGATTTTTTTTCAAAATGCCGTTTTCTCTATGGGAATTAACATAGGTTTTCACACTTTTACATTTTTTTTTTTAAAATGTGCGTTTTTGCAAAAGTGTTACCAAAAATGCGTTTTTTGAAAAATGTGACATTTTGCGATTTTTTTCAAAAACACACTTTTTACTTGTAAAAACTAAGAAAAACACGTTTTCAAAGTAGCAGAATTTCGGGAATCTCGGGAATTTCGGGAATCTCGAGAATCTCGGGGGTTTAAGGGGTATGTTTCCCCAATCCTTTCGTCTTGGATTTCAAAATTTAAATGCAGTAATGTCTCTTTAAGAAATTAGATGCTGATAGAAAAATATATATTTTTTTTAATTGTGGTCCCACCTCCACCCGGTGTATAGGATACACCGCCACAATCTCTATTTTTTTCTTTTTTTTTTCCTTCTTTCTCTTTTTCCTTTTTTTATTTTTCTATTTTAAAATGTCCGTAGGCATAACTTGTAATGCCGTCCTCGAGTAAATATCTTTTGTCATCAATGGGTGACAAAGCCACCTTGTTCTGGCATACAGTGAATAGTTTATGATGGCTACTATCAATTCTAATCTGTTCTTCCATGGTAGGTCTAACACTCAACAAGCACTGTCTGTAGTCATTGTGTGTAATTTTGCGTGCAACCACATGTGTAGAAACACCTTTAGCTCTTTTCTTTTCTCCAGCAGATGATAGAATAGAGTACATTTTAGGTCTAAGTCCTATAAACTCTTGAATGGGGGTTGAATTCAGTTCATCTTTAAAGTTTCCAATACGCTTTTTATTGTCTTCACTGAAGAGGGGATGATCCTTGGGATAGTCAGAAAAATCATACAGGTGTTTATGTTGGTTCATATCTTCATAAATATCAGCAGTTTGGATTTCATAAGCCAATGAATCAGTATCGGTGAAGAGAAGCGAAGCTTTTTCACCATATTGGCTTTTAATATGTTTATAATGAAACTCATACATCAGGAGTTTAGATAACTCCAAGATAGCAAAGCCAACGTATATAGGCCGGTTCATTAAAATGCAATTCCTTACACGTTCAACACCCACCAGATCTTCGCTAAAAATCCTGATAGCTCTAAAAGCTGGAGATGCCACCACCTTCAGGGCCCGCTTTGAAGAATTCACTAGTTCAATATTCACTCGATTTCGAAGATTCTCCATCGTTTTTCCAAACACAGCGTTAAGCAATTTAAAAAAGTCTTTCTCAAAATTAGTCTTTGCCTTCCTTCTTTCTTCTGTGTTAAATTGGATGTATTTCTCCAACCAGGGCTTCTGATTAAATTTTAAGGTCTTGTGAATTTTCTTGAGTCTTAAACCTAATGATAGGTATAGCTGAAGGTTACGATAGTGAACAATATAATGTTTCTTGTCATGCAGATTGGGTACTAATTTCGTAGTACTAACAAAATGTCCATGATGTAACTGTTGAACCAGTCGTTCAGCATAGGGGGAAAGCATTTCTCGTTCAATCTTCACCCTTTCAGGGGCTAGAGGGTATTCATTATGATAATCATGTAAGGATTCAGGATACTCCAGATCCACTTCAAATATATATCCTTCTTGGGTATTATCCTTTAGACTCATTATCCAGGATTCATTCAAATTTTCTGTAGATATCCATTCAAATCCACCATAGGGCAATGGTTGAGACATGGCCCAACCATATAGGTTATTAGCATCAAGATAGATAATGTGCTTATCAGGCTTAGTAGAATCGTAATTTTCCAAATAACGATTATTAGCCTCGGATCTACGCTGGCTAATCATACATATGCCACCGCGGATTCCACGTTCTATAAACAGTAACATATTTTCATCTGTGAGTAGTTCTAAGGTTTGCTCAGTCATTTTTAAAGAGGCCTGCCAAGCCAGTCCAGGGGCGGTCATCATATGGGCGGCATCTAAATCATAGTTCCTCTTGCAAATTTTTCGAAAATTCTCAAATACATCGGCTAACAGTAGCACATCTGTTTTCACATACAGGTTGTGATATTCTCCCAAGTTCTTTATGTTAAAGGTATCCCATACAGTTTGGGCATGCCAATAATCTTCACTCTTAATATCTTCACCTTTAATATCATTATGAAATGCAGAAGGGGGAGGGAGCACATTTTCATCAAATTTTTGAAAGGATGTCATATAGCTATAGGGATATACTCCTTTCCTAATAAGAGCATTCTGTTGCACTATATCAGGGAAATGTTCTCTGAGAATATGAAATTCACTCAAGTCTAATTTGGAAACTAACTTTTCCAGGGAAGCATTCAGAAACTGTAGGCTATCAATAAATTGTAAACAGACACGGGCCCCCTCTTTTTTTGAAATCTTAAAAGATATGTATTTTTCCATATTAGTGGCAATCACATCAATTTTATGGTCTTGCAATTTCCCAAAACTCAGCATAATATGATGAGAGTCATAATTTTTTAAATTATGAAACACTACAGGAATATTAATACTTTGTCTATAGTTAAGATTACAGGCATTATGCAGAGCACCTCTATAGGCTCCAGTCACGTGATTGTGATCACGCACACGATCTGTTTTCAGTTCACGATGGCACACGTTGCAATGGGTAGCTCTTTCAAAGTCAACTTCATTCTCTTTACTCATTCGCAGTGGTTTAACATAACGTAATTTTTCTCCAAGATACTGTTTCTCCATTATCAAGTTGTTAAGAAAATGATTCACAGGGTCAATACCTCGATACACAGTAGCTTGTTTCAGGCATCTTCCATCAGGCCCTATGATAACATAAGCATATCCACAAGGTTCATGAATTGCTAGTCTATGCGTGTAAGATCTAATATTCGAGGGTTTTGTAGTGTCTTCTTTAACGATCAAGGCTTCAAAGTCAGCATAAATGATGAAAGGGATGGAATGCTGATACTGTTTGTTCGTGAATTGGAGATATTTCTGATCTTCCGAGGGCATTTTAATGCGCTGAGGTGCATGTTCTTTGCAATATTGAGCATGATCTTGTAAAAGATCGTCTCTGCTGTAACGATGTAAACATCTATAACATATATATTGGGCTCCATTGTGCTTAGTTATATCTCCCAGCAAGCGTGACATATTCCTAATTAAAGTATAGTGTTGCTTATCTTCATCACTAATCAACAGGAGATTCACACAGTCTTCATCTTCACGTTTGGATATATGCAAAGGAAAAATATCTTCATCTTCATATCCATATACATTTATTCGTATATTATTCAATTTTTCAATCTGAGGAATCTTTAGTACAAGACTTTAGCATAAACACGCTATTCTCGGTAACAATGTAATACATTTCAGATGTATATATATATATATATATATCATTACAAATGTATATAAAGTAATCGCGAATCCATTATACTATCCCCATTAGAATTAATAAAACTCCTGAATTAAATAATACATCCATATACAAGACATTTCATGTAAGATCCCCAATACATTTCATTAAATTCATAAAAACACTCATTAAAAAGTTGTTACGCATCATAAAAATACAAAGTTTAATAAAATGATAGAATAAAATCACATTAAAACAAGTACTGACATGTCCAATCCTGTTCAAAGAGGGCGCATTACGCATAGGAACGTCAGTAACGGTAGGAATAGTACCTCCGATATTACTTTCTAAGGCAAACATATTCGCAGAGCAACTTGAAACACCTCTTAACAGCACGAAATTCACAACAGAAATGATAAAATCGCTGCTTAAAGACCACCTACACCCATTCATAAAAAAATAGTTCTTGGTGTATCCTTCCGCCAAGATGACCCCAAGGTTATTCCTAAAGAGTTCTTGGTGTATCCATCCGCCAAGGGCATGCCAAGGTCACGTGATAGTTATATCACGGTTACCGTTAAACTTGCAACACACGAATGTAATTATGCGCACATCCGATAAAAGTAAACAATTCGTTCAACATCGCAATCGATTATATTCTTTTTAATAATCGTAATCGATATATTAAATAAATTCACATTTTTAAAAAATAATAGATTTTAATAAAATAATGAAAGAAAATCCCTTTGCGAGACCCCTTAAAACCTCCAATCGTTATGCAATACAACAACGCGCAAGCATAAAAAACCCCGAATAATATATACTCCTCTCTCCCCCTCCCTCCCCGAGACACCAACACTCACTTCTCCACACGTTAAACTTAACCCATAGCAACCGGAATCCATAATAAAACATTCACCTTCACCCCCAACGTACATCCAAATACACAGTCATTCAACGTTAAACCCGTAATTTTTACGGCAAAACGCACTTTACAGGGATTCATAGAACAAAAAATCCTAAAAAATCATTAAAAATCAACAAATTCACCCAGAAACTAGCTAAAACCCTCAAATTACTTATAATTATCATCTACATATGCTATATAATCATTTATAACCTTAAAAAGGTGAGTATACTAGTAGATAAGGAAGGTGGGTTCTCCAGAATGCGGTTAGAGCAATGCCGCCTAAAAATAGTTTCTGGAAAGAAAAAATAAATATTTTTTTGGTATTTCCAGAAAGTATCCTCTATGTAATATTTTGGTAAAATTAAAAAAGTTTTTAAAAAATTTTAAATTTTCGCCGCTAGGGGGCGCTGATGGCTTCATTCCGCCTCTGTCGGTGTTGCCATCCCCAAAAAAGTTTCTCCCATATTTAGAAAAAATCCCATTCCAAAAATTTATTTCCCCCTCAACCCCTCGTACAAGACTACGACCTCGTTGCCACCCAACAAAAAAGTTTATCCAAAATTTTTACCCCCACCTTTTTTTTCATTTTCCCCCTTTTACACCCCCGTCCAGGATTACGGAAGGCGGAATGGCCGCCATCTTGGATTCCGCATTATTCCGCCTCTGTTGCAGAACCGGCTTTCCTTATCTACTAGTATACTCACCTTTTTAAGGTTATAAATGATTATATAGCATATGTAGATGATAATTATAAGTAATTTGAGGGTTTTAGCTAGTTTCTGGGTGAATTTGTTGATTTTTTAGGATTTTTTGTTCTATGAATCCCTGTAAAGTGCGTTTTGCCGTAAAAATTACGGGTTTAACGTTGAATGACTGTGTATTTGGATGTACGTTGGGGGTGAAGGTGAATGTTTTATTATGGATTCCGGTTGCTATGGGTTACGTTTAACGTGTGGAGAAGTGAGTGTTGGTGTCTCGGGGAGGGAGGGGGAGAGAGGAGTATATATTATTCGGGGGTTTTATGCTTGCGCGTTGTTGTATTGCATAACGATTGGAGGTTTTAAGGGGTCTCGCAAAGGGATTTTCTTTCATTATTTTATTAAAATCTATTATTTTTTAAAAATGTGAATTTATTTAATATATCGATTACGATTATTAAAAAGAATATAATCGATTGCGATGTTGAACGAATTGTTTACTTTTATCGGATGTGCGCATAATTACATTCGTGTGTTGCAAGTTTAACGGTAACCGTGATATAACTATCACGTGACCTTGGCATGCCCTTGGCGGATGGATACACCAAGAACTCTTTAGGAATAACCTTGGGGTCATCTTGGCGGAAGGATACACCAAGAACTATTTTTTTATGAATGGGTGTAGGTGGTCTTTAAGCAGCGATTTTATCATTTCTGTTGTGAATTTCGTGTTGTTAAGAGGTGTTTCAAGTTGCTCTGCGAATATGTTTGCCTTAGAAAGTAATATCGGAGGTACTATTCCTACCGTTACTGACGTTCCTATGCGTAATGCGCCTGTGGCGTGGCTCCGCTGAAATCTTACAATTACACATTGGCCGTTAATCGTACTTCTGCACGCCACTTGCTCGATTACCGAGCATATCTCCAGGTTCTGATTAATTAGAAAATGCATCACGAGAACACACAATAAATACTAATTAAAAGTTAATAAAGCTTTTATTTTAAAATACTTATATTCAAAACTTGTTACTTAAAATTTAAAAAACCACAAAATTTCATCTTAATTACATAGAACATATTTACATTCGCTAAGTAGGTATTGGATAATGATCGATCTGATCATTTCCCCCTCTCTAGTTAAATTAAATATCATAATAGCCCTCAAGTTAGGCAGTTAACTTCCTTATTAAATAATATATATTCTCTGATACTCAGTCTGCAGTGGGAGAGGACAAAAGGACTTACCCCTTTTAGGTACGGCAGGACGGCATCGAGGTGGCACTCATCCGTCGGTTATTAGACGACCCAGTCTAAACTCTGAAAATTACCAACTGACTTCTCTCTCCGCTCTCCTTCTCCTAGTCGGGGTCTCGGACAGCCCCCTGGCCGGGCTCCATAGCTGACGCTTGGCCGCTATAGGTTCGAAAACCCATAAATTCAGTGACGCGGCCGGGCTCCCTCGAATCACTGGATTTGGCCCCTTCCAAAGGGTTGGCTAAAAATTGGGGGGCTCTAGCCCTCTTGCAGGTGTCCATTTTATTTAAAAATAAGATAGCGTCCTTTGCCATTTTCTCACCACTGCAGCTGGTCTCTTACTCATAGCCAAGGAATGTCAACCGTTCCCAAAGAGAGAGAGGGGGGGGGGGGTAATACTTTCTAGAAGTGAAGTGGCGACAGGAAAATTCCAATACTGTCCCACGACACTGGCTTCCCCCAAACAAGGGAAAAGAAACCAAGTTTCTTTTTCAAATGCTTAAACTACCAAAAAAATAAAGGGTTACAAATTATGCACAGTATACATATAAAAAGAGATAACAATAACATTTAACAATAAAATTATACATTAAATTATATACATAATGACACGCCCTATAGGTATGGAGATATTCTGTCTCTCCAAGTATGTCCAAAGCCTAATTAAGGTGCAATATTGTCACTGTCCGTATGGCGTAAATATTGTCACTGTCCGTTGGCGTAAATATTATCACTGTCTAATGTAGCATACTGATTGTACTTTCCAGTCTGTTACTTGTGTTCACAAAATATGAAAGTTTGTCATGAGAACACATGAATTGGGAACAATTGTTCGTTCACATTATACACTAAAGGATTGATATTGTTCTGTAGGCTGTGACAAAATTAGTGATATTCCATATGGAAGGAATATTCTCTGAGCAGGATCAGCTGTGACATCACTTTATACAAAGAAGTTGCACTAACTGTGTAAATGACGTTGAACTTAACACTGCGAACATGGAGTTGCACTAAGACGTTGCATTAAAATGATAAAAATGCAGTTGCATTACAACGTTGCACTAAACGATGAAAATGAAGTTGCATTGTTTGGTACCCTTTGGTCCAAGGAAGGCATGATTTCGTTTTCGGTTAATGATGCTGCATACATGTGCTGGTAAAGGCTTATGTGAGCTGTAAAACTACGCCTTTGTTGCTGCAAAAGTCTTTATAATGGCAACTTTCGTTTTTTGAAGACCGGATCCGTGTCTGCAAACTTCTGCAGTAATCATAGTTAGGGTATGTAAATGCACATAGTTTTTTCCACAATGTACTTTATCAATATAAAAAAGCTGATGTAATTTCAGATTAGACATGCTATTCGTACTTTAATATACAACTAGACTTAGGAGCTTTAGAGTCCTTGAACTCTGTCCACTGCATTGTACCAGAGAACATTTTACTTTTAATGTTTTCTACATTCTTAACATACCTATTTTACATTAAATACATTTATTTTATCTTAATCACCTTTATTTTACATTAATCATTTATATACATATTCTTTATAGAAATTCTTATTGAACCAGGAATTTTTGTTTTCTTAAGAATTATTTATTCTTATTTTCAAGAGCCCTCTTAAATGTCTTATTTCATTCTAGACCCTAATCAATCACCTCAATCTATCCTCTAACCATTTCTCTACTTAATTCAATCTTAACCAATTACTTTACTCCATCCTCTAATCACTTCTGTACTAATTTCTACTTAATTCTCTAACCATTTCTCTATTCATTTCTAATCATTTTTCTGCTAATTTCTACTTAATTCTCTAACCATTTCTCTATTCATTTCTAATCATTTTTTTGCTAATTTCTACTTAATTCTCTAACCATTTCTTTATTTATTTCTAATTAATTTCTACTAATTTGTACTTAATTCTCTAGCCATTTCTCTATTCATTTCTAATTAAATCTCTAATTACTACTTAATTCTCTAACCATTTCCAATTAATTTTTGATTCCCCTCCTTACGTAACACCCGGCTGTCCGGTTTAAAAGCAATCCCTGGCAAAGGCCTGTACCGCAATATACTTTCTATGCTAGCAGCGGTCACTTTTCGTACGACCTGACAAAAGTTTTTTTTCTCTTTTCTTTCTGTTTACGTGGGCCAATAACAGACGATGTCTTTGATTCTGTCCTGCGGTAATTCTCTCTAATTGAAACCGCGTACGTGATTTGCTTCCGCTTGTCATGTGACTAGAGCGAGTAGAGTCGAAAAAAAATTCAAAGTCAACGCGGCAGTGTGCCTTCTCTTTGTGTGCTGCACAACGGATTTATACAAATTGGATTACACATATTAATTTTTCTGGAAGTTCCGTGAGTGAAATTACTCTTATTTTTTATTTAGGATTACAGTTTAATGTACTTGTTTCGCTTGGGTGCTTAGATTTGCTTACTTAAAGTTTAAATTACTTATTTTAGGAATTAGATTTGCTTAGGTTGTTCGACTGACAGCCGATCGCTCTGTCTGTCCGGTCATTTAAACTTTAGACGCCTGCATCTCAGTTTATTTTACCTTAACTCCCTAAGTTCTAAATTACGTGAAAGTTTAATTTAATTGCCTCACTTTTACGGTTATTTCTTTAAATTTTATTTATAATGGCACGTTAATGATAAAAAATTCTTGTTACATTTCGTTTTACTCCTCTAAGTCTTTACTGAGATAACCTTTTCTCTGGATTAATTTTAATCGGTATTATTTTAACTTATATTTACGTGACCTACGTGTAACTTTAAATTATTTTCCACTGACCTATTCATGTTATTTTATTTTCCGTGGCCTCAGATTATAATGAGAGTTGCGAAATACTCTCCCGTAAACGGTTGATTTCTGTTTATGTATATTTTCTACGTTCTCCTCCTCTTGGGGATTATTTATATTATTTGAGCTAACTTTGTCCGTGTTCGTTGTATTCTCTGTGATAGGAATAGTCGATTGACCTCTCGATCTCTCTGCGACCCTTTTCTCTTTCTCTTGAACCTGTTCCGGCGGGAGGGGGGAGCGGGTTTCCCTCGCGGAGCGACCTTCTTCCAATTCGAGTTGAAATGGGAGAATGCCCTCGAAGGAGCCATCATCAGCCTCTGCTGTTTCTCCGGTGGCAACGCTTATCTCCGGCGCAATGTTTGTTTCGGTTTGCAAGTCGCCCTCCTGAAAGTCTCCTCCCGTAAACGGTTGGATTTCCGCGTCGAACCGTGTTGAATGTAATAAATGCGGTCTCCTGTCAGGCATTTCATATATACGATTTATATTTATTTTGATTGGCTTTGCCCTAGGATCTTTAATTAGTTTTAATAAAAATAAGTGGGTTGTTAGTTTTTCTATTATTCTATACGGGCCTCTAAAACGTTTTTTTCCGAAGTTTGGAATGTTTTTGACAAAAACTTTTTGGCCTAATTCTAGTTTTCTAAATTTTGCTTTTTGTAAATATTTTTCCTCCTGTATCTCTTGTGTGCGGATTAAATTTTCGTAGGCTTGTTTGTATGCTACGGCCATAGTTTCCAGCTTTTGAGGTTGATTTCGTATATAATTTTGAGTCTCTTCCGCGTTATTTGGTACGATGTCCATAAATAATGGTAAGTCCCGTGAAAAGAACAAGAAGTTCGGTGACATACCTGTGGCTGGGTGGTCTACTGCATTATAACATGCTTTATGAATTCCTACGGCTGTTTCCCAATCGTCTTGCTTGTAACACTCGATTGCACGTTTTATGGCTGAATTAATTCTTTCTGAGATTCCATTTGTTCTCGGATTCGCTGCTGAAGTTAATTTTGCATGTATATCTAGTTTATCAAGTATAGATTTGAATAATTGACTAGTAAATTGGCTCCCGCGGTCCGTCAACACAAATTCACTTTTGCCGTAAGTAGTTACATACGTAATTAATTTTGTTGCAATGGTGTCTGCCGTAATGTTATCTATCGGATAAAGTTCCGCGTGCCTGCTAAAATGACATACCACAGTCAAAATGTACCGGTTCCCATATTTACTTCTTCTTAGAGGTCCCAAAATGTCAAGTGACAGTAAATTTCCGGGATAGTGCGGAATTACATTCCTACCTAATGGGAAGGGGGGGTGAACTCCTTTGAGTCCCCTACAGTCCTCACAAGAATTTACATAATTCTTTGTGTCTCCATAAATTCCAACCCAAAAATAGCGTTTGCTAACCAAATCGTACAGTTTTCCTACTCCCTGATGAGGGCTATGCAAATGTAGTAAAATTCTACTTTGTAAAGTCTTCGGAACCACTACCCGTTCTATTGCGTTATCGCGGATGATATTTTTATCTTGCGAGACATACATCAATAAATCCGTTTCTGGGTCAATAAAATAATGTTCGAAATCCTTAGTTTTACTATGCTGCTGTTCTCTAATATTATTCCTAAGTTTATTTAAAATGTCGTCTTTAATTTGCTCTGTGTGTATTTCTTCGATATTTGGAAGTTGGGATTTATTTTCTAAGCTGTTTACTGTTTCAATATTATTTTTATTCCCTACAATTTCTATGTTACTGAGGTTGTTCTCGAAATTTTCTCTGGAGAGATAGTCTGCTAAGATGTTGGAGTTTCCGTCTATGTGTATAAAGTCATAATCATATTCAGATAGTTTTAATAGCCAGCGGGCTTCTAAATTAGCCGGGTTAGAAATTTTTAAGTGATACTTAAGGGGTCTGTGGTCGGAAATAATATAGAATTTTTTCCCGTAAAGGTAATTGTGGAAATTTTTGACTCCATAGAATATAGCCATGAGTTCTGTTTTTACTGCGGGATATCTTTGCTCGTGTGGTTTAAGTTTTTTACTGTAGTAAAGTACAGGTTGTAAGCGTTCATTATTCTTTTGTAATAGAACTGAAGAAATAGAGGTCGAGCTTCCGTCTGTATTAAGGTAGAATGGTTTGTCTAAATCCGGTTGTAGCACTAAAGGATGTTGGAAAAATTTATTTTGTAGTTCTTGAAATGCGTCATTGCATTGCGGAGACCATGAAAATTTATTCCGCTTAGCCGTTAGCTCAACTAGTGGAGCGGTGAGTTGCGCATAGTCTGGGATTAATGTTCGATAAAAATTACATAGGCCTAAAAATTTTTTAAGTTTTCGAACAGTGTTTGGTCTGGGAAAAGAAACAATTTTTTTTGTATTATTATCAGTTGGACTTAATCCCTGTTTAGTCACTGTAAACCCTAAATATTCCATTTTCTCTCTAGAGAATTCACATTTGGTCGGTGTCAATGTTAAATTAAAATCTCTTAGCCTTTGAAAAACAAGCTCTAATTTCTCTTTTAATCCTTCATATGTGTGTGCCGCTAAAACCACATCATCAAAATATGCGTAAATGTCATGTTCGTGTAAATCTCTAAGAACGATATCTATAGCTTTTTGAAACCACGCGCCGCTAGTTTTATGTCCAAATATTAATCTGTTGTATTCGAATCTTCCATATGGGCTTGTGAATGCCATCTTATGTCTTTCTTCCTCTGGTAATAAAATTTGTGAAAATGCGCTCTGGAAATCTAATTTTGCGTAAAATTCGAAACCTGCTAGTTTTGTCATAATATTTTGAATTTTTGGTACTGGATAATTAAAGTTCTGTGAGATACTGTTTAAGAGTCGTATATCCAAACAAATTCTGAATTTATCTGTATTTTGTTTTTTCACTAGAACCATTCCTGCGCTATAATTAGAGTCGCTATGCCTAATTATGTTTGCTTGCAACATTTCATCAATTTGTCTTTTTAATTCTTTTCTCAAAGCGTAGGGCACGTCATAAGCTCTAATTTCTATCGGATTCTGGTGCGATAAAATAAATTTAGGTTTTACTACTTCAGTACATCCTAAAGTGTTTAAATTTTTGGAAAATACGTCTCCGTAATCCATTAATAATTTCAATAAATCTTTCCTCTGATCGACTGGCATGTGGTCTAAGTTAAAGTCTGTTTCCAGTAATTCGTTCCGTCTAATTTCTCTTATTTTATTTATTCTCTCTTCCAATTCTATTTTATTCCTATTAGTATCTGTAAGGTGAATTTCCTCATTAGCCTGTTTAATATTGTGTTTTAATTTCCCTATCAAAGTGTTTTTATTAAGTGTAATTTTATGTGATCCTTCATTCTTAATTGATATGAATTTATTTGGGTTAGTCTCTTCTGTTTCTAAGTGAAAAATCGTTGGGTTGATGTTTAAAGGCTGTTTTAAAATTTTTGGTTCAAAATTATAATTTTCTAATTTATTTTCTGTGTAAGTGCAATTAATTTCAACTAGTTTAGATTCTTGCGGGTCTATTTTAATTTTCTTGCGCGTTCTAATTGCTGTATCTGAATTTATATTTAGCACGCTTTCTTGCTCTCCTAAAGGGATTATTATATTATCTATTTTTATTATGTTTTGTTTAGTATCGATGATGGCGTTATGAAGTTTCAAAAAATCAAAACCGATTATCCCAGCATAATTATGCGGAAATTTGGCGGTAGTAACGTAGAATATGTGTTTAAAGATTTTATTTTCAATTTTAAATGACGTTTGTATAACGTTTATATAATTTAGTCTTTCTCCTGCCAACGTTTTAATTGTGACTGATCTAGATAAATATTTGACGTGACATATTTCCCTTATTTTTTGGAATTCTTCTTTTCCGATTATACTAATCGTCGCTCCACTGTCTACCATCATTGCAACGGGCCTTTTATTAAATATAACTTGTATTGTAGGTAATTTTATAGATTTTTCTCCTAATTTTTCGTCTAAAGCAGAAATCACTTCGTATTTACACACCCTCCTATCCTTATGCATTTGTACATTCTTTATCTCTCCCTGGTTATCAACATAACCAAATCCATCGTAACTTAACTGGGGCGGGTTTTTTGGGAGCTTATGATAATTGCCGCCCCTCTCTAGTTTAAAGCAGCTCTTCTGGGGAATGTATTTTCTCTCTCATTGTATCTGTTTCCTCTAAATGTACGTGAAAACCCCGGATTTCGCCTTGCGTATTCTCCGCGGGGGAAATTGTTAGCTGGCCCCTGCCTTTCTCTTTGCGTATATTGCCTTTCGCTCTGGTTGTTAAACTGCTGTGGGCGTGAACTCTGGGATCTACGCATTTCATTTTCCCGGTTATATAATCTACAATTTATCATCAGATGGTTTGTGCGTCCGCAAAATAGACAAAACATATCATTAGGGATATTATTATTAGAAGTTCTAGCTTTAGGTGTGTTTTGTTCCAATCTAAGTGCGTTAATTTGTTCGCCTAATGTTTCTAACAGATATCTGTTAGCATTTTCCTGTTCTTTTCGTAGTTTTTCGATTTCAGTTTGTAAAGCCGGTGTTCCAGGGTGCGTGACAATATTGTTTACAGCTTCTGTTTCAGGTGGAGAAATTGCTATTGCGTTTTCAATATTTTCTGCTATTACAATCGCCGCTTCGAAGGATAACGGGTTTGCTTTTAGCACCTCTCTCTTAATTTGCGTGTTTAGTGCGTCCAAAAATTTTCCTAGTCTTAATTGGTCAATGATTTTTTTCGACTCCTCGCTACTCAAATCACCTGCACTTTCTAGATAAGTCAGCGTGATACATTTGATTCTGTGTGCTAATGCCTTAACGCTCTCACCTTCAAATTGTTTAGTTAGAGTAAATTGTATTTGGCGGGTCGTTATGCTAGTCCTCTGTGAAAAAAATTCTAGTAGCCTTTCCTTTAGTACTTCGTACGAATTTTCTTTACGTAATTCCGGCGAACTCGCTAGGAATTTTAGTGCATTTCCCTTTAAACGCGACTTTAATACTACGAGTTTTTCTGGTTCGGTCCATTTTCCTAGCTTGGCTATCGAATCAAATTGATCGAAAAATATTTTACAGTCTGTTTCAGCATTTCCTTCGAATACCCCAAGTAAAAAGGTTAACCCCTGTAAACGACTTTGATTTTCGCCTCCCTGCTCGGGCGCTTCTGTACTATTTGTATCCGGCATCTTGTACAATTTTTATATCTACTTTCAAATTATTAAATATTAACTCACTTATTATTTACAATATTACAAAGATCTTCCCATGATGCATATTCATTTCACAAAAAAAATTTTCTCTGAATTTTGAATTTTGAATAATTACATTATCCAGTCAAATATTAATCGAGGCACTTTGATAACTGTGCACAAGACTGGTCTCGGCGCCATAATATGTGGCGTGGCTCCGCTGAAATCTTACAATTACACATTGGCCGTTAATCGTACTTCTGCACGCCACTTGCTCGATTACCGAGCATATCTCCAGGTTCTGATTAATTAGAAAATGCATCACGAGAACACACAATAAATACTAATTAAAAGTTAATAAAGCTTTTATTTTAAAATACTTATATTCAAAACTTGTTACTTAAAATTTAAAAAACCACAAAATGTCATCTTAATTACATAGAACATATTTACATTCGCTAAGTAGGTATTGGATAATGATCGATCTGATCATTTCCCCCTCTCTAGTTAAATTAAATATCATAATAGCCCTCAAGTTAGGCAGTTAACTTCCTTATTAAATAATATATATTCTC
Organism: Amaurobius ferox; assembly: GCA_951213105.1. NCBI lineage: Eukaryota > Metazoa > Arthropoda > Arachnida > Araneae > Amaurobiidae > Amaurobius > Amaurobius ferox. Next base: position 3,956,275 of record OX578138.1, read on the forward strand.
TGATACTCAGTCTGCAGTGGGAGAGGACAAAAGGACTTACCCCTTTTAGGTACGGCAGGACGGCATCGAGGTGGCACTCATCCGTCGGTTATTAGACGACCCAGTCTAAACTCTGAAAATTACCAACTGACTTCTCTCTCCGCTCTCCTTCTCCTAGTCGGGGTCTCGGACAGCCCCCTGGCCGGGCTCCATAGCTGACGCTTGGCCGCTATAGGTTCGAAAACCCATAAATTCAGTGACGCGGCCGGGCTCCCTCGAATCACTGGATTTGGCCCCTTCCAAAGGGTTGGCTAAAAATTGGGGGGCTCTAGCCCTCTTGCAGGTGTCCATTTTATTTAAAAATAAGATAGCGTCCTTTGCCATTTTCTCACCACTGCAGCTGGTCTCTTACTCATAGCCAAGGAATGTCAACCGTTCCCAAAGAGAGAGAGAGGGGGGGGGGGGGGGTAATACTTTCTAGAAGTGAAGTGGCGACAGGAAAATTCCAATACTGTCCCACGACAGCGCCCTCTTTGAACAGGATTGCACATGTCAGTACTTGTTTTAATGTGATTTTATTCTATCATTTTATTAAACTTTGTATTTTTATGATGCGTAACAACTTTTTAATGAGTGTTTTTATGAATTTAATGAAATGTATTGGGGATCTTACATGAAATGTCTTGTATATGGATGTATTCTTTAATTCAGGAGTTTTATTAATTCTAATGGGGATAGTATAATGGATTCGCGATTACTTTATATACATTTGTAATGATATATATATATATATATATATACATCTGAAATGTATTACATTGTTACCGAGAATAGCGTGTTTATGCTAAAGTCTTGTACTAAAGATTCCTCAGATTGAAAAATTGAATAATATACGAATAAATGTATATGGATATGAAGATGAAGATATTTTTCCTTTGCATATATCCAAACGTGAAGATGAAGACTGTGTGAATCTCCTGTTGATTAGTGATGAAGATAAGCAACACTATACTTTAATTAGGAATATGTCACGCTTGCTGGGAGATATAACTAAGCACAATGGAGCCCAATATATATGTTATAGATGTTTACATCGTTACAGCAGAGACGATCTTTTACAAGATCATGCTCAATATTGCAAAGAACATGCACCTCAGCGCATTAAAATGCCCTCGGAAGATCAGAAATATCTCCAATTCACGAACAAACAGTATCAGCATTCCATCCCTTTCATCATTTATGCTGACTTTGAAGCCTTGATCGTTAAAGAAGACACTACAAAACCCTCGAATATTAGATCTTACACGCATAGACTAGCAATTCATGAACCTTGTGGATATGCTTATGTTATCATAGGGCCTGATGGAAGATGCCTGAAACAAGCTACTGTGTATCGAGGTATTGACCCTGTGAATCATTTTCTTAACAACTTGATAATGGAGAAACAGTATCTTGGAGAAAAATTACGTTATGTTAAACCACTGCGAATGAGTAAAGAGAATGAAGTTGACTTTGAAAGAGCTACCCATTGCAACGTGTGCCATCGTGAACTGAAAACAGATCGTGTGCGTGATCACAATCACGTGACTGGAGCCTATAGAGGTGCTCTGCATAATGCCTGTAATCTTAACTATAGACAAAGTATTAATATTCCTGTAGTGTTTATTTTATATATTACTTTATATACATTTGTAATGATATATATATATATATATACATCTGAAATGTATTACATTGTTACCGAGAATAGCGTGTTTATACTAAAGTCTTGTATTTTTTTATCTTTTGCAGGTGTGCCCTACTTGTGAAATGCAGTTTTCTAGAAAAGATGCCTTAGCAAGACATATGAAGATTCATTCTAACGATGATGCCTTGAATTCTCGATGTAAAGTATGCGAACGTGCATTTGTTCGTAAGGAAGACTTGGCTAGACATGCGAATACGCATTCTCCCGTTAAAGTGTTTGAATGCACTCAATGCTCCATACAGTTTACTAGACGAGATAACCTGAAGCGCCACCTGTTACTTCATCTGAAGGATGGTGTGAAATGCAAGCATTGTGAACTTATATTCAACAAGAAAAGTGATGCCCTGCGCCACCAGCGTATTGAACACGGTTCTAAAAAGAGAAAAGCTCCTGCTTTAGCCTCAACTTCTAATAAACGCCCCAAGATTGCAGTGAAGAAGAAGAAGGGTTTAGATGTATTCTCTGTACACACTCTGGAACCCACTGAAAGTGTAGAGGGGGATCTTATGCTATGTTTTGATGAGATTCGTCCTCAGCTATTGAAGATATTAAAAGACGAACTTGATGCATACAGATCTATTAAGTGGTATCTTATTGCGGATGTGCAATTTATTCGTGACATTGCAAATGGCCAAGAGGTATCCAGCTCATATTTTAGAACAAATGTTGTGACAGAACTTCGTGATGATACCCCTCCCAACAATGTTGAAGAAGCTTTTTCCCAAATCTTGAAGTTATTCGAAGAATTTGTCAGCCGAGGCTCTGGATGGACTTTACAAAAGATGCGAAAGATAGATGTTTTCTGTGCAAAGTATAAGCCTCTTGCAGCTTCTAGCAATATACCTTTGCCAACAAAACTTGCAGCCAAGAAAGCTTTACTCAATATTCGAAATGAAGACGAGAAATGTCTGATGTGGTGCCTATTAGCCCACAAATACTATATATCCCGTGAATATAAGCCTGAAAGAGTGTCACATTATAAAAGTTTTGAAAATGACATTAAACTTGGAGATATTCAATACCCTATCTCAGTTGTGAAGATTCCTCAGATTGAAAAATTGAATAATATATGAATAAATGTATATGGATATGAAGATGAAGATATTTTTCCTTTGCATATATCCAAACGTGAAGATGAAGACTGTGTGAATCTCCTGTTGATTAGTGATGAAGATAAGCAACACTATACTTTAATTAGGAATATGTCACGCTTTCTGGGAGATATAACTAAGCACAATGGAGCCCAATATATATGTTATAGATGTTTACATCGTTACAGCAGAGACGATCTTTTACAAGATCATGCTCAATATTGCAACGAACATGCACCTCAGCGCATTAAAATGCCCTCGGAAGATCAGAAATATCTCCAATTCACGAACAAACAGTATCAGCATTCCATCCCTTTCATCATTCATGCTGACTTTGAAGCCTTGATCGTTAAAGAAGACGCTACAAAACCCTGGAATATTAGATCTTACACGCATAGACTAGCAATTCATGAACCTTGTGGATATGCTTATGTTATCATAGGGCCTGATGGAAGATGCCTGAAACAAGCTACTGTGTATCGAGGTATTGACCCTGTGAATCATTTTCTTAACAACTTGATAATGGAGAAACAGTATCTTGGAGAAAAATTACGTTATGTTAAACCACTGCGAATGAGTAAAGAGAATGAAGTTGACTTTGAAAGAGCTACCCATTGCAACGTGTGCCATCGTGAACTGAAAACAGATCGTGTGCGTGATCACAATCACGTGACTGGAGCCTATAGAGGTGCCCTGCATAATGCCTGTAATCTTAACTATAGACAAAGTATTAATATTCCTGTAGTGTTTCATAATTTAAAAAATTATGACTCTCATCATATTATGCTGAGTTTTGGGAAATTGCAAGACCATAAAATTGATGTGATTGCCACTAATATGGAAAAATACATATCTTTTAAGATTTCAAAAAAAGAGGGGGCCCGTGTCTGTTTACAATTTATTGATAGCCTACAGTTTCTGAATGCTTCCCTGGAAAAGTTAGTTTCCAAATTAGACTTGAGTGAATTTCATATTCTCAGAGAACATTTCCCTGATATAGTGCAACAGAATGCTCTTATTAGGAAAGGAGTATATCCCTATAGCTATATGACATCCTTTCAAAAATTTGATGAAAATGTGCTCCCTCCCCCTTCTGCATTTCATAATGATATTAAAGGTGAAGATATTAAGAGTGAAGATTATTGGCATGCCCAAACTGTATGGGATACCTTTAACATAAAGAACTTGGGAGAATATCACAACCTGTATGTGAAATCAGATGTGCTACTGTTAGCCGATGTATTTGAGAATTTTCGAAAAATTTGCAAGAGGAACTATGATTTAGATGCCGCCCATATGATGACCGCCCCTGGACTGGCTTGGCAGGCCTCTTTAAAAATGACTGAGCAAACCTTAGAACTACTCACAGATGAAAATATGTTACTGTTTATAGAACGTGGAATCCGCGGTGGCATATGTATGATTAGCCAGCGTAGATCCGAGGCTAATAATCGTTATTTGGAAAATTACGATTCTACTAAGCCTGATAAGCACATTATCTATCTTGATGCTAATAACCTATATGGTTGGGCCATGTCTCAACCATTGCCCTATGGTGGATTTGAATGGATATCTACAGAAAATTTGAATGAATCTTGGATAATGAGTCTAAAGGATAATACCCAAGAAGGATATATATTTGAAGTGGATCTGGAGTATCCTGAATCCTTACATGATTATCATAATGAATACCCTCTAGCCCCTGAAAGGGTGAAGATTGAACGAGAAATGCTTTCCCCCTATGCTGAACGACTGGTTCAACAGTTACATCATGGACATTTTGTTAGTACTACGAAATTAGTACCCAATCTGCATGACAAGAAACATTATATTGTTCACTATCGTAACCTTCAGCTATACCTATCATTAGGTTTAAGACTCAAGAAAATTCACAAGACCTTAAAATTTAATCAGAAGCCCTGGTTGGAGAAATACATCCAATTTAACACAGAAGAAAGAAGGAAGGCAAAGACTAATTTTGAGAAAGACTTTTTTAAATTGCTTAACGCTGTGTTTGGAAAAACGATGGAGAATCTTCGAAATCGAGTGAATATTGAACTAGTGAATTCTTCAAAGCGGGCCCTGAAGGTGGTGGCATCTCCAGCTTTTAGAGCTATCAGGATTTTTAGCGAAGATCTGGTGGGTGTTGAACGTGTAAGGAATTGCATTTTAATGAACCGGCCTATATACGTTGGCTTTGCTATCTTGGAGTTATCTAAACTCCTGATGTATGAGTTTCATTATAAACATATTAAAAGCCAATATGGTGAAAAAGCTTCGCTTCTCTTTACCGATACTGATTCATTGGCTTATGAAATCCAAACTGCTGATATTTATGAAGATATGAACCAACATAAACACCTGTATGATTTTTCTGACTATCCCAAGGATCATCCCCTCTTCAGTGAAGACAATAAAAAGCGTATTGGAAACTTTAAAGATGAACTGAATTCAACCCCCATTCAAGAGTTTATAGGACTTAGACCTAAAATGTACTCTATTCTATCATCTGCTGGAGAAAAGAAAAGAGCTAAAGGTGTTTCTACACATGTGGTTGCACGCAAAATTACACACAATGACTACAGACAGTGCTTGTTGAGTGTTAGACCTACCATGGAAGAACAGATTAGAATTGATAGTAGCCATCATAAACTATTCACTGTATGCCAGAACAAGGTGGCTTTGTCACCCATTGATGACAAAAGATATTTACTCGAGGACGGCATTACAAGTTATGCCTACGGACATTTTAAAATAGAAAAATAAAAAAAGGAAAAAGAGAAAGAAGGAAAAAAAAAAGAAAAAAATAGATATTGTGGCGGTGTATCCTATACACCGGGTGGAGGTGGGACCACAATTAAAAAAAATATATATTTTTCTATCAGCATCTAATTTCTTAAAGAGACATTACTGCATTTAAATTTTGAAATCCAAGACGAAAGGATTGGGGAAACATACCCCTTAAACCCCCGAGATTCTCGAGATTCCCGAAATTCCCGAGATTCCCGAAATTCTGCTACTTTGAAAACGTGTTTTTCTTAGTTTTTACAAGTAAAAAGTGTGTTTTTGAAAAAAATCGCAAAATGTCACATTTTTCAAAAAACGCATTTTTGGTAACACTTTTGCAAAAACGCACATTTTAAAAAAAAAAATGTAAAAGTGTGAAAACCTATGTTAATTCCCATAGAGAAAACGGCATTTTGAAAAAAAATCGCAAAATGTCACATTTTTCAAAAAACGCTTTTTTGGTAACACTTTTGCAAAAACGCACATTTTTTTTACAAAAAATACACAAAAGTGCGAAAACCCATGTTATTTCCCATAGAGAATTCAAACAATCTAAAAACCACAATTTATTTTAAAAACGTACATTTTTGTTGTTTTTTAACGTTTTTGAAACTTTTTGTGAAAAAACGCTAAAAGTGACACTTTCTTAAAATTCATGTTATTTCCCATAGAGAAATCCAACAACCCTCAAAATCCAACTTGTTGAAAAAAAAGAAAAAACTTACATTTACGAAATTTTGTTAAAAGAAAAAACAATATACGTCATAAACTCCACTCTCTTCTGTGACGTCACCTTATGGAACTGTGCTGCCTCACACCGACTTCTGAGAACCCCTATGTTAAAGCATGGGACATTACCACCGCCTCTGTTGATGCACTCATTTTCTGGCCTCGGAGGGTTCCCCATGTTAAAGTATAGGGATTCACCGCCTCTGAAGTGCCGCTGAACTCTCCCTAATCCCCTACTAGTAACCAAAATATGAAAATAAGCTAACTGAGTCTGCCCATTGTGCAATCATTAGAGGATGGAGATGGATGGGAAAAGATGATGCAAAATAACTCGCAAAATTCGACAAAATCTAAAATAAAAGACTATGTATTCCCAAATATATCAATCAAATGATTGTTTTAAACGTAATTTTTGATAACGAAATGAGACCAACTCAGAGTGAGTACACTTTCCTTAAACAACATTTCAAGCACTTTTCAAAGACTTATATTACATTATCTGTATTATTTTCAAGGAATAAATTTAAGAGCTTTTTGTTTGACCAATATAGCCAAGACCGCATTCGCAAGGAATGTGGTAAGCACGATTCAAGACAGGAATAGGGTCTCAAAGAGAAGGAACAACACCTAAAATTGAAATGGGAAAAATATTGATGACCTTATAGCTAACAGGTGAATAGAAAGGTAAAACGATAGAATTACGTGGACGTTGAAGGTTCGAAATGAAATTCAGCTTATTAAATATATGCAATGCCGTCGATAATAGTGGGATTATTGCCTCTAATGATCAGGGTGAGTACATTTTTCTTAAAACATTTCAAGCACGTTACAAGGACTTTCAAGTACCATGCAATTATTTTTCAAGGACATCAATTCTTCCATATTATGAAGTTGTATGCGTTTCTGGGAGAAAAAAATCGTAGCAAATTAATATTGTTTAATGTTGAAGCCGCTGCTGAAATTTTTGGGAAAAAACAATGTTGTTTAGGGAAATTTCAGCGACAGCGTAACTGCTAGGAAAATTTCCAGAAAAAGTAGAACTTCTCAGAAAAAAAAAAGAAAAAAAAATGTTGTGAATCTGCAGAACACTTCCATCGCTGCCTTTTTCAAGTACTTTCAAGGACTTAACCAAGAAAATGGTAATTTTCAAGTCCTTTCAAGTCCTTGAAACTGTTAATCTAAAATTAAAGTACTTTCCCAATTTTCAAGCACCCGTATGCACCTTGGACCCACCCCATAACTATAGAACTAACCGTTTACGAGTTTTTTTTTTTGTATTTTGCCACATCGCCTTTGAAAAGTCATGAAATGGAAACAGAAATTCAAATAAAACTGCAAATTCGGTGTGTCATTTTATCTGTATTATTTTGTGCCATTAAACTCAATTTAATGAATTGTAAATAAATTCATTCTGTAGAGAAAAACATGTGCTGACTACAGCAGATAATTTTTCAAAAAATTATTAAATGAATGAGGGAATGTGATGATTGTAACTTTCTTTATAGAGGGCTCGTATAAATAGTTAAATTTTGCACACCTTTACTAAAAAGTGTCACTTGATCCAAACTGTCGTAGTCTGAAAGTCTGCCCTATTTGAAGCATTTCTGAATTGAAATCATGGGTTTGCGACCCATCGTTCAAGAGATATTTAGCACTGCACATTTTTTAAACTCCCTGTGGTAAACTCATTTGACATAAAGTGTCTGATGATAATAGAATATCCTACTGGAACATATGTTGAAAATGTGTAGAATAAAAGCATTTCAGTACTTTCAAGGTATTCAGTTTTACGGATTTTATGAGACTTTCGGTTATCCGCGTTCATATGAATATGTCAAAGAGGTCAAAAGCGCCGGTATTATAACATGCAGCTCACTGTGACAACCATTTTCTCCATGTTTCCTTTTAGTGCTTTGAACCCTTATTCGAGGTTTTGATTCATTTAATAAAAGCAGACTGAAAGCTAACTTCAGGAGTGAATCAGGAAATCTTCCAAACATTGTTTAAACATAGTTTAATAACATAAGCAAATGACATTCCGAAAAGAAAAAAGTGTTAAAAGAGTGCAATAAAAACATTGATAAACGAAAACGTACATCAAAAACATTGAAAACAAAAGTATATATAAAATTATGGCACATTGGAAGGTGTACAAAAAATACGCAATATATATATAAAAATACACAATATATACTAGAATATCACATCAGAATCAGCTTTTGAATGACATATCACTTCAGGGATTCATTTGAACACGATTTATCACATTTTCAAAATCTCTGTATCACATGCATAAGCTGACCATCCAAATGCACAAAGAGAACCTTTCTGGCCAAGGCAATAGGAAAAGCCAAAATGGGATACATGAGACAGACAGATAGTGTGGAGAATTCTTTCTGGATGTAGACCGGAATGGAACAGACTTGTTGAGGAGCCAGAGAAGAAAAGTAGTACCATATATCGAGAATGTAGTCTTGAAATAGTATTTAGACCACAGAGCTTCATTTATCCGAATTGAAAATGTAGATATTATTCTTTCGACAGATGTCTTATCTTCTAAAGAAATTTGTTTGTAAAAATTTGTTTGTTCTGCCTGTAGGTAACGCCGGGAAAACGAAGCACTGCCTGCAGTGAATGTAGCTAAATTAATTGTAGCATCGTTTAAAAATTTGTATACGGTAGAATTCTAATAATCGCCTCTTTTATTAAGGGGAAATCGGGACAAATTAGAACGGCGTCATAATTAGATTTTTTGAAGAAAACAACCCTCAAAAAATTTGAAAGGGGGTTACAAATAAAAATTTCCAAATACAAATATGAAGGGGATTAAAGATTTAAGTTCTTGAATAAATGATTGGTTTTCATCGTTTTATTCCAATATTCCTTTTATCGCATTGAAGACAATACGAGTATTGATAATATGAATGATAATATGTGTACGACCTTTTTTTTTAAATATCTTCAATAGCCAACTTTTGAAATGTAGTTTAATTTAATTAAAAGTTGTTTAATAAATATTTTAAGACAGCCAAAACCTCTTGGAAAATATCTTTTATATTAACCAGAAAAATAATAATTTATTCTAAAATCTTATTTATTTATTAAATTTAACCCATTCGTTGGCATATTGACACAATGTAGTAGGGTGGGATGAATACGCTTAGTCAGCATATTATTTATTATATATTAGACGTTACATGCAGATGGAAAACACACGAAGACGTTTAGTTATACGTGTGCGAGCACGCAATGTCGTTGAAGGTGCTTATTTTGAAATGTATGAGTCATAAAATTAATTTTATTCTTCTACATTGTCTAAATGTTAGACCTTTTTAGGAGAGGGGTGGGAGAGGAAGTTAGGAAGTATACACTGGTATACCATTGCATCTTTTGGTGTTAGAAAATCTGCTCTGTACTCATTTTGGTACGTTTTATTACTTTGCAATTGACTTTTTGCAACCTTAAAAGAGGGGGTTAGCCCTTTAAAAGTTGTTTTAACGTGTAGCACCATAGGGATTTCTTATGCACCTGCGTGAAATATATACGATAACCCCAACACATTTAAAGTTACTGGCCAGGTCTAAGACTTTTCTTGACACGCTGTATACATCCATGTACTTCAATCCATTCATTACCATTTCTTTCAAATTCAATGCTGTTGATCATTCACTGGATCCTTCAAAATTAAATATTATTTTTTTAATACTTATGTTGCAAAATGTTAGTTCACCTTTCAATGTTTACAAGTTCAATGTTCCTGTACATTTGTTTTGTGTCAGAATGCTTATTATGTTATGGGCAGAATTCTCATTAGGAGGAGTAGACATCATTTTGGAGGAAATGTCGAAAGGTTTCAGTTTTTTTTTTTTAAATTAGAAAGCGGTTGACTAGAAAAGTCGATAAAAAAATCAAAAACCTGAAAAAGAAATGAAAGGTTTCAGAATTTTATAACAGATACTACTTTAAACAAAGAAAATATTCAAAATACAACAAAGCAAAAACAATTTCAGTTTATTTCGTAACTAGCAAGAGAAGATCTTATTTGATCTGAATGAGACCTCCGAACCTAATGTAGTTTTTAATTTTTGATGGACACAAAAACCTCGAATATCGGTTGTACCCAATTTGCAAGTAAAATATAGGATGTGGGCAGCATATGACTTTCCCACATATTGCAAAGACTTTACTTTTACAGCGAAATTATGCACTCTATTTGACATTGATTTAACAACCTATAAATTTAAATTTGGAGCTTTTGTCAAATTCCAAATAGAATAAATTATGCATACTTATGTCGAAAGCCCTGACCATCCGACTCGTCCAAGGACTTAGAGCAGCAAAGTGGATGGTCGGTTGCATACTTATGTGAAAAAGTTCTCATTAAAATTAATTTGATATTTCATTAATATCCTGTGAAATAAATGTTAAAGCGTTCTTCGGTTTTTCAAAAATTCGCTGCGAGTTCCAGTGCCATTCAGGTTTACATCTTAAATGCTGCGCAACATCAGATATTTGTTCTGGTTATTTTTAAAGCAAAATTTTGACTTTAAAAGCTTAGGATTTTTAATTGAGTTGCTCTTTTTTCTAGGTTTCTTGAGACATGCAAAAACCAAATTCTTGGATGCCACTTACAAGTTTTGTGAAGGTTGCTGAATATTAGGTAAAATGCTTATTAAACATTATCTACTAAAATTTATTTGGAAGTTTAAATGCGACCATTTTTTTCTCACTTTACAACAAATTCATTACTCAATATTCGACAAATAGTACAATCTGCGAAAGATATGCGACTGTCACAAAAAATAAAGGCATACCTAATATCTACATGATGACACAACTGTATGTTGAATTTGACATTCCAGGGTTTTTGTCTCCATATCTGAAAAATGAAATTAGGATTGAGTTTGCATTTTATACACTCATCAGAGGACACATTGGATTAAACTTCCAAGCAATATTTTCATTACGTCTAAAAGGGGATAAAGCCTTCATAGAGGATGGAAAATGGTGTGTGCATTTCATTTTTAACGGATTACAAAACATTTTTATTCTCTTTTAACATTTTTATTCTCTTTTAACATTTTTAGTCTCTTTCGTTCAGTCATACGAATTTTCAGAAAAACCGGAGGAAGTGACATCTCCATAACCGGAAATGCAATTTCTTGATAAAACTATTGCCCCTTCCTGCTCTGGAATTGAATGCTGAATCCATATCAGTCATCATCTAAATTCTACTTATAGATAATTTTGAGAAATAGGTATTTTAAGAAAATTTTTAAACCGAAAGTGGACATCTTTTAGCGAATCCCTCGCTTCTTCCGAATTGGATGCTGAATTCGCATTAGATTTCAATACTTTCTATTTCTTATAGGGGAATATTTTAACAGAATAAAAAAAAAAACACTACGATTTTCAATACTATTAAATCTTGTGCATGTACAGAGACTGACAGTGAAACAGGAGATTAAAAATAAATCGCTATTGATTTTATAATATTTATTAGCAAACCTCCATACATAAAGTCTTTAACTGCACAGTCTACCATTTATGCTTTGAAATAGTCATCTTTCAAGTGACTTCCACTCAAACGCAGACATTTTTCGTGTCTCGAAATTAACAAATGATGGCAGTAAGAGCAGTAGTTTTGTCGTGTTGAAGCCGGGTAATCTGTGGAATAGGATAACTAAATTGTATAACATGGGCAACAGGATGCGTGGACATTTATTTCCCCTACTAGCAGCAATTTTATTCATTGTGACCAGTATATTTAGTTCATTAAATTTTTGTCGAAAAGTAATAAAAAGGGCGCGGTAGCCCTGTGGTTAGCGCGCTGGAGTTGCACTCGGTAGGCCCGGGTTCGATTCCGGCCACTGCCCAAACTGTCGCCGTGTTCACGCGGAGTACGATCACGTTAAACATGTGGGTCCGTAAGTCCTTCCGAGAGGTTGGTGGTAGGGGAAGGAGGGTACGGTCCCTGTGGATGCCTCCCCCACTGGGTTCCGGTCTAAATTGGGTGGCACTTCCCGGCCGTCCAAACAGATACCTTACACCTTTCTGGTAGGTCGGACGGTCTGGGTCGAAGAAGAAGAAAAGAAATAAAAGAAAAGAAATAAAGGAATATTACTTATTTCAGACAAAAATAACAGTATAGTAATACATTGTATAGTAAACATCAAGAATATTTACTTTGATTTTTTTTTATCCTCTTCCTTCTCCTCCTCTGTGTCAACATCTGCCATCGACCCCTTATCTTCTGGATGAGATGCTAATGGAATGGATTGAGGCCCAGATGAGGCACTGAAATATTAACGTTGTCAGTGACAAACAATATTTAGAATTCAGTTTTCCAACTCATATGTTTTTGAAGTAGAGTGGTAATGTTTAGTGAGAAAATAAATATCCGATGAGTTCGCATAAATTTTCCCACATATTATCAAATTTCGATATTGTGGGTAATATAACGCAAATTAAAGTTTTTATAACTCAAAAAATAAATAGAATTATTGGTGTTAACATTAAAATTAAGCATACTAAATATCATATAATTAGTGCGATTATTTTGAGATATCAAGCTTTCTTTGGTAAAGTAAAACTTTTAATATCTCAAGAATGGTTTATGTTAAGTACTGAATAATAGCGTCCATTTACTTTCAGTCAAAAGTACTTACAAAGCATTCAGTTGATAATATAAATGAGCATTTAAATGTTTAAAGATTTTCTCTATTTTTGATCAAAATCGTGTCAAAATCTTAAGACTAGCTCATGTTACAGTTTTATAACTTCTTTTGAAGTAAATTGAAAAATAGCATTTAAAATGGTTATTTTACAGCAAATTTTGACATAAATATGTATATATGATTTAATTAAGAATATGAATAAAAAATAAAGTAGACGTGTTTGAATAATTGAAGGGGTTCTTTCCTGATTTGAAATTACTGGCATTTTTTGATTGAGAAATGTGCATCTAATTGTTTCGAAAATGACGACTCACAATACCTTGTGAGCCATGATGTTCATTCATTTCGGATGAATATTATATACAAAAGCATTCACTCGTTTTTGTAATAGTAGGCTTATTTTATTCCTCATCAATACTTTTATTTTAGATCCATGACATTGAATATCTCAAGAACTGCTCATGTTAAGAGTACTTTAAAGGATGTCATTCGCTTTTAAACAAAACATTATATAATAGTAAATAGTTATTGTCGTACTATTTTTATACGTAATTATGTTTTTATACCGTTTTTTTTCGGTTTTCGAAAAAAATGTACGAAAAACTATCGGCCTTTTCTTGATTTGATCACCATGAAACTCAGTAGAAGTTCATAATTTTCGATGAATGGAATAATTTGTATTTTGTATAAATGTGCAATTATATATATAATTGCACATTTAAGGGTGAGAGTCAGTAAATTTTTTGCCCTATCCGCGCTTTGTTAACTTTCGCGGCACACATATTTCGCCGAAATTCTGCTCAAACAGTTGCGAAATATTTTCCTATAGATAAAATGCTATGCTTAGATTATATTAAAACTAAATTTAATACCCAATAAAGCACAGAATATATGTTTTATTTTAATTTAAAATATTTTTGGTGCTGCCATCTGTTGTCGTAATTTAATTCATACCGACTATTTTTATTTTTTAATGAATATTTTTAAATGTCTATTCCTTCTAATACGCTATTAAATACAACAACATATCATATATAATGCCATAATCACGGAAACGTAATTGAACTTGGACTTGAAGACAAAGGAACTTGAAGACAAAACTGCAGTCCTCAGTGATGTACATTCAGATCCCTTATCAAATTTATAGAATGATAAATTACCTTTCCGTGATTGTGGCATTATTATATATGATCTGTTGTATTTAACACTGTATTAGAAGGAATAGATATTTAAAAATGTTCATTGAAAAATAAAAATAATCGGTATGAATTAAATTACGACAACAGATGGCAGCACCAAATATATTTTGGATTAAAATAAAAAATATATTCTATGTTTTTTGGGGCATTAAATTTAGTTTTAATATAATCTAAGCATTGCATTTTATCTTTCAGAAAATATTTCGCAACTGTTTGAGCAGAATTTCGGCGAAATATGTGTGCCGCGAAAGTTAACAAAGCGCGGATAGGGCAGAAGATTTACTGACGTTCACCCTTAAATGTGCTATTTGGTAGTGCACACAGTATAAATGTGCTATTTGGATTTTGTATAAATGTGCAATACTTTTTGATTTTCATTTTATTATTATTACCGCCATGAATGGGCTGCACAAATCACTATTGTGAATAATGCTTCTTGTAGGGTATGGGGTATACTGGGGGTGAACTCATCAAGTCAAACAGGGGGTGGCCTAAAAAAATTTGGAAAATCCTGCACTATGGATGCAAACATTTTCCTGGCCGAGAAATCCTGTCCTTAAAAATAAAAATGAAAAACAGTCTCAGGTTGATTTCAATTTCAAACTTGTCCACTTGATGGAAAACGACCGCGATCATGTAAAGTAAAGGATAGTTTTTCTAAAATTGTTAGACACTCTAAGGTAGCTAGATTTTAATGTCTTTAATCATTATAGGTCCATTTCATTGATTCTTCTCGTCGTCGGTTTACCCCGAGCAGTGGCCTAACTGCAGAGTAAAATAATCTTTAATCATCAAGATACTCTGTATGAACAGCACATTTATAGGATTATAAAGCAATAGTCATGAAAAATTCTATGTTAAATTCAAATGAGAGAGGAAAATGCACCTTAAATCTTCTTGATGTTCCGTTTGAATTGCTTCTTGTGTTTTTTCTTCAGACTTTTCTCTGTAGAAAAAACATTTAATTTTCTTATAATACTTACTTTTCTTATAATAATGCATTGTTAAAATAGGGGCATACATTGCTCAAAGACATTCAAAACATACAGATTTTATAAACTTGTCACCAAAAGTTGTGCTACTGATGTTAAGGTCCTTATTATAATAGAACGATCGCCGCTTATTTGCATCACTGGATAATTCATTCAACCGCTTTTATGAATCAGATCACTGAAAACTGAATGGAATCACACTTTTACATAGGAGCCAACGGCCCTACCGTGCTGAAAACACCGGTTCTCGTTAGATCACCGAAGTCAAGCAGCATCGGGCGCGGTTAGTACTTGGGTAGGTGACCACCTGGGAACACCGTGTGCTGTTGGCACATTTCGGGCGCGGTAGTCCCGTGGTTTGCGCGCTGGATTTGCCCGCTGCCACAACTGGCGCCGTGTTCATGCGGAGTACGATCACGTTAAACATGTGGGTCCGAAAGTCCTTCCGAGAGGTTGGTGGTAAAGGAAGGAGGGTAAGGTCCCTGTGGATACCTCCCCCACTGGGTTCCGGTTTAAATTGGGTGGCACTTCCCGGCCGTCCAAACGGTTACCTTACACCTTTCTGGTAGGTCGGACGGTCTGGGTCTCAACAACAACAACACTTTTACATAGGAAAAATCCACTATACAATTGAATCAAAACCGCAGGGATAATGAATCACATTTTTCTGCTTCTCTCTAAAATTCGCTATTCAATGTGTGCTTTTGTATAATTTGTACGTTCTATTTTGCTTATAAAAATGACACTAGTTGAGGCAATCGAGGACGCAACAAAACCCACTGGTAGCGATATATCGAAATCAGTCAGTTACCTGGACGTTTTTTACATGTTTATAAATGCAAAGAGAAAAAAAATATTTGCAACTTCAATAACAATTTTCAGTTATTAAAAAAAAAAAAAAAACCAATATTTTACAGTCCGATTCAATCAACAGTTAAGCAGAGAACAAACAATGAGCGGTAAAAGGAGCAGTGTCACTTTTAACAACCGTTTTTTCTTAGAGGTTGTTAAAGTGGACACTGTTTTGGGGCCTGAAGCAGAGGTCTATAAAACTAAACACTTACAGCCGCATAATTTTCATGTGTGCATGCTTGTTTAAGGAAATATTGAAAGTTATACATCAATAAAGGTATTTGGGGGTCATTTGGAATTGTCTATAATTCAATTTAAAATGTTTTTATATCGATAAAAATTATCTCCACCATCTTGATTTTAAACATTTCTAGTTTTAAATTTTAAATTTTATTTGCATTAAGACGTTGTGTAATTGTGGTCTATTTTCTTTAAATCTATTTATCTCCAAAACGTACAATTATTTATTATTTATAGTATACAATTTTTTAAATATTTTAGTTTTTATTAATATTTAAAATTTTGATTTTCTTTAACCCATTTAAATGAAAAGCATTTGTTTAGTTCAAATAATCTGAATTTAAAAATATCTTTGCTTAGTTTCCTAGCGTTTAAATATCTAGTTTAAAATATTTGATCTTTTTTGAAACATTTCAAATTCCAAAGCATCTTTATTTATCTTCAGCAATTTAAATAAATTTTATAATGTTTTGTTAATGTTGTGTTAAATTTTATGTTTTGTTTAATTAATTTTTTATAAGATTGTGTGTGTTTCGCGGTTGTCAAGATTTCTTCAACGGGTTTCAATTGAAATAAAAAAATCAAAGTAAATAATAAGTATTAGGATTGTACATAGTTAGAATAGTATTTTTATTTATTTATTTATTTTTTTTAATTTCTAACGTGTGATGGGAATTAAAATCAACGATTTTTCGATATTAAAAAAAAAAAAAAATTGCGATAAAATTGCAAAACTAATCAAAAACTGGCTGCATAACCAACTGCAAATGACTGTAGTCACTCTATTTCGGCCATTTCATCGCATTTCCTTATGAAACTTAAATAGAATATTTTGAAACATTGTATTTATAGCAAACGTATAAAAAATCGATATTTCTTTCGACTCACCTAGGTGTACGTGTCTGAGAACCATCTGGTTGAAAGATCTGTTCCTCGTTATTCTGTATATCCACCATTACAAAGCTGTTCCAGAAAACAAAAATTAACAAAAGATTAAAAGTACAAAACTAAATGCGAAGAGTGGGAAAATTACTTAATAATAAAAGTTGTTAGTACACAAAATGTAAAGATGTCAATCACCCTTTCTTCCCGTCCAAGAAATTAACTACATATCCCTTAAATAATTAAACTATCTATGTTTTGAATCAATAAAATTAAATTAATAATTTTCCTAAAGCTACAGGGATTATCAATGGAATTAAATTAAATTTTCAACGATTTAAGAGATATTACCAACTTGGCGATATTTTCTTAAGTTCCTCAAGTTGGCAATGTTGCACACATTTTTTGCCATATTTATCGCCAAGGAATAAAGAGATTGAGATAAGAGTTTTTTTATAGTGTATATTTACTTTTGGATATCACTATGCTCTTCATCAGTGGCAAAGCTACTGATGAAGGATATAGTGATGTCCGAAAGCGCTTTGGCTGTGTCATTTTGTACGTCGAGGAAAGGAGATTTTATTAAAGGACTTTAATTTGGTTGTTTTTGATTTTAAAATTTAAACAGAAATAATTAAGACGTCTCCTTTTTAACACTTTACAACAAAGTTGAAAAGTGTTTATGACTTTGTTCATTCTGTCTGCCTGTCTGTCCGTTAGCACGATAACTGCCGTAAAAATGACTTTATCAAAATGAAATTATAGTATGTTGTTCAGACGGTCTGCAGGACCTATGGGAATATAAATGAATAATATCACCCAATTAGTTTTGGATTGAACCCGGGTTGAAAAAATGAAATACATTGAGCCCTATGGGACCTAATTTTTCAAACAATTTTTAAGCGGATTTAAAATTCACAAATTGCTTCGAAAATTTTAGATAAAATTCAAATTGTTCCATAAAATATATAAAAAAAAATTCAGCGAAATATATTCAGTAGTTTCTTAAATAAAAATTAAAATAATAATTACACCTCTTATATGAAGCGATCCCGTGACCATGACATGAAAAGATCCACTTGAAAATGAGATATGGCATCCATCTTGTCTCAAAATCGTGATTTTTAAAGTTCTTTTTAATTCATATTGAGTGTTGTATTCGTCTTAAAACCACTTTATTTTAGCTTAAATTCTGTGCATCTACATACTGAAACAACGTAATTACAATATATTTGAGTTTAAATGATCATCCAAATTTGATTATTTCTACAACGAAGTCTATTTTTCACTTATGTAAAATGTAAAGAGAAAAATATGTAGAATGAGTTGTATAAGAATTGCTGTATTTCTTTAACGGAAAATTATTTAGCTTATGGAGTCTGCATAGTTGATATGAATGAAATATTCATTGATTTTACAGAGAGAAGGACGATTTTTTTCGATGAAGTTTTAAGCATAGAGTTTAATTACTTGTAGCTCCATGGTCTTAATTTTTAAATAAAATAAATTATTATAGTATTGTGATGAATGACATGAATGGGAAATTGTTTATGAATGAAATGCTGCTTTTATAGAGAGAGCCAGGCGTGTTATTTTTTCTATGACGTCATTTGAATGAATTTCAGTTGTTTTCGATGAAGTTTTCAAATATAATAAATTATCGTAGTATTATGATAATTTTAAAAATATTACCGAGGAATGTATCGCATTTTAAAGATGTTTAAACTAGGCAATTTATATTTCAATGCCGTCATTTGAATGAAGTTCATTTTTTTCGATGAAGGTTTAAGTTTTCAAATATAATAAATTAATGTAGGATAAGTTTTAAAATATTACCGAGGAATGTATTGCATTTTAGAGATGTTTAAATAAAATTGCATTGAAGTTGGAAAGTGTTTCATAATCAATGCTTTAAGCATGATTGATCTTTTTTGTTAACCCTTTACAACAAAGTTGAAAAGTGTTTATGAGACAGATGGACAAAAGAAATAAATCATTTAAGAAATAGGGCCTTTTTAAGGGCCCTTAAATACAAAATGAAAAATCAGACCTTTCTAAGGGTTTCTCAAGGCCCGTGGGAACCCTGTATTAGTCTTTGAAACTCAGACCCGTTTATTTTTTTATTTATGCTGTATTTACGAAGTTTTCATTTGTTGCGTAACGTTCTCTACTTAAAGTCATTTCACTTCCTAACAAAGATTTTTCCTCATAGAAAGAATGACATTTTTCAGTCTTTAACTTACCTGTCAATTAATTCTTGAGTGCTGATTTCATCTGCTTTTTCTCCCAATTTTTCCTCCTCACTGAAATAAGAAGATTGTCATACTGTAGTAAAAGCAAACTTATATTATTTTGATCTATTCACATTCATTGCATCAAGAAAAAAAAAGAAATGTGGGCAGCACATCACTTCCTCTACAAGGATCCTATTAATTTTTCTTCCTTATATTCCGTAATGCACTCATTTAAGTTTTACCATGCATAACGACATGCATAAATATTGAATATATATATATATATGTATATATATTGATATATATATATATGTATTGAATATATATATATATATATATATATATATATATATAATGTACATTATTGTTGTTAGAAAAAAAATGAAAGTGTTATTTTACATTTAGTTTTTATATAAACAGAAGAGAAAAAACTAAATTTAAATAAAATTAAATTTTCAAATGTTTTAATCGATTTTGACATAAAATTTCAAAAAGCTCGGAATTAAACAAGATTCGGCCTTCAGCAGAACCTGATCCAACCAAACGGGGGCCTATACATGCATGGCATATCAAACCCTTGCAAAACATCAGTACATAACAAATTTGGGGGAGGGGGGCGGAATCCTATTCACCGAAGGCCCTTTTCAACATGAATACATCCAAACTTGACTTTAAAATATGTATACTATGTAAAAGTGTTTTATATATATATATAATTTAAAATAAAATCTAATGTTATCAATTTTAATACAAAATTTAGGGGGCCTCTTAAAATGAGGGGCTCAATCAGGCCCTGGCCTCAAGAGCGAAAATGTATCTGGTAAATTTTTGCATGTAACGTACGGGGATTGCATGCTCGCTAATAAAAGCTAATTATTTCGCGAATTCACTACGCGAATCGATTGCTCCGTGAAAGGAATTTATCTGTTAGCCATGAACCCGCGTGTGCAGGTACGCGATTAACAGCTATTTCAACGCTATGCGGATTGCCACTGGACCGGCCACTGTGTATATCGTTATGACATGAAGTGGAATGGTCGTTATTGCATGTATCGTAGGCGGATTGTATGCACCCGCTAATGCAAGGCGATAGATTTTGGACTCAGTAGCCTTATCATTATCCGTGTGCCCGTATAGTGGTCGGATATGCGATGGACAGGAGGGATTGCAATCCCGGTATCCCGGCTAAAAAATGAATACTGGGATGGGTGACGCCAGAATATCGGGATTGCGGTATTTTTATCAGATTTACATGCACGTGCTAGACACCAGTAAAGCTCCTCTATATACGAGCTGACTCATCAAGCATATTGAAGCCCACCATAGCTGGATGTGCAATCCATTAGCATTAGCTCTATACTTATTTTTACTTTAGGAAGTATAATTGAAATAATTCTGGGTGGTTGTTCTGCACCGAACTGCTCTAATCATTCTAAAAACGGTTTTAGGCTATTTCGCTTTCTAGAAACGAAGAAAGAAGAAAACAATGTCTAATAAATAATTGGATACCCGGTACTGGGGCATACTTGTGCGAGCTAAGTTCTACAATATTCTAATTGAAACTTCTTTTTTTATATAAATTATTTATTTTAAACACTTAGACCAGCCTGTTCGCTACCCTTGAAAATTCTGACCGTGGCAAACTCGCTGGTGCGACCTACCAGAAAGGTGTAAGGTAACTGTTTGGACGGCCAGGATGTGCCACCCAATTTAGACCGGAACCCAGTGGGGGAGGCAGGGACCATACCCTCCTTCCCCTACCACCAACCTCTCGGAAGGACTTACGGACCCACATGTTTAACGTGATCGTATTCCGCGTGAACACGGCAGCAGTTTTGGCAGTGACGGGAATCGAACCCGGGCCTACCGAGTACAATTCCCGCGCGCTAATTTAAATTTTATAATGACCACATGCTAAGCTCTATTAAAATATCCATCGTTCCATCACTTAAAATATCCATAAAATTAAAATATATCCATAAATTAAAATATTTATTTAAAATATCCATAAATTAAAATATTCATTTAAAAAATCCATATCGTTCCATTAATCATCCATATCGTTCCACCAATCCATAAATATAATAATTTCAAATACATCACTACAATTCAATCCACCATAATTCAATCATTTAAATTATTTAAAATATCCATTTAAAATATCATATAAATATAATAATTTCACCTGATGTATACAATACATATGCTAAGCTCTTAATTAATTTAAAACCGAAAGCGCGGTCTCCATGAAACGGGGAAAAAACTTCTGCGGGGGAAAAACGCCGGTGAAGAACTACTATAGCGGAATGCCGAAAAATTGAAATTCAGAAAATCTTAAAATTCCGATCCTGCGGGCATTTCATTATTTCTTGACCAGATTGGACTTGTAAGAATGTCAAATCTTTGAGCTTTCTAAAAATGTAAATTATTAGTTGAAATTCTCGGAACTTTTCCCGATGGAAGGATTTAAAAATGAAAGTTCGTTTTTTTTAACCGAAAGTGACTTTTGTTTTAAAATCTTTAAAAAATATTAGAATTTATCCCTGAGATTTGAAATTGATATATTTTTACTCGCAATTGTCTGCTCTTTCCGGTGGTGTGAGTTGTTTTTTTCTACGACGTCTGGATCGTGAAGATAAAAGGGCAAAAAGGGCAAAAAACGGTCGAAATCGCATGAAACATTAAATAACAAAAAAAAAATAATTAAAATTTTAAAAATCGGTTTTCACGTGTCCCCTTCCCACCACCCGGGTCTCCGATTGCCAAATTTCGTAGCTCTCCAAAACGCGGTCGCTGAACCTATAGTGTATAAGACCGACAGACATTGCCTTTTATTATTTAAGATTGAAGCGCATTTTGTGAAAACTTACTTATGAGTGAATCAATGACTTGAAGAAAGGTGCTTTTACCCTGAAATCTGTTTCGGCCAATAGTAGGCGCTACTTCAAACGTATTTGCAGCCTATTTTTTTCACGATTATGTTAGCTGTTTAGTGGCAACAGCTACAGTGTTTATTCAAGCATCGAATGTTTATTTTCGTCTAGCGTTGTTGTGGTAGTTCAGGTGCTTTTTCATACGAACATGAAAAAAAAAATACATGTAGAGAAATTCAAAATGACTCCATCTGTTAAAAGTAGCACTAAGATATACGACGAGTATAAAAGTTCAAAAGTGTGCGAGCTTGAATCTGTTTGGAAATACTTTTACGTGAAGCCAATGGACCATCGGCAAAATGTAAGTTGTGTCAAAAAATCATAAAAATAGGAGGTGGGTCGACAAAAGGGCTTCATGTGTATTTAAATTCTATTCATGAGATTAATGTTTGAAAAGCAATAGAAATAAGGAAGAAACGAGTTCCGGCTCTCAAGGAAATAGTGCTGCCGGTGTTAGAGATATTGTTAGAGATACTATAAAAGAAATATTTATAGTTATTTTATAAAAAATGAGAATACTTTACCGGTTATATTAGCTAGAATCACTGCACGCGATGGCTTACCATTTAGCGTATTTTGCCTCTCTCCCGATTTACGAGAAGCTATTAAATCTAAGGTCACATGAATCAATTTACAAAGATTATATTTCTGTTATTAAGTGAATAAAAAAATATAATAATACATTTTCTTCAATAAATAAAAAAAATACTGAATCCCGCGGGATCTCGAGATTGAAGATTTTTCGATCCCGTAATCCCGGGATTGAAAATTATCTACGGGATTGCAATCCCTAATGGACAGTTACTCAATGAACTGTACTGTTGTTAGCCGTGACTTGAGCCGTAGCTGAGGTGTACGATCGATTGCTATTTCATGAAATACACCTTTAGTCGTGACTTGCGCGCGTAGGGGAAGCGTGCGATCGACAGCTACCTCATGAACTGCACAGTTAGCCGTTAATTGCACTCGTAATTAAGGTGTGTGATAGACAACTACTTCATGAACTGCCCATTATCCATGGCTTGTGTCGCGGAGGTGGACGATCGACAACTACTGCAAGAAGGCTATTGCAAGTTAAAAAAAACATTTTCAAGAACAGAGTCGGTAGCCGAAACAACAGAGCCGGTCGCTGAAGGTAGTAATTAAATAATGTAAGGGCAATAATCTATCTTATATTTCATCAAAGCTACTGCAACGCGCTAATCTGGAGACAGCTATTTCCCTTCAATGATCTTGTTTTTTGACCATCACAACACAAGCACATACACGTTCCTGCAAATGACAGCTCAAAAGAACACCAGTCCAGAAAGCTATATTCTTAAATATTGGTTTTAGAGCAAAAATACAAGTTCAAATCTTCAGAATTTTTAAGCTCAAATGCATACTAAACATGGAATCATTTAACAAAACCCCGCTCCGATTTCAGCACGATACCCCGACCCAAGACTTGATTCTGTGAAAAATAAGTCAATATAATATTAAAGCACCCATTTAAAATAAATAAATAAATAAAATATTGGTTTCAAGTTTAAGGAAAACAATCATTACAAAATAAAAAGTTTGAATTTTTCAAGACTCCCAAACAAAGGCTTGGTCCAGGATTTCGAAATTCTAGGAATTCACGGATTTTGGACTTTATAGAAGCTATTTGATAAGATGTTTTTGTAAAGAGTGCGAATGAACGAAATAGAAATTTTGTAATCAACGAAATAGAAAAGATATAACTAGAGTATGCGTCTCCTACATTTTACTACTTTAAATAGGGAGATGGACCCCGATCTATTTTTTGTATATATCTCATATTTAGGGTTGGAATAGCACACATTTATATGACGTGTAAGGCCGGCATAAGGATCTTAGGATGACATAAAAAGTGGGTTTTGCCATTAGAATTTTCAAAAATAATGATCCATTCAATATGAAGACGACTACTGATGCAAATTAGATGCACATTTATTTATGGTAGACATTATCCCAAAAGCTGGAATAAGAAACGGCTTTACATTATTATTTGGCATTGAAAGAAGTCAAGTTTCACTTACCATGTGTCCGTCTCATATTCCGACGAAGAGGGTGTTATGGGCTGTGCGAAGACGTCCCTTGTCTTCACCACGGTGAAAGACATTTTTTCTCTTCGGTTCGTATAGATCGTTGTCATTTTCAGAATTCTAAAATAGAAATAAGACTTGATCAAAATGGTACAAGTGGCAGCAAGCCATTAAAATGACTATAAAAATTCTAGGAATTAAGCTGTTCTGGATATAAGGTGCAAAACTCTGATTAAAATTGTACCTGAACTTACTGCGAATTTTCGAAATTCGAAAAATACTTCACAAATAGGATCTTTTAGAAAAGAAAAACATGTTGTGACCTCGTGACTTTCGAGAATGTATTTCCCTAAGGCTCCTCAATATACAGGGTTAGCAAGAAATAAGTTTCCCACTTCAGAGGGCTCTAGAATGCGTTCTATTGGTTCAAATGAGATAAAATTTGAAATACAGATAATTCAAATGATGCGCTTGACATTGATTAAATCAAAAATTTTAGTACAAAAATCCGCCGATAGGTGGCGCTGTAATACACATAACAACATTTAATAGGCTTTATAAATGTTAAATAATATTAAGAAAGTAGCATTAAAACTGCTCAATATGTCCCCCTTCATGTTCAACAATGTGCTCTAATCGCAGAACCATATTTTCCCCAGCTGATCGGAGTGAGTTCTGCTGGAATATCAAGAACATGGCGCCGAATGCTGTCCTTCAGATCTGGCCTTTTACGGTAGATATTGTCCTTGAGGAAACCCCACAACCAAAGTCGCAGGGGGTGATATCCGGCGAACGAGGAGGCCATGCTGTTGGAAAATGCCGGCTGATCACCCGTTCAGCTGTGAAATGCTGTGTCAGCAATTGCTTTACACTACGCTCAATGTGAGGAGGTGCGCCATCCTGCATGAAAATGATGTCCTGAAGGCATCCACGCTGTTGAAGTTGTGGGATTACAAAATCCCTCAGCATATCACGGTACCGTAGTCCTGTGACGGAACAGGTTTTGATTCCAGTTCCAGTTACCTCTTAAAAAAATACGGTCCAATGATAGAGGTAGCCGTAAAACCACACCATACTGTCACTTTTTCAGGATGCAAAGGTTGTTCCTGGATAGCGTGAGGGTTTTCCTCTGCCCAAATTCGACAATTGTGGGTGTTAACTTGCCCATTGAGGCAAAAGTGGGCTTCGTCAGTCCACAGGATGTTCCATGGCCAACTGACGTCAACCACCATTCGAGCAAGGAACTGATTTTTCTGAAAGGGACTGAGAGGGGAACTATTTTACCGTGGCACATGTGACGCGAGATGTGAAAAGGAAGAAGCAGGTCCGCAGTGCAAGGTTTTTCCAGACAATGCGTGTCAGTTAACTGGAGTCGTTCGCGGTCGTCGAAAATGGAAAGGGCGTTTGAAGAACAACGTGCGAATATCAAATTCTGCCAGCGTTTGGAGAATCGTCGCTTCTGTCTGCGATTTCTCCAAACGCTGACAGAATTTGATATTCGTACGTTGTTCTTCAAACGCCCTTCCCATTTTCGACGAACGCGAACGACTCCAGTTCACTGACACGCATTGTCTGGAAAAGCTTCTTCCTTTCCGCATCTTGCGTCCCATGGGCCTCTACGCCACGGTAAAATAGTTCCCCTCTCCTCCCATCAGGATTGGAGATATCAGCACAGTCTCCGAACTTTTTGATCCTACCTTGTATATATATATATATATTTAATTTTCTATTATAAAATTCAGAAAAATATTCCGGCTTCTCTCGTCATTTTGGCCCGAATGCATCACTGCTTGCGAGTTAGCGCATTCTACCATTTCTCTTTCTAAACTTTGACCCAACTCGATGTATGATTTAAAGAAAATGGTTCCCATGGCAACGGAACTTCTCTTCGTTTGATTAACGCGACTGTTTGATGAAGGTTTTTAGCATTTATGAGTCGAGGCATTAGATTGAGTGAGAGGAGATACAACTGGATAGCTTTTAGAGTAATGAGTTGTTTGTACTTCCCACTTTTTAATTGCAGGGAACTTTGCGCAGCATTTTTAATATTAAGGGGAATAATTTGTGAATTGTAACGTTGTTCTACTCAGGGAAGGTTTAATGCTTGAGTCAAAATGATCTTGCATGGCCCATTATAGCCTGTTCGGATGGAAGACACACAGAAATGTTCTTGCCGTGAAGGAAGTTCTTAATGTTGTTCTTATTAACGAAGGTGTTGGCTTATTAGTTCGTTCGTAGTTTATCTTTTGTTATTTCTTTGCAAACATACAAAAGAAAAGTATACATCGTAGAGTCTTGTACACGGTCTTGGGAAGATTGTTTGCTTTATAAAAATCACAGAAGTTTCATAATTTACTCATCCAAGCAGCACTTTTCAATTCGATCCAAAAGATCCCAAATTGAGAAGTCGAGCATAATCATTGCTGCACCCAATGGCATATATCGGGTTCGACACGGTTCAATTTTTGCGACTCTCGGGTTAAATATTCTTTCAAATTTAATTTAAGAAAAAATTTAATTGAAAACATTCTAATTTATTTTGAGAACACGTCAGCGTTCCGTCATCTCCACATCTGTAGCTGGCATTATACAGGACGTGACAACTCCAGATTTTCAGAGGTTTGTAGACCAGTCCCAAGGAAGCTGAATACTTGAATCTTTTTTTTTTCTTGAATACGTTCACAAAACTGAGATAAACAAACAAAATGAACTGAAGTACGGCTCAACTCGACTTTTTCATACCAAAATCTTTTTTTAGGTAGCTTTTTTTTATTCAAATATTACAAGATTTTTTTTTGAAAAATCGGTATCATGTGCCCGAATGATTACACTTATAGCATGTTACCCTTCACTTTGAAGGGCTTGAAAATACATATATTTCGATCGATACTTGACAATGACGCCACAAAAAAAAACATTGGACCTGTGACTAAATGTAATAACTCTGAATATAACTACTTATTGCGCAGCTGTCAAAGCTGTTGACCGTTCCGTCATTCAAAGCAAACTATTAAGCGTCATTCGGCTGGGAGAAAGAACTATTCCTGAAGTACATATAGTATGAGTGATTCAGTCTGGACCCAATTTTACCACCCGTTGAACATGATTCCAAGTTTTTTCTTTCCTAAATTGCATGCACGGTTTACAATTAGATCAAGGATCCCTAAACTTTTTCGATCGTCGACTCCTTCAAGAATGGGTCGACCTTTTTTAGACATCTTCTCGCATAGACATCTTTCTCGCTTTAGACGCGTTCCAACCTTGAAATCTGTACCTTTTAATTGCAGAAACCTGTAACTTGAAAATTTGAGAGAAACGGGGTTGCTCATGGGGGGAGAGGCAGACAGCCCTTGGGGACCCGATCACCCAAGATATCTTTTGAGGGAGGGGAAGATATGAAAGATTTACAAAGAGTGAAAAATCAAATATGGATTGGAGGGGGGAGGGGAGTACAATTTGTGTTTGCGGCCCCGCGAGAAAACAATACATTCTCTATATAGTATAGCATGAAAAAATAAATAGGTACAAGAGCTTTATTATTTCTTCCATCATCCTAAATTTAGAAAAATAGTTTTCTTAGTAACTCCCGAGTCATTACAAAAATCCGTGTTCCTCGGATCTGTCTGATGAGTCATGGTATTTAATGGATGAGCCCGGCCCACACAAATCTTTCGCGTAACTCGATTAAAACTTTCGCTGGGTGGGAGGGGGCGCCTTAAATTACGGACGGAATCATGAGCGGGCGAATCTATCCGATTCCGACAAATGGCGGAACAATGAGAACTCTGTCGCCGGGAGCATTCATCACTGCCTTTTATTGGACGCCTGGGAAAAAGCAGACGGATCTTGGGCTTCTTCACCAGAAGCATCTATTCCGGTTTGGACGCCAGTTGGCGTAAAACGTTGGCGATCACTACGGTGAGTCGAATCGTAAAATGTATATCTAATGACAACGTCGAATTCTATGAAATATTAAACAACGCACCCGCCGTTGCTCGGGATGTAAACACTATTCGTGAACTGAAATGGGAGTCGTGCCTTCTTCCATGAAGTGGAGATGTGAAAGATCCTTGAAGTAAATGGTTACAAAAATCCATCGAAAGGATGCATTCATTCACAAGACTCATCACCTTTCACACGACGCGATTCATAAATTCACACTTTCATGGCATCGGTGGTTCGATTCACGCGCTTTTTACTGAACTGCCAATAGAGCATGGGCATACGGGGGTCACACGGCCCATTTTACCCTTACGTTTCCAAAACAAAATACTCGTTTGTTTAGCAGTAGGGAAATTTTCATTATTTCTGTATTAAAAACGCTTACTTTCAATCGTTTTACCTCTCATTTAAGTAGTCATTTATCTTCTTTGACGGATATTTTTAATGGACCGGAAAATAATATATTCACTTTTATTAAAATATATACATGAGTTTTTTTAAGAAAAATTGTTATGCATCTTTCCCTCCTCACTCGAATATATATTGCAGAATTGGCTAGTCAATGTTTACATCTTTAGAACGCTAGTGAGTGACTACGGTAAAAATGAGTAGTAGCGTACATTCACTTAAAATCACTTAAAGTGCACTTTAGCAAATGGAATCTTTAAATATATAATGTTATTCAAGTATTCTAAATAACTTATTTTCATCCTAAAGATAAATTTCGATGCTTAATGGGTTTTGTTTCAAATTTTATTGGCCATCAACGTCCGTTTACCATGACACACTATGGTAAAAATAATGCCCTTTTGCCCTTACGTTTCTGCGCATTCTACTACGCAGCTTGTTTATTTACGGTGGTGCCCATGCTCTATAACTACACTGGCAGCAATAAAGCTTGCTTCGCACCGTGATTCTGCAGACATTTCTGTGGTGAACGACGATGGTGGGCATACCACGTACAATGATTTAGCTCAAGTTGCGCTATGCTGCGATGTTCTGATTTAGGGTTTTAATAATTACAAATTTGGGGAATTCGTCTTTGACTCAAACCATCCGACCTACCCGAAAGTGTAAAGTATCTGTTTGACCGGCTGGAAAGTGCCACCCAATTTAAACGGGAACCCAATGGATCCGGCATTCACAGGACCCGTTCCCTCCTTCCCCTACCGCTATCTCGGAAGGACCTACCTATTTAACGCGCCCGTACACCGCGTGACCACGGGGACAGTTTAGGTAGGCCGGGAATCGAATTCATGTCGTCCGAGTAGAGTCCCTGCGCGTTAACCACTGGGTTGTACCTCCCCAAGTCAGGGAAATTGTAACTATGAACCTGGCAACGGGTCGATGCTCTGAAGCCCCTTCAATCCGTAGGTTTTGTTACTAGAAGAATTGTGCATTTTGTGGTCAGACTTCTTTAAATTTAAAGCCGGTTACGTAGTATGGTTGACCACACGCAACAATTCCTTTCAGCGATTTTTCAGATTCAATCAGAGGACGACAAAATTGGACGTCACATCGCCCCGCCTTCAAAAATACCGCTAGGAATGTACTGCGATAGACAGCGCGAATATGGGATGAAAATTCACGAATTTTTATCTAATTATATGAATATATGGAACATTAAATATCCCAATTATACTATAAAAACACTTAGTGGAGGGAATTTTTTGAGATTCTAGCATTTATATGGCTCGACTCTGAACGGGCTAAATACAAATAGGTATCAAAGTACTGGCAATTCTACGATTAGCAGCTGTTCGAGAGAAGGATCCTGAAACAGAATTGAAGAGTGGAATTGCCGAATTTCCGGCAATAAAAATCTGATGTGGGCGGCGCATGACTTTCCCTGCAGACTTATATCTACGTTCTCTTTATTTTAATTAAATTTAATTCACTTTTAATTCAAATTTCGTTTTCATTTGATAACTGGACTTATTTTCGATGGTGGCTTAGAGAAAATACGAAAAAAACTAGAATATCTCAAAAACGGCTAGTCCTAACGTAATGGGGTTGATCTTATTCTTTTCATCGTTAAAAATTGCGTATAAAACAAGCATTTAATGGATATATTTGAGCATACGTAGTTTTTTATTTTAGATATTGGGAATTTTTGCGGAACATTTTGCAAAAAAAAGGCAGGTTATTTTTTTCGAATAATACTAAAATCTAATCAGCACCAGGGTGACCCATAAGCGACTGATCTACCGAATTTTGTGAAATTCGGTCCATTAGTTTTTCAGCTAGAGTGGATACAAGCTTTTGCGGGCCATTTCGCAAAAAAAAGGCGGGTTCTTTTATCCTAAATCGTACCCAAAACTAATCAGCACCAGATTCGCTTACAAGGGACTTACCTACCAAATTTTATGAAATTTGGTCAATTAGGTTTTTAGTTAGAGTGGATACAAAATCTGCACAGACAGACAGACACACACACAGACGTCACCCTAAAAAATAGTTTTCTCGTATTCTAGAGGTCTCGAAACGTGTAGATACGTCAAAAACTCGAGTTGCGATTTTCGGCATGATTGCAATACTTTCTCTATACATTACAATGTATTGCAGGGAAAGTAAAAAGTGAAACTAGAATTAAATCTTGTACCTTATAAGAAAACAATTTTGTCAGAAAAACAAAAGTTATAAAATTCACAAAAAGTTAAATAAAAGCAAATAATAATTTTTTCCAGTATTTAAAACTAAAATAATCCAATAATACTAGTTCACAAGAGGATTATGAATATTGTCTTTAATAAAACTTAAAAGTAGTTTGATTCTATTCATAAAAAGTTTAGGTATCATATGCATAACAACCAACTATAACTCAAAATATGAATACCATTTTACGCATTATATCTCATTTTACAGTTCATTGTTTATTTATATTTTTAAATACAGTCTATTTGCCTAACCCAAAATTTCATATCCATCATTTCAACAGATTTTATTAAAAAATGTTTAAACTTGAGTTAGTTGTGCACATTTTAAAAGCAGACTAAAACTGAAGCGCAAAGAAAGATGGTCCAGAAGCAAAACCGCGTGACATAATTAAGAATTGTTATGTGATCCTGTTCAGAGGTGCAAAATCTTTTAATTCAGGTTATAGAATTTCTGCGATGCAATCAACCTCCAGTTTGATGATTCCCTCATCAACAGGAAAATGATGCGAATTAAAATCCAGCGAAACTTTCCCCCCACATAACAATAGCAGCCAAATGGAAGCCCGGTGGAAAATAAATGTTTTCCCGGCAACCTGCGATTATTAACAGCATAATAAACCGGCAAAATACGATACCTGCCCCACCCCCAAATTAATGAGCATCGGGGCGAAATGACGAAGCGATGCCCAATGGCCGTTCGGGAAATGGCTACCACTTCGAAATTAATGCGATACCCAGGTACACAATACAAGAAAAACTCATTTGCGAAACTGCAGTGCAAAAATGGAAAGTTTGGAAAGTTGAAATGAAAGCAAAATTGACGCCAGTGTGCGAATTCGTATTGTTATTAATGCCCGTTATAAATAAAAGTATGAGTGGCGGTTCATTTAAAGAAACTCTGTCATTGTTCGTTGCGAGGTGATTCGTTTGCTCAATTAAGGAGTGGAATGTTTTGCTATTTGGAAACGTTATCCTCATTCGAATTAGAGAGTCTCTTTCTCTAATATCGGATCGTTATTTTTGCTGGAAATTAAGAGGAAATTTTGAGGAGAGTTTATCAATAAGCGTTGCGAAAGCGAACAGCTGACGATACTTGTTAAGTAAGGGATATTAGTTGAAAAAATACTTATTTTTTATGGTTGCGAATGATATTATTTAACAATATACAATTGGAATAAAGCATCTGAAATCGTTTAATTCTGAAAATCATGCGTTGCTGATGCATCAAAAAATAGATATTCCGCAATTATTTTAACGTCCTCCGATGAATCACCTACTTTTCGAAAAGATATTCGTACGGTTTAATACAATGAAGAAACGATTTTTCTAAAATTTTGTGGAAAGGATCCTGTAATATAGTTTTTTCAATTATACTCATATGACAACTGAATACATATGAGTTATTTGTGGAAACTAAATGATCAGAATGGGCACCATCGTCATTTTCTACACAATAAAATTAAAATCAAATATATAAAATAAAATTAAAAATGCTGCCAAAATAAAATGTAAAAAATGAAACGATTGTTTGAAAAATATGTTATGGGATTTCTTCTAGCAAGTCAACAAGAACTCCGGGTCCAATGAGCTTTCTCCGTACTGGCAACTACTTACATTCCGTAGTGGTAGGGAATGCCATTAAGTGACAGGAAGAAAAAATGAAATAAAATGACGCGAGTAACAGAAAGTCAGAAATCAACGCAAAAGGGGGGGAGGGGGAGGAGATAGAGGGAAAAGCAAATTAAGCATAGTCAATTCTTGAGTTTGAAAAACATGAAGTCACAGACAAATCGTAGATCTTTGGAGTCATATCTTACAATCCAATCATACATTTTGATATCATTCTTATTATTGTAATTATCTTGTATTCAGTTTACCTGAATAATACCCTTTAGAATACCTTTAGAAATATAAATGTGTGACATATCACAAAAAAGATAACATTGGATGATATAATACACAGGATACCCAACCGCGTAGTGAGTACTACTGTTTTATATGATCTCTGTCTGTGTAATTCTTTATTTAGATGCATTTGTGATAAAAAATTTTGACACATATTGACGTATTTTTGATCTAAACAATTTCCATGGTGAATTTGTTTATGATCCCTATTTTCACTGATGAAACATCCTTTCACATGGTACGGAAAACTGGCATAAGTCAGATTTCTTCCTTTATCATAATTCAGTTGATTTTAAAGATATAGATATGCTGGTTTTTTAATGATCTTGTTGCATTAAAAATAAAAATTGTCTGATGGACCCAATGTATCTAAGGGGATCGTATAAAATTTAAAAAGTGTCACTTTTTGAAAATTAATGGGAGGACTATTTCATTAACGTAGTCTTATTTCAATATTTTTGCAATTTACATTGCTTATTTATCTCCCACAGGTAAGGAATTAAAGCGCGTTTCAGTCTTTTTGAGACACGAAATTACGTATATACGAAATTGACAAAATTTCATTTCATTATCTCCCAATGGGAGCTTCAAATGTAATTTAGAATTGGAATGTTTTTGTTATGCAGAATTTTATTAATTCAATAAGTTCAAAATATTTTATTTTTCGTATATTTTGTCAAGCGGTCCATTTGATTACAAATCTTTCAATACATCTCGTTTAGAAATGGTATTTGTAAGTTCGCTGAATGATTCGAATATTATTTAATTAACACTCCTAGAAATCTAAATATTTAGAAACCAATATCGCACTATTTTTCTACTTTTATGAATCGCCATTCCTCCCCCCCCCCCCCCCCCCCGAAAAAAAAAACTTAACAGATTTAGTATGTTCAGATATTCCAAAATTTTTAAATGCAAACATTTGAAATCTGCAAGTTTTCAGTTAGCTCTCTAGGTCTAGATGAGGTGATAGTTGCAACTGCGTATATCGTTTGAAAGAAGAAATAGTTTCGAATGCATTGCAGAATTTAAAGGGTTTACTGCATTGCACCCGTTTAAACAAAAATATTTTTGATATTTTATTTTATCGATTATTTTGTCTAGAGATCTACATTTTTTCGCTGTTATTGCGTAAGAATCTACAATGGACAGTTTTACACTTATGTTTGAATTTATGTTAGAACTCGAGCGTTTCAATCACCCGTAAATGTATGAACTACTATTTTTCTGTTTCATTTATCAAACGCTGACATATAAGAACGGCGGATTTTTAAATCAAAATTGTCGAAAAAAATCGTAAATGAATTGAATGCAATATTTTATACATATATATATATATATATATATATATATATGCTATTTCTATGTTATCATTTATATGGTTCCTTAAAATCATGTTAATGTCCAAAATTATATCCAAAATCATGTTAATGTCCAAAATTCTTTTATAGGCGTCCCACGATTTTATTTTGAGTTACATGCGACCGAGAATGTTAGGATAGCTAAAAATTATTTTTTACTTTTGAGTGCATTTTACTAAAACCGCGTAACTTAAAAAGTTTTTTACTTTTCTTATATACAATAATGTATAAGGAAAGTATTGTGACGGGGTCGAACATTCGAATTCGAGTTTTCGACGGGAGAGCACGTTTCAAGCATCACTGATCACGGATCCAACATTTTTGAGGTGATGTTTGTGTGTGTGTGTGTGTGTGTGTATCAGTGAGTCTGTGGAGACGATCACTGACGAACGAATGGACCGATTTGAAAGAAATTGGGTACAAAAATTACAATCCGTAAACACTAGAAGCCTATTTTTTTTTATACGCAATCGAATGTTCAAAATCCCCCTAAATTTTCCGAGTGGAATTTTGAAAAAATCGTCAAAAACTCAAAACCTCTAATAAAGTTACGCAAATAGACATTTTTTATGTAATGTTTCATAAGAAAATGATTAACATAAATTTTAGAAAGCTAACATGAATCGTTCTCGAGATATTGCACATTTTTCAAAAAAATTATCAAAAAGTCATAAAAAATAAAAAAAAAATATTTCCTATTGAGTAACATGTTCACTTTTCATATGTAATATCATGCGATAAAGTGGGTGACATCATTCTCGTGGATCTAGCTCGTTCCATTTATGAAAAAAAATACTTTTGAGTAATACTTTTGTATTTGAACGCCAATAGTCATTTATCTGCTATAAGAATAACTTATTTCTCCATTCATAACGCTTGGCGAGATTTTGGCGACGAATTGGGTGGAATGTCGCCAACTTGGCGACTTTTTAAAATGTTGTTAAATTAACGAAAACTCGCTAAATGGATAAAAATGACGCCAAATCAATGAAAATGACGACTCACGAAAATTCAATATCTTGGAAAAAGTATAAATATCTACTATTAAAATAATCTATTTTTTATTACTGTAAATGTAGTAAATTCATTGCATTATATAAGGAAAGTCATGTGCTGCCCACATCAGATTTTTTTATAATATATTAATTTATAAAAAAATATCAGGGTTTTTATAACATATCGGTTGTAAAGATGATTTCCCAATCGGAAATCGAACCATGGATTTCCGTACTGGCCAGTCAAAGGTCCATGGACAGTACGCACCGGTAGAACCATAGCCACTGGTTCTACCGTTGAGGTACTGAGACGAAATTGCAGGTTCTTATAGTCATAGTGGACTCTGCACGGTCTAGTCAAATAGGTCTAATTTTCCCTTAGAAAACGCTCTCAGGAAAGTCGCATGTGTCCCTTAACTAATAAAAATCTCCATATCAAAGATTTTTCTCCGAATTTAAACGTGTTCGCGTATAAACATTTTTCATGTAACCAGATGTGTCAAGTGGAGCGTGTCAAGTCAGGGGTATCAGCGTGACTCCCAAAATTGCGATACCTTCATTTGCAATGGGAAATTGGAGTCCTTGGGCAATATTCGTCCGCCAACATGGGATTCCCATTCTTACCAATCGCTGAAAATGCGGCTAATTAGTAATTCGACACTCCTTCCTGTTGAAATGATAAATGCCCACCCATACTCGTAAAGGCGCTCATTGCCAACACAAGCAGGTTTTGCCAGAATTTTAAAGACATGAGATAGGATTGAGATGTTAAAGACGTGATCAAGAAATAATCAATAGTTCAAAAAAGCGCTGTGGGAACTACGTAAACGTCTATATGCTATTCATTTTTTTTTGTTTTTACTGTGAGGTTACGTTCTTTTACATCTTGTCTACATTTTGCAATTCGGACAAAGTTGTCTTGCATTTTTTTTCTTGTAAAATGGCCAGTCTTCTTTTGTAAAATGTCCAGGTGGAAATCAAGTTATAGGAGGTGAAATATTGAATGCTGTTATCTCGAGGCGCTTTAAGTAATTAAGGTCGAGTGTCTTAGTTTAATGGATTGTGTCGTTCTTTGTTGAACAGTTGATATTCACTTGCTTTGAAGGCATTTTGCACTTTAGAAGAACAATTGTTTCTTCGTCCTCCATCTTTGACTTCACTTGGGCTCAACCAGTCTGAGGTGGTTTTGTGGGAGTTGTGGAATCGCCCAATATGGACAATTACATAAACTACATTTGGCAAGTGTCGCGGACCTATTAAAGTCATCCTATCAGAGTAGTTCTTGAAATGGCTGCATGAGTGAAATGCTCGCATTACTTAAATGAACTCAAATTAAAATGTGAGGATAATCAAAGAGCCAAATTGTCCCGAGTATTTGATATTTTCAGCATATTAAGTACTTTATGATAATCGGGGCACTTTTAATACGTATAACATTAGTACAGACTAGTCCACTCCTGGAGATTTTCCGTCATCATGGATGAAATTTCTGTAAACTTAGAGTAGGAGTCTGGAACATTTTACCAGTGAGCTGAGCAGCGAGAATCCTCCAACTGTAATTCGTAGTAACCCATCTTATCACGATTTTTCTAATCAGGCTAATATGGAAACTCTGACTGGTACTCCATTTTCTCCATTTCGGAAGTCCAAAATACAGACGGAAACTCAATTTTATTTTTAATATCTATTTTATTCTTTCAATAAACTTTGAAGCTAATCTGTATCACAATTTCTTTATATTTAAATTTTTTTAAATACATCGAGGCCATTTTTAAGCCACTAGAAAATATTCCATTTTTAACACATTCCAACGAAGTGTTTATGACTTTGTTCATTTTGTCTATTTGTCCGTTCGCACAATAACTGCCGTAAAAATGACTTTATAAAAATTAAATGTTAGTATGAGCGAGAAAGTCTGGGGGAGAATGTAAATGAATAATGCCACCCGATGAGTTTTGAATTGAATCCGGATTGAAAAAGTGAAATGCATTCAATCCTATGGGACCTAATTTTTCAAACATTTTTTAAGCGAAGTTAAAATCCCCAAATTGCTTTGAAAATTTTAGGAAATATACAAATTATCCCATAAAATATTTTAAAAAATTTCAACAAAATATGTTCGGTAGTTTCTTTTAAATAAAAATTAAAATAATATAAATACATCCATATTATCTGAAGAGATTACGTGACTCACTTTAAAATAAAATATGACATCCATCTTTTTCTCTCAGTGTAAAAATCGTGATTTTTAAAGTTCTTTTAAATTTATGTTTATTGTTGCATTCGTCCTAAAACTGCTTTATTTTTGCGTATTTTCTGTGCATCTATATTCTGTGCCAACGAAATTACAATATTTTTGAGTTCAAATGATCAAACTTTGATTATTTCTACAACGAAGTCTAATTTTAACGTATGCAGAATGTAAACATATCAAAATTCAGCAATTCGTATACGACTCATCAAGTAAGATGAGTTGTATAAAAACTACTGAATTTTTGTCACGTAAAATTATTTAGCTCTGGAGTCTGGAATAGAAGTGATATGAATTAAATATTCATTGCTTTTACACAGAGAGCCAGACCCGGCCGTCCAAACAGTTGCTCAAGTCCACTGGATGAGTCGGACGGTCTGGGTTTTCAACAGAGAGCCAGACGATATATATTTCGATGACGCCATTTGAATAAAGTTCATTTTTTTCCACGAAGTTTTAAGTTTTAAAATATAATAAATTACTGTAGTACTATGATCATTTAAAATATATCAGCACTGAATGTATCGCATTTTAGAGATGTTTAAATGAAATTGCATTTCAGTTGAAAAGTGTTTCATAATCAATGCTTTATGCATGATTGATCTTTCTTGCTTTTGATATCCATTTTACTCTTTCAATAAACTTTAAATCGAATCTGTATTACAATTTCTTCATATTTAAATTTTCTTAAATACATCGAGGTCATTTTTTAAGCCATTAGAAAATATTTCATTTTTACTTTCCTTATATACATACTGTATAAGGAAAGTATTGTGACGGGGTCGAACATTCGAATTCGAGTTTTCGACGGAGGAGCATGTTTCAAGCATCCCTAATCACGAATCAAACATTTTTGAGGTGATGTCTGTGTATATATGTGTGTGTGTGTGTCAGTGAGTCTGTGGAGACGATAACTGACGCACAAATGGACCGATTCGAACGAAATTTGGTACAAAATCACAATCCGTGAATACTGGAAGCCTATTGTTTTTAAACGTAATCGAATGTTCAGAACCCCCTAAATTGTCGAGTGAAATTTTGAAAAAATCATCAAAAAATCAAAACCTTTAATAAAGTTACGCAAATAGACATTTCTAATGTAATTTTTCCTTAGAAAACGATTGACATAAACTTTAGAACGCTAGCATGAACCGTTCTCGAGATATTGAACCTTTTTAAAATAAATTTATCAAACAATCCCATGAATAAAAAAAAATATATTAACTGTTGAGGAACATGTTCACTTTTCATATGTAATATCATGCGATACATTGGATGACATCATTCTTGTGGATCTAGCTCGTTCCATTCATGAGAAAAGATACTTTGAGTAATACTTTTGTATTTAAACGCCAATAGTTATTTAACTGCTATAAGAATAACTTATTTCTTTATAACTTAATTTATAGCTTGGTGAGATTTTGGCGCTAAATTTGGCGAAATGTCGCCAAAAAGGCGACTTTTTTAAATGTTGCCAAATTACCGGAAATCTCGCCAAATTAATAAAAATGACACTAAATAAGTGAAAATGACGACTAATTGACTAAAATTCAATTTCTTGGAAAGAATATAAATAGCTACTATAAAAAAAACATATTTCTTTTATTGTAAAAATAGTAAATTCATTGCATTATATAAGGAAAGTCATGTGTTGGCCACATCAGATTTTTTAATTTTATGCATCGGCGAATTGAATTTTTTTTTTGCTTGAATATGGAATGTTTGCATATTGATAATTTTGTTTCACTAGTATTTTTAAAATTTTAAGTGGGTCTTTTAAAAATTACGATTTTTTATTCGAACGTTGGCTTCCAAGTAAAATTCTACCATGTTTAGAACGTTTTGACTGCGGATGGGAGGTGGGTGTCGGCTATCCGTTACTATGGGTATTTCATACTTTCAATATAGAACACATATTTCATACTTTCAAATAAGTAAAAATTAGTTATACTTTTATCAAAGTGATTCTAAGAGATCTAAGCGGCCAAAATGTTTACATTATTCGTCACATTCCGATTCCAGCCAAAGATACACATTTTGATATTATTCACATCAAAAATGCTTCATCACTGTGATGCTCGTAAGCATCAGGTTACGGATGTCGCTTTTAAAACTGTACAAATTATAATATGAAGCTTGCTGCAAAAATTATAAAATATACCCGCTGCTTATTAGATTAAGCAATTTGGCGTTCATATATTCTCATTCCATTTTAATTTTACTCCTGTTTAGACGTTTTAAATTTACCCAGCGGTGTCATGAGCGTTCTGATGCTATCGTAATGCTCGAAATCTCTATCCGTAATGGGAAACTGGAACCCTTGGACAATAATCGCCCTCACAAACGTCATTACCGTCCTTGACAATTGCAGGAAAGTGGCTAATTATGACAAGCCATTCTGTAGGCCTGGAAGGAAAATCCAATCCTGTCAACTGTGAAGAAGAACTCAGGGGCGCCAAAAACTGCCTCCGTGTTCACACGAAGTACGACCCCGTTAAACATGTGGGTCCGTAAGTCCTTCCGAGAGGTGGGTGGCAGGGGGAGGAGGGTACGGTCTCTGTGGATGCCTCCCCCCACTGGTCTGAATTGGGTGGCACTTCCCGGACGTTCAAATAGATACCCGGCATCTTCGGGTAGGTCGAACGATCTGGATCGAAAGAAAGGAAAAGCCCTCATAAGGAAAGGAAGGTACTGTCCCTCTGGATATTACCGGGTTCCGGTCTAAATTGGGTGGCACTGCCTTGGTCGTTCAAACAGCTGCCTTACACTTTCGGGTTGGTCGGGAGGTCTAGGTCGAAACAAATGAAGAAAGGGGGTTCAGTTAAATATTGGAGCATTTACATGCACAAGACAATTGTTTTGCTTTACTTTGTTTTTGCATTGTGTTTCTTGCAATACGAGAGAACCAAGTATCTACA
The DNA here is from genome assembly GCA_951213105.1 of Amaurobius ferox. Taxonomy (NCBI): domain Eukaryota; kingdom Metazoa; phylum Arthropoda; class Arachnida; order Araneae; family Amaurobiidae; genus Amaurobius; species Amaurobius ferox. The sequence continues at coordinate 3,996,694 of OX578138.1, forward strand.
ATGATTCTGTATATACCTGATTGTCAAAACTATCCAGAACTGAGACAGTGACGTAATTAAACTTTTGGGCCAATAATTTCAGAGCACTATTTCCCATACATTGTTTTTGGTCCTTAAGCCAAAAATATGTACTTCGTAAAAGGCGTCTTGTAGAGATCGCTCCGTCCCTAGAATTAAATTTTTAGAATAAAATTTCTCTCAGTCAAATAAATGTAATTCCTGATGGCTCAACTACTTCAGTATAATTTCAAATTGCTCTAACGGCGAAATTTATTACTGGTTTTCTTTCTATCAACTAAGCTAAATGGTCACATTCTTTTCTTATTTCTTTAAGGTCAAGTTATTTACTTAGGTCATCCATTCGCCCTACGACTTTAGAAAAAATGTCCATTAAATGTCTAATTTCATTTTAACGCTAACTGGAATTAGACATCCGCTAAATGGAATTGGACCGTTTTTTCGCTAAATGTCCACCTCCAAGAAACAATATTTTGTAGATTTAGAAAGATTAGATTATATCAAGGATAAAGGCAAATCTTAAATCTCAAAATGTAAATCGGTAACATTAATCACTCTGCTCCACAAAGTACGCTATTCACTATTAGAAACATAATAATAATAAAATGAATTCTGCGTTGTTACTCACTATAGATTTTTAGGGCTTTTAAAGACCGAAATAATAATTTTAAGAACCTTACTACAGTTATGCTTATGCATTCCCTCAAGCAAAATTAGAAACAAAATCATTGTAAGGGTTTATACGATTGATATTAAGCATAGGTGGCTTTTGGAAAGGGAAATAATTTTTTGCAAGTAAATAAAAAATTCCCTTTATTTTTATCTTTTAAAAATTTCTTATCTTAAAATTGAGGGCCTTTATTTTTAACTTTTAAAAATTTCTTATCTTAAATCTAAAGGGTCTTTAAGAGCCTATAGAACTGCTTAAATTCGCTTCCAAATAGAGATCAGATATTTTTTTGCATAGTGTGAAGAGAAAAAAAAAAAAAACCTGTAAATTTTGCCCAAAATAGGATTTAAACCAGCTTTCTTGATAAGCCCTCATCTCAACTGAAATTCCTAATCTTCGCGAGAACCTGACAATGGATACGATATCAAAAGCAATCACTACACATAACTCATTAATAAGCGAAGCAAGATTTCATTCTAAAATTCATTCTAATTCTTTTGCAAGCATTTCATAATAGGAATATAGCAATTGAGGAAAAGGAAGATCGCATTTTACCATTACAAAGTGAAGAAGCTGCAGAAACCGGACTCCGCAGGCGTTAAACGCTCGTCTTCCATTGCGAGTCATTGGATGGCAGCTGATTGCTCGTAAAGATGCCGAATTAAGAGAGGAGGGAGCTTAATTGCACGAAGATGATAAATGCTGCCCACTTTTCCTCATGATACCTTAATGGATAGTCAGTGTAAACAGGAGAGATTTATAGCGGTTGCGTAAGAGTCAGTGGAAGAAAATTCAGGTTACACTTGCCAGGTTGGGGCTACACGAACACACGTGTTGGTGATGGACCTCTAACTACCTTTAAACTCACCTAACCTAATAAAACTACTTTTTATTTTATACACTCCATTTCAATGAGCTCCTTAGAATTTTTGCACCACCCAGAGCATTTAAAAATGCTAATAAATTATGAAAAAACAAGAAAGAAGATCAATCATGCATAAAGCATCGATTATAAAACACTTTCCAACTGCAATGCAATTTTATTTAAACAGTTCTAAAATGCGATACTTTCAGCGTTGATATTTATTTAATTATCACAATACTACAATAATTTATTTTACTTGGAAACTTAAAACTTCATCGAAAAAAAATGAGCTTTATTCAAATGACGTCATCGAAATATGAATCGTCTGGCTCTCTATGTAAAAGTAATGAATATTTCATTCATATCATTTTTATTCCAGACACCAGAGGTAAATAATTTTGCGTGGAAAAATTCAGCAATTCTTATACTAAAACTCGTCTTGCAATCACTTGTTTACATTTTGCATTCATTAAAATGAGGCTTTGTTGTAAAAATAATCAAAGTTGGATGACCATTTAAACTCAAAAATATTGTATTTGCGTTGGCGCAGACTAGATGCACGGAAAATACGAAAAAATAAAGCGGTTTTAGAATGGGTGTAACACTAAACATAAATTTAAAAGAATTTTAAAAATCACGATTTTTACACTAGGAACAAAAAAGATGGATGCTCTAATTTATTTTGAAGTGGGTCACGTGATTGTTTTTTTTGTAATATGGGTGTAGTTATTATTTTAATTTTTATTTTAAAAAACTCCAAACCTATTTTGCTGAATTTTTTTTATATATTTTATGAGATTATTTTCGATGCAATTTGTGAATTTTAACTTCGCTTAAAAAATGAGGTCCCATAAGGTTCAATATACTTCACTTTTTCAACCCTGGTTCAATCCAAAACTAATTGCGTGATATTATTCATTTACATTCCCATATGTTCCACAGCAGACCGCCTCAACAACATACTGAAATTTCATTTTGATAAAGTTATTTTTACGGCAGTGATCGTGCGAGCGGACAGACAGACAGACAAACAGAATGAACAAAGTAGATTCGTGTAGAACATTCGTGTCCGCTTCTTTCCAAATGTGTTCGAATTCCAAAATTTTCTGTAAACGATACTTATCTATTCAATAGTATATCAGAACATAAACGTATATTATTTTGTACCAAAGTAATTATTTTAAAATAATTTTTAAATTCTTAAAAAGTTTCTTTTTGACGACAAGCTTAGTGACGACTGGGGTCAATTGTATTAACAAAATCTATTTTAATTCTAAGAATATCCATAGCATGGAGATTGAAACTTCATAAAGAAAACGTCAATATCATTTGAGACAATCATTCAGGTGGCGCTGGGGTAAGATAAGTCGTTCTGCATGGTATGCATTTCTATGGCGAAAGACCTAAAATATTTATTTAAACTGTCCATTTTGTGAAAATTAAGTAGTATCTCAATGCAAATTGGAACTAAAACAATAAAGAATATTCCTATGTATTCAAAATAACATTACCTTTTAATGCATTTTTATCTCTGTATTCTGTGTTCTATCCTATAACTATGAAAAAATACTGCTTAATTATACTCTTAAATAGGGAGCCCTTTATTTAAAAATAATCAAAACTTTACTAACACGAGCGACACTTAGATTAATTCTCAAAGCATTATGGCATTTTCAAATATCCATAGGAGTTTTATCTCCTCCTCTCTAACTCCGTGTTCTTAAATTATCTGCGACTTATAGCGATTTTTTGGATATTGTACTTTATTTATAATATTGATCGAACAAATTAATCGAAATTAAAATCAATTATTGACCATTATGTTTGTAAGTTTCGTTAAGAAAAAGTTCAAAATGAGTTTCGTTAAAGAACTCGAAATTCGTCCGCTTGCAGTTATCATTAAAATCGTCTGATCCTGAAAAAGAAATATTTTAACTTCTACTTAGAGATCGGAATATTCAAAGGTTCGTTATGTTTTCAGAACGCTGAGTGGAATTTTAGAGTTAGCGGGCATTAAATGTAAATAGATGCTTCAAACTTATTTCACACGTGAAGGTAAGAAGTTACTTCATAAAATATATAATTTAAATGTATTATTTTCAGGCTTGATGATAAAATGGGTTAATATGAAAAATCATGCCATTGCAAACGTGGATTTTGAAAAAAAAAATTAAAATATGAATTGATGTTGTGTATATTTTATGTATATTGTGTATATATAGGCACTAGTGGATTGCTTTACCTGCAGATTCTCGGTCGTTGAAAATGGTCATTGCAACAAGCAAACGGGTCGCAATTTATAAATGGGTATTCTACTCGTAAAAGTATTTTTGAAGTGAAATTGCCTTCATAGAATTTCTCTGCTATTATTATCTATATACAAATAGTAGTATTCTGGAGTTCTACGTTGCGTGTGACATCAGATACTGAAAACGAAGCTGGATATTGGACTCGCTTTTAACCTATTTCCAACAATATGGAGAATTCTGGGGATTTACGTCACGTATGACACCAGATACTGAAAACGAAGCCGAACATTAGACTCATTTTTAATTTTTTTGCAACAATTTTGCTTTCAATGGCTAGGTATCAATGAATTCAGTTCCAATAGTCCTTGAACTGTTCCAATAGTCTCTTCAGAACTGTTCCAATAGTTCTTGTTTTATGTATATCTGTCTATTATGTGTACACTCTATGTTTCTCCACTTTGTGTACATTCTATGTTTTTTCTATGTTTCTGTACTTAGTATACATTCTTCATTTATTTACATATTTCTTTGTTTGTTTCTTTTATGTCATGTATATATTTTATATAATCTTTTTTTTCTTTTATTCTTTCTCTCTTTCGGCCATCCATTATTTCATTTGGCTTTAAATTCTTACGCAAAATTTTCTTCTCTTTCAATATTTTGACTATTCCCTTTTTCTAAAATTCTCTCTTTTTTGGCTCTTTTCCATTTTAGTTAACTTTTAAAAAATTCTTTCTCATCTTCGGATGCTCTATATTTAAATTAAAAAAATATAGAACTGTACTAATTTTTTTTTCTTTCCCAGTTCCTTTTCATATTCATAAAAATTTATTATTTGTAAAACTGTCTGAATCAAAGAATATATTTCTTCAGATGTAAGATTCAAATTTTAAATAAATTTTGGTAGTTCGCTGACCACGAAAGTCGGTTTCGACTAACTTCCATTCCCGGCCACTCAATCAGCTGCTTTAACCCCAGGGTGAGTCGAACAGTCTGGGTTTTCAACACTTATATTCATATAACTGATCCAAAATTTTTGATTATAAAAATCATTCATCATTAAAAGCCACGCATTGCTAAGTAAAATAGAATGTATTCTTAAAATTTTAATTTTTGAATAGTGTTGGTTTCCCTGTCTCCGACAGGCTTAAATACTATTAGCGTATAAATTTCTAAACCAATTTATTTTAGCACAAAATACTAAAAATTGGAAATGAAGGAGAACGATCCGTCAAAAATAGTAAATACCTTCATTCTACTGTGGTTCTTTCTTATTCGCCAGTATAGAAGAAATGAGCTTTCAAAATTTTACTCATTTTCATATCTTCTATTTTTCTGCTTTCAAATTAAGCGGGAAAATTCCGGATTGCACGAGTATTACTTTAACACTGCTCTTTTTGTTTAAATATTTATTCGAAAATTATATCATCATTTATAGTATAAAACTTTCCGGAAATGTTTACGGCTTCTAGTTTTTCAAAAGAACAGCCATTTTTTTCTGAAAACTTTTAACGGCTTGTAAAACACTAATACGCAATTAAGAAGCAGTGGTTAGGGTGCTGTAAATTACAGAAAAAATAATAATGGAATGCCCACTGCGTTCGGCCCTATTTTTTAAAGCCATAAAAAATTCAGAGAACCCAAATAATGAAATAATATTCGAAAATTTCCATGCAGATAGGCGTGGAAACGTAAAGCAAAGGGTGTGGGAATGTTTCACATCTTTCCAAAAGTTAATTGCGAACGCAAATTTGTGCCACCTGTTCCACTGGCAACATCTTCCAAGACAATTCCCTTTCAATGGAGGGCAAAAAAGTGGCAGAAAAAATGGCGGAGAAAAGCTATTAACGGTAGTTAACACGGTCTAAAGCATATCAGATCCGTCATAAAAGTTGTATTTTTTGCGACTTTTTGTTCGCCATCGTATTATTTCTCTATATCGCGTTCTTTTTTTTTACTTTCAGTGCGAGGGTGAAGCAGTTGTGGCGGGAACGATTGCTAGAAAATGCCCCCCTGCAGCAGATGTGGTGGAAAATGATTATAACTGTGAGTTTCTTTACTTCAGAAATTAACGCTCATTCGAGAAAGATCATTCCGGAGAGAAATGGGATAAGTCACAAATCAGGAAAGTAAGAGACCGGCACCGCTGGTCATCTAGTTAAATTATATTCCGAATTACTTGTCGCTATGAATACTCTTGGCTATACAAAGATATATTTCTTGTAAAGTGTTATGCCATCCCCTATTTAAATGAACTCAGTACTTTATAGATTAGGCAATTTTGCCTTATATTCTTGCTGATCAGTGCTTAGTAAATTAAGCAAATAAGTCTTCAAATATTCTCCTTGTGGATCTATGCTTAAGTAACTTCGTCGTCAAATACCTTCCTAATTGACCAGTACTTAGACTTCCAATATTCTACCTGTCGACCAATATTCCAGTGGTTACAACGGCACGCCTATAACTAATATCACCTGGAAGAGTGTGATGATTAGGTCTGGAGTGATTTGGTTTCGAGGCTGCAGCTACTGCCTCGAGCAGAACATGATTCATATCTTGAAAAATGTGTCCAAGATATGAATCATGTTCTGCTCGAGGCAGTAGCTGCAGCCTCGAAACCAAATCACTCCAGACCTAATCATCACACTCTTCCAGGTGATATTAGGGACAAAATTAAGCACCGTAACCGGTTACGGAAGGATTGGCAGCGCATCAGGTACCCAATTTACGGCACACAATTACATAAGCCCCATAACGAGATCAAGGCTCTGATTAAAACACACATCCAGCATCGCTGGCGCACACACTTAGAAAGTCTTACACCCACGGATCACAATCTCTGGCGAAACACTGAAAATCTCAGATACAAGAAAACAACAATTCCGCCCATTAACGCCCCCAATGGACTCGCCCAGACTGCGGAGGAAAAAGCCAATGCAATGGCAGACAACTTGGAACTCCAATTCACACCACACACAGACCAAAACTGCAGCCACCTCTACAACAACATAGAAGAAAATCTACAGCGGACCAATCACAATGCACTACACACAGATATACCAAATGACATCGACAACACCACACTGGCTGAAGTAACTGACGTCATCAGAGGTATCAAGGTAAGAAAGTCACCCGGCCTTGATGGTATCAGCAATCGCATCATCAAGAACCTTTCTATTATTTATCTATGCTGGATGACGATGCTTATTAATCGTATGCTCGAATATCGCTTTTCCCCCCAAAGTTAGAAAACTGCCGTCAATATTCCCTTAGCCAAAAATAATTTAAATTGAACTCTAGCAGAAAGCTACAGCCCGATAAGCTTGTTATCAAGCGTATCCAAAATTTATGACTTGGTGTTGCTAAGACGTTTGGATAGTTTCTGCAGCGTACTCGGTTAAGATATATTTAAGAGCCGTATACTTGGTGAATATCACAAACTGTGTCATTTAAGTAATTCGTTAGATGATTCGAGTGTGTTTCATTTGGACGCATTTCAAACTTGTTGACCTCTAGCAGAACTTATGAGCACTCTATTTTCTTTTCTCAACGATGCATAGTGTATATAAATAAAAAGTATTATGAACAAATCAAAAATCAGATTCTTGGATTTCGGTTGAGAAAACCGAATGAAAATAGATATGTATGATTATTTAATCAATGAACGTCAGAGGACTTATTGTTTTTGAGGTGATTAGAGATCAACAGAATTTTTCAAATATTTATTTTTTCAAAAAGTGAAAAGTGTTTTAAAAACAAGGTTTCGTATAAGAATGTTACTAAAAGTGCTGTTTAATATAGAATTGTTTATTTAAAAGGTGTTATCATTTATAGGACGCTAACATGTGCCATTTTTGAGATATTTCATGCTTTTGATTCAAAGTGGAAAAATTCATTTATAATAATAAAAAAAGTATTTTTGCGTGTCTGTCTGTCTATTTTATATATAATTTCTTTAGTTAGGGGCAAATGACATGACTTACATTCGCCTTTCCTGGGGTTGTTTAAGTTTTGATCTAAAATGGAGAAAATTTATAAAAAACGACATATGTTGAGCGAACTCTTTTGTAAGTACTTTAAACAAAAATAGGCACTCTTGCTTAGGAGCTAGCATGAGCCATTCTCGACGTATTGAAAATCTTTGCTTTTCTCAGGGAGTGAAATATCTCTGGAAAAATATCAAGCGAGTGGCATGAAATTCTGTATGCTTATTTATATTGGTACTAGTAATAAGATTATTATTGATTTTTGGCAATATCTAGTAATAAAAAGCTCTATTTTATGTTACTGGTGTCCCACACGCCACACTATTGAAATTTATTAAAGTATAGGGAAAGTAATAGAGGCTTTCCGAACCACGACACATCCCACTTTCTCTCGAACTCACCCAATTCAGACGCCGCCGCTTTTCCCCCGTTTCTTGCGTTCAGCGTGCAGTAATTAACGAAAAACCGAGGCAAAACGAAGAAGCATTGGATCAAAAAATATTTGATTTTATTTATGCGAATTCTAAAAAACCGTTTAAATGTAGCCCGCGCGCGATCGTAGCAGCCATTTAACTTCGTTAGGAAGAGGAGAAAACATTTCCTCCTGAGATCCCCCTGCGTGCGATTAAAAGCTCTTTTCACCAGTTCTTAATAATTAATTAGCAGAGCGTCGCGATTAGTGAAGGTTTCTGGCGAGATGTGTCGGGAATGAATTATCTCTCGCTTTTATGACAGCTCTCATTGCGGACTGTAAGTTAATACCCCCTCTGAGTTGCTGGATGACTTTCTGTTATTTAATTGATTTTAAAGGCGTTTTGTTGAATTCTTTTGATGTAACAGCGTATGTTTTAGACAGAATCTAAGAACTTTCGTGGTTATAGATGCTGTCATTTGAATTGGAAGCTCATTCTAAATTTTTGGAAATGCCCCCCCCCCCCCTTAGGCGATATTAAATTGTTAAAACTACTAAATTGGGGGACTATCACGAGGCTATCAAATTGTTTCTAATTCACATGATTAGAACAGAAAATATTCGAAATTTGATTTTTATATAATTAGATAATTCCCCCAACAATGATAGTAATCAATACGAAGTATTAGTTTGGAATTTTTTTATCTGAATACATCAAGACTTAGTTCCGAATCCTGGATTTATGTATCCAAATTCTCTCAGATCATGACTTATAGGTTGTCTTACTTAGTAGCTAAGCGGCTGATCCTTGCGGGTCGTTGTTATACGAATCTTCTTAGGAGGGAGGATCTTGAGTTTTTGCATCCTTATTTTATAACCTTTAGAATATTGATATATTTATAATATTTTAAAACGTCAATTTTTGGTCCTCCAAATTTTGAGAGGCTGTTTCTCCAGATACAAGGTAATTTGAAAAATGGGTTTCACATTTGGATTCAGCCTGCTCGAATTAGTTTTTGAGCCCTCTGTTGCAATCGGTACTCCGATATACTGATACTGCATTTTTATAATAGTGATAAAGTATATATTTTAGAAACTCAATATTCTCTTAGGATAACTCCTTGTTTTTCTTCAATGTATAAATATTTTTAAACGTCATGTACGTGTGTGTGTGTATGTATATTTCTCATTCTTTTTAATATGTATGGTAAAGGTTTATATGCAAGTCCTTTGAAGAGTAAAATAACTCTTTTTTTCAATTGTAACAAAGTTATTTAATGAAAAGAACTTTATTTTAGAAGGTAAAGTGTTGTATGCGCCACCTCAGCATTTTACAATCTTTTAATTCTATCTATTGTAATTCATTCTATTGTTCTCTTAATTAGTTCTATTTCTTATGAATTGTTGTTCTGGCTTCCCCAACAAATGTATATCTTAATAACCTGCATCTCTTTGATTTCTTAATATAGTATTCTTAACGAGCTTTTATAATTAGCTTGCTTTACAATATCTCTTGCAAGTTCATTGGTTGTTTTACTAGTTAATATATATATACATATATAACAATTCTCTGACTATATTACAAGTATTAAAATTTTTAAATTATATATATTTCCCCTTTTAAAAAGTTGATTTTTTTTTCTTTTTTAGGTTTAACAAGTCGTATAATCCCGTAAATAAACATAAAAGTACGTGCAATTTTTCATATCTGTACTTTTCCTGTTTGTGTTTTTTTAAGAAGACAAAAACTGGCTTATAACAATTCGATCAGCATTTCCTCTTCTAATACTTTACAGGTTCAGGATATATATCAATCGGAATTTAAATTCTGGTTCGTGTAGAAAGGGCTACCACCCTCTTTTTGTGGCGATGGTGGTAATTAACAGTAATTATAGTTATTTGCACTCATCCCCCCTCTCATCCGACGTGACAACTAGGGAAGCATTCGGGGCCTGCAATTAGATCGCTCTTTTACCAATTTTTTACTCCGATTTCTTTCCTCACGACGGGGATGGTGTTCACCATTTTTGCGTAATTATTATTATTTTTTTAAAGAAGGATAATGTTTGCGTAAGATGGGATTGAGAACGAGTTTTTGAAGCTGTATTAGGGGATGTGTGTGATATTAAGAAAAATTTAGATCTCAGTTAAATGTCGTTATAATGGAACCATTTTGGACCGGCCAGAGGTCCTCACAAAGCTGAAAGGTTGCTGCATCGAATTAGAGTTCCCTACTGTGATTTTATGGAAAGGTGAAGATTTAGAATTACTTTTAGATGGGTCGATACAATCATTTTTACACTCTGCGATTCAGACCTTCACGGTGTTCCCTGTAAATAACCGTTTACCGCTTGTAAAAATGGAATTGCGAAAGGAAAAATTTTGAACACTAGCAACTCAAATCTTGGTAGACAATATAGCTTAAATTATGTTTTTAGAGTCTAGTAACCACTGGCTAGTAAACTTCATGTATTTACTAGCCACTTTTGACTAGCCAATGACAAGCAAACTTTGTTAACTAGGAATTGTTGACTAGGAATCATTTCGTCAATTTAAATGTAAGTTATATTTTGCAAACATTAACATACTAAAGATAGATTTGGAAAATACTTTAATTCTAATTTTCATTGGTCAGGTTCTTAAAATTGATTGACTGCGTTTTGACATCCATCCCTAGAATGGATGGCAGAAAGTTACTAGTTACTGTGGCTACTAGTATAGAGAAGTTTGCAAGCCAAATTTGAAAGATTAGCCAGCTGCTTATAATGTTTACTACATAATTTAAGTTATAGTAGGCAATTGCATAGATCTAGCATGTACAATATATTTCGCGTCCGTAAAGGATGATAAGAGTTCAACAATAAATGCCTGTGGACTAGAGGTTCACTAAGAATTTCCACTTCCGGTACTTTATCATTTCCGGCTCAAAAATGTGACATATTTTTCTCAAAATAGATAAAGATTTGATGATGGCTGATATGGATTCAGCATCAACTCCCAGTTCCAGAGAAGACACTTCTTAATTCACAATTAACATTTTCATTGCAACATCTATTTCTTAAGATTAGCTATATATAGAGTTTAGATGATGACTTATATGGATTCAGCATAAAATGACTGTGGAGATGGGTGTCACTAAAAATACCCACTTTCTATTTTGCAGAATTTGGTTTCGAAAGAGCTTAGATGATGGTTAATATGGATTCAGCATCCAACAGGAGGTCCCTAAGCATTTGATATTCCGGTTCTGAAGATGTCATTTCTGTTTCTTCCAAAAATTCGTGAGACTGTACGAAATAAGTGTAAAAATGCGTTGAAAATGAAGTATGTACACATTGGTTTTGCATTAATTTCTTATTTTCTCGTATGTCTTCCTTAGTAAATCCCGGTTATAACATAGGTTCTTTTGTTTGCTATATCACGCCAATCGCGTTATAAAAGCAACTACGTTATATACGAACCCATATTTTAATGCTCAACTTTCAGTTTTCGAATACTCTAGTTTTCCAATATCCAACTCCGGCACTGACATAAATAGCCTCGGTATGCCCGGGTTCTATTCCCTCCACTGCCAAAACTTCAGCCATGTTCACGCGGAGAACGATCACGTTAAACATGTGGGTCCGTAAGTCCTTCCGAAAGGTGGGTGGTACGGTTCCTGTGGATGCCTCCCCCACTGGGTTCCGGTCTAAATTGGGTGGCTCTTCCCAGCCGTCCAAACGGTTACCGTACACCTTTCTGGTAGGTCGGACGGTCTGGGTCTCATCAACAACAACTGACATAAATAGCAATTAATGTTTAATTTCTTTAGGTCTAGGTCTTCAACCCTAAACGGCTACATAGCCTTGCAATCCATTCCCTGATTCACAAACTGTCTAATCCTGACTCATCATGAAATGCAATGTTCGACCATCGGCGTAGAAAACAGAAAGATACACAAGGCGAGGGGACTGAAAAAAGAAAGAGGAACCTGCTTTTACATCCGCATTGTATCCGAATCGGAGGTATATCCGAGGGCGTTATAACCGGGGTTCACTTTACGAAGCATTTGTATTCTCACAAGCATTGTTATTCACTGCAAACTTTATGAAAATAACTTTACAAAGCATTGCAAAATTTCTGAAAATAACTTTACGAAGCACTGCAAACTTTCTGAAAATAACTTTACGAAGCAGTGCAAACGTTATGAAAATAACTTTACGAAGTATTGCAAGCTGTATGAAAATAACTTTACGAAGCATTGCAAATTTTGTAATCTAAGCATTGCAAACGAATAAATGCAAACTTTGACGAAGCATTGCAAACTTTGCAACCGAAGCATTGCAAACTTTACAAAGCATTGTAAACTTTATGCAATGCTCCGTAAAGTTGCAACTTTACGAAGCACTACTCCTTACGAAGCATTGTTATTCATTGTAAATTTTAGAGGAACGCCGCCACGTTCTAAATTTATAGATTTTTACACGCTCCCCCCGAAGAAGTTTGAGGTTTTGAGAATATACCACAAAAAATCTCGGCGAAGCAAAATCTTCCTCTAAACGAAACGTTTTGTTCGAAAGAAAAGCCAACTCTTGGCTTTTACTTTCACGGTATAATTAATGTTGATTAAGATAATTAACTTTTCAATGTCAGTCCCTGAACGTTATAATTAGTGCGCGAGCTCTGTAATTATTTGGGTTAATTGTAGGACTCGGAAATTCTCCGTCCGCCTGATTAGAAGGATGGCAAGTGCTTAATTGTATGTGCTGGCATCGCGATGCTTTTTTCGCGGCAAAAATCTGGGAGCTTTTTTCCTAACGATGTATTTTGTAAATAACTTTTTGCACGGCGTTGTTAATCTTTTAAAATCGACGCCCCTCTTTCCTGAAATTTATAAAAGTGGCGTTATTTTTGCTTGAAAATGTATTAAACGAGAGTCTCGAGTCGCTAATTTTTAGCCACTTTTTGCAGAGAGACGGTTAATAACCGTCTTCTTGTTGGAAGAAAGTCGGGAATGGCTCGAGACTTTTTTTTTTGCTTTATTTTATGGTTGTCCGCCGCGTTATGTATTTAAATTCTTTTTTCTCCGTGTCAACTCGTAGAATTTTTGTTTAAAAGTGGCAGCGGATGACTTAATAAGTGGCTGGAATTTAATAAAAAGTGTGTTTATAAGTAATTATTGAGGAAAAAATGAACTTTTGATTATTTAAAGGAATTTTCTAAAAACTTAACGGAAGTGATGCGTAAAATTTTTGTTTTTGTCCATTTTTGAGTTTGTAGGATGTTGTAGAGTAGGATTATTGTGCGTTACAAGTTGTAATTATTCAAACATCCAAAAGTAAATGGCGCAGTTTTTAAGGAAAAAACTTTAAGTAGAACTTTAAATGGTAATTGCAGTTCCAAGACATTTCTTTATTCTCGAGATTTTGTTTTTACAGAAAATTATATAGAATGTAGTTCATTAAAGGAAATGCGAAACTTGAAACTTGCTTTTTAATAATACCCGGAAAAAATGATCTTCATTCATCGACATTGAAAGTTTTCAGAAACTCTATTGAGCAAAATTTATTAGTTAAAACAATCCACTAAGTTTCTGAAACTTTATGGATGAAGATTATAACTTGATTAAAAATCTGAAACGTTATTGATGTAAATTTCTTTATACCGATACAGTGAAACCGGTTATAATGAACCTGCGTTACAACGAATCTTCCTTTATAATAGGCTCATTTGTACTTAATACATAGCCTCGATAAAGTCCTTTACTTATAGTCATATTCCGCTTTCAGGGATGACAACAAAGTTGCACGTCGTGAAATTTTGACACCCTGTATTTCGGAGCGTTCAAGAAATCAAGATAGAAAAGTGATTTCTGGGAGTTTTAACTAAATGAATCTTTCTTCGAACGACAATTTAAGTGAATGAATGTTTTTCTTCCTTTCCGCGTCCCTGGATCTTGCTGAAACCCAACGACCTGGACGATTGATTTGGTGTTTCAAAAGAATAAAACTCCTAATATAGACAGTGGGCCAGAGTTTCATAGTCTAAAAATTGTTTTACGCTTTTGTAATTTCTAAGCAATCACCTAGATCTCACAGGTTCGGGCAAAGTCAAGGGCCTTATGCGCATGACTTGTTGATGAGGAAGATCAGTAAGCCGCCGAAAGTACTAACTTTCAATTTACTTGATGATTATTCAATGCCAACAATATTGTGGTATGGCTTTATTTACATAAATGCACATTAGGCTCCTTTTGTGGGAATTTTAAATGATTTTTCTGTTTTGATTAGTGGAACTTTCTCATACGTAGTATTGAAAAAATGTTCTCACAAAAATTTTCGATTTCGAGATTTTGATGCCAACGTATGTTTTAGCACCTACTGCACATATTTTGACTATTTTAAAGATGATTATTTTTTATGATGTCCGTCTGTCTGTCTGTGGTCGATTTTGGTGCACATGATACCTGTCACAAATATTAATGGACTTTTACGAAACTTTAACAGAATATCTTTTTAATTTGAGCAAAACCTTTGAAATTTATGCAAAATTTTATAGTTTTTTAACATGACAAGCATAGGACGAAATTTGATATAATTATGCATAAGAGGGATTATTTATGGCTTAATGGTCGCAAAACTTCATAGTTTTGAAAATATGCATAATAGTGAAAAATATCCGCGATGCAACTTTTGTGCTCGTGACGATATTAGCCCTCCCCGGGGCAAGTGATCACTCCCCTTCGGGAAGGGATACATTATCAAACTTGGTATTATGGTATCAATCGAAATATTCTTTCGAGATTTTTAAAATAAAAAGTAATATGCTATAATTGTGATCATTTAAAAAAAAAAAAAAAACAATACAAATTTTTTCTTGTAAAATTTTCAAAACTATAATAATATTAATAATAAGCTGCTTAAAAACGATTCTGGTGTCAGAAAGTCGGATTTGAGTTACACTTGAATTGTCAAGCTGAATTTGCGCGAACTATAATTAATTTGGTACTTCGGAATATTACATGTTTTTATCGAAAAACTGAATCACAAATATTAATATACAATTCAAAGCAAAGCCCAAGAATGAGTGTCGTGGACCTTCATTATTAACATTGTATCATTATTTCGTCCAGAAAGAAGTCATGTGCATTCCAACATGGTATAATGTAGGAAAAGTCATGTACTGCCCACATCAGGTTCGTTAAACTAATTTTGAATGTATTAAATTTCGATATAAAATAAAATCATTAGTTTATGAAATAATTTTATTTTCTACCTAAACCGCAAACTTTGATATTTTAAAATAGTTTTAAATCAGTGATTTAAAAATAATCGATTGCTTTTAAATCATCGCAATCCTGCCCACTACTATTCTTGAAGAGCTACGAAGTCACTTTTCCCACGGCGTGCGTCCCTTCGTAAAGAAAGTACATTTACAGGCAAAGTGCAAAAGCTAAAAGGAAAGCGCTGCGCAGCTTCTATAAAACTACAAGGTTTGTGTTTTCTTTCAAAACTCTTCTGAATGTCATTTAAATGTTAAAATTAAATATGTCAAATGTAGTCCAATGAAATGGAGGGACTTTGGGGCATAGTTTTTTTTCCTTACATAAGAAGCTAGAGTGAGTAAGACGACTTGCTTGTATACTCACATTTCCTGTATTTTGCGTCAATCGGTATAAGAGTAAAAATAAATAAATTTTTTCGTAGGGAAATTGTTTCGCAGCCATTGCTGCTCGTGAGTACGGTGCAAACGATCAGTCAGCTCAAAATAACAAAAAATTTTGAATGTTTCTGGTAGAAGTATTTATTTTAAACCCTATAATGTTTCATAGCATTATTTTTAGTAACCCAGTAACGATTCGGGGAGTTATTATGTAGGCCTGAGGCTAAAACATAAAAAGTTTCATGCTGTGTATTTTAACAAGGCTACATATAAAATAAAATACAATAAATGGATTACAATGAAAATATAATGACATTTTGAAATTTTATTATAGTGGAACTCCGATTTTGCTTTTCTTTGTGAATACACTGTCAACAAAATACACGAAAACCTCTAGTTTAACTAATATATAAAAATAAAGGGGGAAAAAAATAAGAAAATAAATATATTACTCACTAAGTTTTAAGATTTTACTTGTTAAAAGTTAAATTAGGACTCTTGAGAGCCCTCAGACAATAAACACTGTTTTTGCGGAAATGAAACGATTATAAAAAAACATTGGGATCCCACCTTAGAGGGGGGAAGAAAATCTTCAATAAATCATGCAGTTTAGACACATCTACCCAGGCTACGGCAGTTAAATGATAGAAGGTACTGTATCAGTTCTATTTCCAATGCAATGTCTCCTGATGCAGAGAAATATATCTGGTGTTTCACTCTAGAACAATACGCCAGCGCTCAGGTGCTTGTCAGAGAAAAAAAAATCTATCAACATAAAATAATTAATTAGAGTGTGGATTCATTCGAATCTCTCATACCAGAATTTATTTTTTTAGCAGTTTTTTTTTAATTTTTATTTTTCAAACTTTATAAGAATTTTTTTTAAAAATCGGTATCGTGGATCCAAATGATTACAGTTATAGCGTTATCCTTTATTTTAAAAGACTTGAAAAACTTTCAATGGATACTTAACAATGTACCCCCGGGAGTATAGTTACTCCTTTAGGGGGATAATGACGTCACGAATAAAAAAATTATATCGCGTTATTTTTCACAACAATAATTGAAACTATTAAGTCCCATGATCATTGAGTCACATATAAACCATTTTATACCTGATTGTGTCAAATTTTGTCCTATGTTGCCATGTTAAAAAAGTTTTTCCTCGAATTTGATTAAATTATATCTAATTTTAGATTTTTGATAACAAAGCAATATAAAGTTCAATATAAAGTTTCGTGAAAATCCAATAATATTCGTTGCCTCTATCGTGTACACGAGAAATCAACCCCAGGCAGACAGTCGGACATCACTCCAAAAATAGTCGAAGCGTATTCAGGAGGTCTTAAATCATATATTAGCATCAAAATCTCAAATTCGAAAATTTTCGTAAAAATAATACTTTCCCTATGCTATATTACACAGTATAGAGAAAGTAAAAATGACTTGGTTGTAAATTATTTGAGTAGACATTGTCTACTTTGTCTCGCCACTAGATGAGATCAATCAGCCTTGCGTTACTTCCATGAAATGTTGAACAAGGTCCACGCTAACGCATGCAAATCTCAAATAGTTATAAATATAATCTTTAGTCCAATAGAACAGACTTTCATTTATATAGTATATTGTTTAGCATTCATATTTTTGAAATACTTAAATGACGAGTGAGTTAAGATATGTATATTTTCATTTAACTGAATTTAACAAGCATTTACAAGGTTTACGATTCCTTGAAACGCTTACGCTGATTTTTCTTTTAAAAACACGATAAAACCTTTTCCTCTTTACAAGTGCTAACTCTCATCCCTATCGATTAAAATGGATTAAGAAAAACTGCCAGGCTTCCATTCTAGGGAAAAAGTCAGTCCCGAAAAATCCCCACCGTTCCATGTCCATTAGAAGATAATCCCCGAAAGTGAATTAATCCCTCTTTCCTTTCTATTAAAAGTTTAATGTTACCAAATTAATTACCCTCCAGCAAGCGTCTCTTAATGGCTTGCTTAACTATATTTCTTTCTAAGCTTTTAATCTCGAACCCAGAAATTATTTCCACCCTCTAATTTATGCTTTCCCGGCCCAAGGATATTTTTTTCATCCATGGCATTCTTTTTTTCGGGATTTTTTTTTTTTTCAAAAGTATCTCAGCTTGGTGTGAGAAAAGATAATCTTTTTTAAGGGTTCTTTATTTCTTATGGTTCGAAATTGTAGTTACGATATGCTAAGCATTGGTGGGGCACTGGACGGGGTGGTTTAGAATGTTTTTTATGTAAAAAATGACTCTCACTGTCTCATTTGTCCTGGCAAAATTGCTCCCAAGGGTGTCTTAAGTAGGAGCTGGCAAAGAAAAAATCGTTCGTAAATAGTAACGTTCGGATTTCATTTTTTTTTCTTTTAAGATTACTGTCTTACTTTTTTGTGGAGTTTTTCAGATACATTTTAATTCCATTCTTTTTCATAGAACTTGTAATTTAAGAGTATACGTGTACAGTTGGAATTCCAGACTAACGCGAACTTTTTTAATAAATTCTATGACTTTATGTAACACTGCATAGTTTCTCTCAACATAACTTATTTTTAATATAGTGATTTTCTTAATGTAACGGATAAAATCCATAATCCACTTTTCAAAATTGAGGCATTTGACGCACAAAAATACCATTTTTCAAAATTATCTCACACATTTATTTAATTTAAAAAATTCAGCATCGAAATACCTCCTATGTGATTTCGTATTTTGTGCGTTTCCCTGAGCTTACGAAAGCGATATCTCACTAACGAGTAAAGTGTTTGGAACGTAATTTGATACAATTATTACGATCCATAAATACTGGAACTTTATTGATTTTAAACGTAACGGTACGTTAGGAAGACCAACGACTATTTGAAAGAAAAAATCATAGAAAAATCAAGACATTCAACCTTGTTAAATAAATAATCATTTTATACGTAACATTTTATTATAATACGAATGGCATAAACTTTAGAACGCTAGCTAGAACCGTTCTTGAGATATTGAAAGTATTTTAAATTAATTTATCTAAAAAACTACATAAAATTGACCAGTAGTAAAAGTATAGTCAAATATGTAACAATTGCCGAAAATGTTGTCTACTAAATTTGCTAAATACTTTTTGAAAATGGTACCAATTTGGTAAAAATGAATATATATATGAATAGATGTTAATTCTTAAAGAATTAATAATTAAATAATTAACATGTTTTAATGTAATGGAATTTCTATTGCTCAGCAGGTGCTATCAATATTTCCAACTGCTAAGTTAGATTTGCGCGAAATAGAAATTAATTACTAGATATTTCAAAATCCTTTTAAATGTTGCCATCCAAAAAGGTGCTAAATACCAGTGTATTTTTTTCAACGTTTAAAAACTATATGCAATATATATTGTACATTAATATTTCGAATTAAGAAAAGTGAAGTCATGTGCAGCACACACCCTATTTTTAAAAATAAATAACAGTGATGGATTGAGTTTCAATCAATAGATATTGCAAATTATAATTCTAATAATGAATTTCATGTGACAATAATTTCATTTAACCTTTTGTTGTTCAATTTGAAAAGATTCATTTAATGCCATCTAATGATCATCTTCAAATAGGCGCATAAATAAATTAGGAGTAAGTAATATGAAGAGGTGCATAAAGTTGTGAAAGTTTCCTTTCTATGTTCCGCCTGCAGCACTTCGATCTTAATATCATTGGATATATACGAGTCATCAATATTTATTCTTCCAATCAATATTATTAATTCTTATACGTCTCTTCATCGAAACATAATTACTATAACTCCTTACAAAATGCACCTGTCCCACAAACAGTGAAATGCACTATATATCAAATTAAGAATATTAATTCCCCAAAAGCAATAGCGATTATGAAAAAATTGAATATCCAAGATCTACAATTTTTATCCATTTGGCGTCATTTTTGTTAATTTAGTATTATTTTGCCGTTTTGGCTACATTTTAAAAGTCACCAAGTTGGTGATATTTCGACACATTAACCTATTTAACGATGCTTACTACTAAAGTAAATTATAACTTTATAGGAAACTATATAGAAATAATAAAAAAGAAACTATATATCTTCATAGAAACCTATAGCTTAATATCTTTATAGGAAATATTGTTTCGTTTAACTATTATATAACTTCAGCTTTTGGGTGTCGACAAGGATAAAAACTCGTATCTGACTATTTTGTTGTCTCCCCATTAGAAAAACAAAATTTTGATCTTTTTTTTCGAGTCATGCTAAGATTGAAATAATATTGAATTGCATTAACAGATGCTCTAAAATACTAAATATTAAAAAAATTAGACAAAGGTATTAAAATAATTTTAATTTTAAATATAGATTCAGAGCAAAATTTTTATTTAAATTTTTGAAAAATGTATCCTTTGATAAACAACTTTACGAATAAAACATGCATTTTAATTCCAATAGGATATTCAGCCATCTTTGCACAGTTGTTAAAATCCTCAACAATCAATAGCATGAAGAACTTTGAATTAAAATCTTTATTGGAGGTTTCTGGTAGATGAGAAGAAATAGACCCTCGTTCAATATTCCCTGTTCATTATTAATACTCTTTAGCACATTTGAGGGGAGTCCCCTACTTTCCCCCCGCTGTAAATCTAGCTTTTAATTGTGAATCATGGGCACCCCAGGGTAACGTAATTTTCCCTACTAGAACTGTGAGAATTTTCCCTTTTCTTTCAACCGCAACGCTCAGCATCTTTCATTGCTGCAGAGATGCACACATCAACTTGTGTCCATTCCGGATTTACTTGAATAAATGTGGCTCAGATATGGATTTGCTTAAATGGGGACGTGTTTAAGAGTCTCTGTAAGAGTCCATTGCTATAGTTTATAGAATCAGAGTAAAAAAAGAGAAAAAAAGACATTGTGAAGTCTGGCCAGGAACATGATTAGCTCGCTTTGTTATTTATGTCAAATAAATAATGAATAATAAATAACAAATAAATAATAAATAACAAATAAATAATAACAAAGCTTAAATAATAAAAGGCAATGTCTGTGTGTGTGTGTGTCTTATACACTATAGGCTCAGCGACCGCGCGTCGCAGAGCTACGAAATTTGACAATCGGAGACCCGGGGGGAAGGGGGTGGGGGAGGTGATATGTGAAAACCGATTTTTAAAATTTGAATTAATTTTTTTATTATTTAATGTTTTATGCGATTTCGACCGTTTTTTCCCCTTTTTTCTCCACCATCCAGACATAGTAGAAAAAAACAAACAAATCACACGACCGGAAAGAGCAGACAATTGCGAGTAAAAATATATCAATTTCAAATCTCAGGGACAAATTTTAATATTTTTTAAATATTTTAAAACAAAAGTTACTTTCGGCTCAAAAAAACGAACTTTCGTTTTTAAATCCTCGCATCCGAAAAAGTATCGAGAATTTCGACTAATAATTTACATTTTTAGAAAGCTCAAACATCAGGCATTCTTACAAGCTCAATCTGGTCAAGAAATAATTATAAATAGCAGCCCGATCCTGATTTTAAAGAAGTAATGATTTTAAATTTCTCGAGGAATTCTAAACGAAGTTCCTATTTTTCTCCCAGATGCGCGCTCAGCCGGGGACGTCACGCTGTTTCCATGGAGATTGTGCATAGGGTTAGAAAATTATGTGATATTTTAAATGATGGAATTAAAGAGCTTTGCATATGGTCATTATAAAATTTAAATGATTGCATTATAATGGATTGAATTGTGGTGATGTATTGTATACATCGGGTGAAATTATTATATTTATATTTTAAATGATGGAACGATATGAATTTTTAAATGGATATTTTAAATGGATATTTTAAATGATGGAACGATGGAATGAGGATGATGGAATTAAGAGTTTAGCATATGGTCATTATAAAATTTAAATGATTGAATTATGGTTTGTACGGTTTTTGGCCTAGGGACAATTGAAAACCGAATTAGTGTTTGCTTTTTATAAGGTTTTGGGCTCATTATGCTGGATTGAATTGTGGCTATGTATTGTTTACATAGGGTGGTGGTTGGGACCACAATGAAAAAATTTAAACACTGAAGAAATAAAAAAATAAATAAAAAGAAACTTATGGAGATTGTCGCGGTGATATTACGTTATATTTTAAACGCGGGAATTGTATTCGGTAGGCCCGGGTTCGATTCCCGCCACTACCAAAACTGCCGCTGTGTTCACGCAGAGTACGATCACGTTAAACATGTGGGTCCGTAAGTCTTTCCGAGAGGTTGGTGGTAGGGGAAGGAGGGTACGGTCCCTGTGGATGCCTCCCCCACTGGGTTCCGGTCTAAATTAGGTGGCACTTTCTGGCCGTCCAAATAGCTACCTTACACCTTTCTGGCTGTCTAAATAGCTACCTTACACCTTTCTGGCCGTCCAAATAGCTACCTTACACCTTTCTGGCCGTCCAAATAGCTACCTTACACCTTTCTGGTAGGTCTCGCCAGCGAGTTTACCACAGTCAGAATTTTCAAGGATAGCGAACAGGCTGGTCGCCGAAGGCGGCTAGTAAATAATAAATAAATATAATGTAAATAAATGCCTGCCAAATTTCATCCAATTTGCTCATTTTTTTCGATATTGAATAAAACATGGTTATTTCGCATTCCGGGATGCTCAAAAAGTGCAGATCCAAGAACATCAGAGAGTTGGATCTTTGACTGCATCTCAAATCCGTTTTTCAATCTTTTTACTTTCCCTGCAGTATACGGTAATGTATAGGGAAAGTATTGGAATAATGTCGAAAATCGCAACTCGAGTTTTCGACGGATCTACACGTTTCGAGACCTTAAGAATATGGAAAAACTATTTTTAGCTTGACGTCTGTGTGTGTGTCTGTGCAGATTTTGTATCCACTCTAACTAATGAACTAATTGACCGAATTTTATAAATTTTGGTAGGTAAGTCACTTGTGGGCGAATCTGGTGCTGATTAGTTTGGGGTATGATTCGGGATAAAAGAACCCGCCTTTTTTTGCGAAATGACTCGCAAAAGCTTGTATCCACTCTAGCTGAAAAACTAATGGACTGAATTTCACAAAATTCGGTAGATAAGTCACTTGTGGATCACTCTGGTGCTGATTAGATTTTGATACGATTCGGAAAAGAACAATCCGCCTTTTTTTACGAAATGGCCAGCAAAAATTTCATGTATCCACCCTGGCTAAAATGCTAATTGACTAAATTTCACAATATTTGGTAAATAAGTTACTTGTGGGACACTCTGGTGCTGATACGATTTTGGTACGATTCGGTAAATAACAACTTGTCTTTTTTACGAAATGACCCGCAAAAATCGCCAAAATCTAAAAGAAAAAAAAAGACTACGTATGCTTAAATGTATCAATTAAATTCTTGTTTCATAATCAATTTTTAACGAGGAAAAGAATGTAACACATTCCATTATACTTTAGGACTAACCGTTCTCAAGATATTTGAGATTTCTTGCGTTTTTGTTACGCCGCTATCGAGAAAATGTCCAATTACCAAATAAAAACAAAAATTGAAGTAAAAATGCAAATTTAGTGTTATTTGGTGCAATTAATCTCAGTCTAATGAATTATTAAAGAAATAAAGAAAATATGAATTTAAGTCTGTAGGGAAAGTCATGTGCTGTCCACATCAGATTTTTTACTTTCCCTGCAATACATGGTAATGTATTGCAGGGAATATATGGAAAGTATTGGAATCATGCCGAAAATCGAAACTTGAGTTTTCGACGAATCTACACGTTTCGAGACCTCTAGAATACGAAAAAACTATTTTGAGCGTGACGTCTGTGTGTGTGTCTGTCTGTGCAGATTTTGTATCCACTCTTAACAAAAAAACCAATTGACCGAATTTCATAAAATTTGGTAGGTAAGTCACTTGTGGGCGAATCTGGTGCTGATTAGTTTTGGGCACAAATTAGGATAAAAGAACCCGCCTTTTTGTTCAAAATGGCCCTCAAAAGTTTGTATCCACTCTATCTGAAAAACTAATGGACCGAATTTCACAAAATTCGGTAGATAAGTCCCTTGTGGGTCACTCTGGTGTTGATTAGATTTTGGTACGATTCGAAAAAAAAAATAACCTGCCTTTTCTTGCAAAATGGTCCCCCTCCAAAATCGCCAAAGTCTAAAATAAAAAACTACGTATGTTCAAATATATCCATTAAATGCTTGTTTCATACGTAATTTTTAACGAAGAAAAGAATAAAACCAACCCCATTACACAAGGACTACCCGTTCTCGAGATATTTTAGTTTTTTCGTATTTTCTCTACACCACCTTTGAAAATAAGTCTAGTTATCAAATGAGAACGAAAAGTGAATTAAACGTGAATTAAATTTAATTAAAATAAAGAGAACGTGGATATAAGTCTGCAGGGAAAGCCATGTGCTGCCCACATCAGATTTTTTTTCAGTTCTCAATTAGTCCATGTCAATCATTTTTTTTTTATTATTATTTTACTTTCTTTACTTACGATGGGGAAAGTAAAAAAATGTGTAACTTTTGTGATTTCATTCGTTTGGAAATATCTGTTAAAATGACGTAATTGAAGAAGCATCAGATGAAGCTGCAGAAACACTAATGCAACATTAAAAACATCTAAAGACACTGAAAGATGTAGTCCCGAATTTAAACACTTTTTATCGGCTATGGGCTATTACTGCTGAACAATGACGGATTATTATTACTGGCTTAAATAACCAATTTAACATATTAAGGATAGGGAATCCCATTTAAAAACCGCATTATTCTACAATTCCATCATTAATTATTGCACTGAAACGAATTTCATGGCGTTGCCCCCCTGGAATTAAAATAGTATTATTTGTCCTGCTAGAACGAACATTCATATGACACTCGGAAAATGGTTTTCCGTTCAAATCAACGCATGCACAGTCGCGCGTTCTAAAAAATATTCGAATATTCTAGTATATAGAGCCTCACTTAAACTCATAAGTTGAACCACTCTCCGAGTTATGACATAAAGCTTCTGGAGTAACGAAATTCTCACTTCAATCCATTTTTTCGCCAATGAATCTGAAATCAACTTTTACAGTCTCACTTAAACATTCATTATGAATTTACAAATAGCGTAATTATTTGTTTTTCTGATGTTAAAATAGCAGGCCATATATATTCACACAAATAATTAGAATCGTGAGAACATTCTATTCTTAGACAGTTGAATTTAAAAAAATTAAAAGCGTGTTTTTCATGTATTTTCCCAAACTTATTTTAAAAATAAACTTATCAAAATTCGTTGGAAGGAGCGTTTTTAATCTTTAGGATGGTTTTAAGATTGAAACTCTATGATAATAATTTCGATTGCTAAAAATGTAAAAATCGCTCTAAATGGCTCGCCAACATTAAATAATTTAAAAACTAATTTGAATTAAGAAATATATATCATCGGAGTCCATCGTCGCTTGATCTCAAACCTTTGTACCTTTGTACCGAATTGTGCCGCTTATTCTTTTGTCTTAACGACACAAGAACAAGCGTACAGAATACATACATAGGCGGCGCAATGGGGACGCTAGGCGTGTTTCACTACTCCCATTACAAATTGCGTAAATACTTCTCTTTACTTAACAACTGCCCCTTAATCATTAATGTATTACTTATGAATGGACCGAGTGTAATTAATTTAATTAGTATGCACTCTAGGTGAGAGATGCATTTTTTAAAAATATATATATATTTTTTTGGTGTGTTTAAAACGTTCGTGATATTTATATTGCGATATAAAAATATTGACTGGCAATCCGATATTTATAATTTAATACACACTACTTTATTTATAACAATACTCTATTTAACACACACTACTCTATTTACAATTTATCACACACTACTCTAAAACAAAAAAAAAATGTGAAATCATCCGTCCTTTAATTATAATTTTGATAAGGTATAAAAGTTTCGACATCGTAAATAGTCTTGCCGTTCTTCCTTCATGGCTAGAGTCCCTTTATACTCTAACAGGAGTCTTGAGAGTTCCTGACCGCTGCCGCCGTCTATTAACAAATATATTTAAAAAGTCTTATCTGTTGTATATTTATTTCATTTTATTTTTCTTTCTATGTATTTCATATTTTGTGGGGGTACTCTTTTCGCTCTAATTTAAGGATCTCGCATTTTGAAGTAATTTGGATTTAAACTGCTTCCGAAACTGAGTGGTATGAAGCAGCTGGCGCTTCTTTGGGACCCTGACTCGATCTCGTTTCTTTGTAAAGCTTATTGCGGGCAGCATATGATCTTCCAACCAGAATTAAATTATTTTTTATCTTCCATAATGCGATGCTTGTCTTAATCCCCAAAATAATACATAATTGGATACACATATGAAATGACATCCCATTGGATATTTCAAAGTCATTATCTTTCCATTTGGTAACTTGAAGAGTTGTGAGATGGCCGAAGTCGCCAACAATCCGAACAAGTGAAATATCTAGAGAACGGTTTATCTTAGATGAATGGCTGTTGGTTTTAATCCATTCCTAATAAAAATCTACGTATAAAACAAACAAATAGTTAATGAATACATTTATGCACATTGAGTCAAATTTCATATGTTGCTAATAATTGCGGGAAGTTTCGAATAGAACGACCCGTCCTACTTTTCCCTGGCGTACCAAAATCGAATTAGCACCAGAATTAAAGAAAGACGTCTGTATATTCGTCTGTGTCGTTTATATCGGAGAACTAAATGACGCACGGCTATCAAATTGAGTGCACAAATGCTTTAAGATCCGAGAAGGTGCATCTCGGTTAGGTTCCATTTAGTTATTTTATGTTTTATCACAATTTAGCACGATTTTGATCCATTTTCACATACATCGGTTACTTAGAAACCCAAATTATTATCACAGAATTCAGTATCTGATAGATCTAAATTCAAATTAATCCTTTTAAAATAAATTTTTAACGAAATCCATATAGCTAATAGACGCATTTCCGTGAATTTTTTTTTTGTGTGTGTGTGTGGCTGTCGTTATAAGTGGATGTATTGTAAGCGTTCTTCGATTTTTGATAATTCTCTGTGAATTCCGATGGGAAATGAGTCAGAAGTTTGCATTTTAATGACAGGGCAACGCCAGGTCCATTTTTCTAGTAAGACATAAGTGAAATAATTATCAACTTTCTAGAAATTTCGTAGGACAGTCTTTAGCTATATTGAATTCATACATGGCACAGAGAGGCGAAGCTACGCTAAAAATGGTTTACTTGTATTCTAGAATGTTTCAAACGTGTCAACTTATCGAATAGTCGAACTCCAATTTTCGACCCTCGTTCTAATATTTTCCTTTACATTATCATATATTCTAGAAAACTAAAAGTATAAAAAGAAAAAGCAGCCATTCGGCGAGAATTTCGGCACGAACCATGCCGGACGAAGGGTGGTGCTCATTCTTCACATGTCCCAAGTGATACTGAGCAAGTCTCTTTAGAGTATCCCGTTTTCTCAAAATTCTTTCCGAACATTTTAAATGTGGGAAATAAATTGATTCTACGAGACGAAATCTACATTCGAAATATATCCTTTGTGGAGCGCCGCCTTTCGTAACTCTTCCCAGGTTCTCTTTGATGTATGCCCAGATAAATATGCTGACGTATCTATTTATCCGGCACAGTTCCGTTCACTCCTTTCCGCCTAGCAGCGCAAGAATCCGGCAATCCGACCCGCGGTCAAACGGTCAGAAAAATTAATCAGGATTCCTTTTGGCCAGTTTCGGGAAATGAATAATTAAAACGAATTTCCTGCAATTTTCAGCTCCTGCGAACGGTAATTGAGTTGAGGAAAAGGGGTACGCGGATCTGGATATTCTCAGAATTGTTCGGTCGTGATAAAAGTGCTTTAAATCGGAGTTTCTCGGAGTCCCAGAACCGATGGTGGGCCTTGAGAATCTTTAAGCTGGCCCAAAAGGGATATATTTTTTTCAATAAAGCTATTAATTCGTAATAATAATAAGAAGAATCTTGTCTGTTCGTTCGTTTTTCCGCGATCAGAACTAATACAACTCTAAAGCCCTTTTCCTAATTTTTAATAAGATTTTTTTATCAAATTTTTAGCTAATCGCCAGCTACCGATACGATCTAACAGCTACCTTTACGACCTAATAGCTACCGTCACGATCTACTGTCACATTTTTTCCCTAGAGATTTTGAATCTTTAGTTACTATTTCTTTTTGCTTTGCGGGAAGCGTATATTTTTACTTTCTCATACGTAGTATTGCTCAGGAGTGGCAGACTTCAAAACTTCTTGTTTCAAAACATAGCTCATATATTCCTTAACATAAATTTAAGAGCTCTTTTTGCAAGACCGCATTCGCAAGGAATGTGGTAAACACGATTCGAGACAAGAAAAGGGTCTCTAAGAGAAGGGAGAACACCTGCAATTGAAATGGGAAAAATATTGGTGACCTTATAGCTAACAGATGAATAGAAAGGTAAAACGATAGAATTACGTGAATGTTAAAGGTTCGAAACGAAATTCGGCTTATTAAATTTATGCAATGCCGTCAATAATAGTGGGATGATAACCTCTAAAATCATAGTAAACTAATATCATTGTTTAATGTTGAAGCCATTGAGGAATTTTTTGGGGAAAAAAAAAACAATATTGTTTAGGAAATTTTCAGCGACAGCGTAACTGCCAGGGAAAAAACTTCTCAGAAAAAACACAATGCTGTTAATCTGGAGAACACTTTCAACCCTGCCTTTTTCAAACACTTTCAAGGACTTGACCAAGAAAATGGAAATTTTCAAGTACTTTCAAGGTCTTGAAAATGTTAATCTAAAATTCAAGTACTTTCCCAATTTTGAAGCACTTTTATGCACCCTGAATGATATACGTAGCATATCTACAACCTAACCGTAGATATTATTCTACCTATCGTAAAAGATACTCACCTAGCTGCTCTGTAGGAAGCAGAAGAACAGCTACTGAGTTGGAAGCTGAAATTTTCTTGTTACATAAATAATTTAACTAGAAAACTTTCCCGTTAGCGCGTGTAGCTCTCGGATTTTATTGGATTGAATTATTTCGACGGTCTACTATTCCAAGGTTACACTTCTAATCCAGAAAATTGACCGGACAAAAACTGCTTTGCTTAAACCTAGTTCTAACTGTTTAAACGTCAAAAACTTTTAGACATTTGAACTTGGTACATAAATCAACATTATTAAATGGGACGAATGTATTCGTATTGATTGTAAATAGAATCTAAATATGTATTTAATGTTTACTAGCACGAATTACCGACGTTGTCTGTAAATTAAGATGCAAATCTCGTGCATTAGAGTTACACAGAAGTGTTTATAACTTTGTTTATTCTGTCTGTCTGTCTGTCCGTTAGCACGATAACTGCCGTAAAAATGACTTTATCAAAATAAAATTTTAGTATATTGTTCAGACGGTCTGTGGGGCCTATGGGAATATAAATGAATAATATCACCTGATTAGTTTTGGATTGAACCCGGGATGGAAAAATAAAATACATTGAACCTTATGGAACCTAATTTCTCAAACATTTTTTAAGCGGATTTAAAATTCACAAATTGCTTCAAAAGTTTTAGGAAATATTCAAGTTATCCCATAAAATATATGAAAAAAATTTCGGCAATATATATTTAGTAGTTTTTTAAATAAAAATTAAAATAATAAGTACACCTTTCATGGGAAGCGATCACGTGACCCACTTCAAAATAAAATAGGGCATCCATCTTGTCAAAATCGTGATTTTTAAAGCTCTTTTTAATTCATATTGAGTGTTGTATCCGTCCTAAAACCACTTTATTTTTGCTTAAATTCTGTGCATCTACATACTGAAACAGCGCAATTACAATATATTTGAGTTTAAATGATCATCCAACTTTGATTATTTCTACAACGAAGCCTAATTTTCACTTATGGAGAATGTAAATACCAAAAGATGTAAAATGAGTTGTATAAGAATTGTTGCATTTTTTTAACGCAAAATTATTTAGCTCATGGAGTCTGCAATATAGCTGATATGAATGAAATATTCGTTGATTTTACACATAGAAGGACGATTTTTTCGATGAAGTTTTAAGCATAGAGTTTAATTGCTTGTACCTCCATGGTCTTAAGTTTAAAAAAAAAATAAATTATTATAGTATTGTGATGAATGAAATGAATGGAAAAAAGTTTATGAATGAAATGCTGCTTTTATAGAGAGAGCCAGACGTGTTATATTTCGATGACGTCATTCGAGTAAATTTAATTTGTTTTCGATGAAGTTTTCAAATATAATAAATTATTGTACTTTTATGATAATTTTAAAAATATTACCGAGGAATGTATCGCATTTTAGAGATGCTTAAACCAGGCAATTTATATTTCAATGCCGTCATTTGAATGAAGTTCATGTTTTTCGATGAAGTTTTAAGTGTTCAAATATAATAAATTAATGTAGTATTGTGATAATTTAAAAAATATTAGAGGAATGTATCGCATTTTAGAGATGTTTAAATAAAATTGCATTGAAGTTGGAAAGTGTTTCATAATCAATGCTGTATGCATGATTGATCTTTCTTGTTAAAATATCAATTTGCTAATAAAATTTTCTTCAAAAATTAAAGAAGTTTCTTTATATAGAGAACGAAAAATAAAAATTTTAAACGCTAGCTTTAAAGTTTTGTGAAAGTTTTTGTGATGTCATTTTTGTGTGGTGGAATTTGCAAAATTGAAATTTTTGCAGAATTCTTATAATGATGAAACTATCTTACATTTAAATAATCAAAATGATATCTCTAAAATACAAAAAAATAGAATTTTGCACTTTAAACCTCTGTTCATATCCTGACAACGGCACACTGACTATACTATCTGGATTCATTCATTAAACAACTGCTTTCGTATCTCTTGCGCTGAGAAAATGGTCTTCTGGAAAAAAATATTTTAAAAATGGCAAAAATTCCGTGGAATTTTGACTTTTACTCTTTCAAAACTAAAACTTTTAATCTAATTCGAATGTTTAAATAAATCTTGACGGTGCATATCTTTGAGGGGCCTGAAGTACCCTGTATCGAATTTTGCCGCTGTCCGCAGTTTCAATTTTTTGCTACAGATGACAAAGACAAGTAGACATCTTTTATAATGTAAGATTTCTGTTACAATATAATATAAAATGCAATAAAGTAAGAAGAATGCCGAACCCCCATTCAAAAATTCTGTCTATGACTATGAATATGTACTCAGCGTTCTAATCCTACATTTTTCAATATATATAGTATATTATATAGATGTTTCGTTCTACTTTAGGGGAATGAGGAGGATGTCAACCCCATCTCTTTTATTGTCCTCCCACTTTATGTCTCTGTTTAATGTATGCTAGGAATGAAAGTAATGAATCGTGTACCCCAACAACAACTATGCAATTTCATTCTCCTCACCTGAAATTGGACAAATAGAACTATATTATACAGGGGCGCAGTTTCAAAAATTTCTTTGGGAGGGGGTACAAGCATTTCTTAAAGGGGGGTGATAAAAGTTAATGCACTATTGTTCTAATGATCCGGTAAGTAAAATTATATAAGAAACATAGTAATTTGGATATTCTTCGGGAGGGGGGGGGGGGGGGGTCGATCCTCCTAAATTATTCCCCTGTGTATATAATCGTACGAGATTGTCTCACTAAATTTAGCTATCTCAGTTCGTAATTACTTGTTTTGATATCAGCGATAGAGACCCCCTCGTCTCCAGGCCGTCCAAACCTTACGCCTTCAGGTAGGTCGGACGGTCTAGGTCAAAAGAGTGAGAGAAAGGGACGCCCACGGGGGGGGGGGGGGGGGGCACAACTCGAGTGCGGACTCGAGCCCTTGATAATTTTTTAGGATGGAGAAGACATGAAAAATCCACGAAGAAAGGAAAATCAAATAGGGAGGGATCTCATGATAACTGTTTGTAGGGGGCCCATAATTGTACTGGCGTCTGTATCAGCAACTGAAGGTTTGATTGTTGTCTTGAAACTATTCGTTCGTTCATATTGTTAACATTATATATGTATTTATGAATCTTTAAATATATGGGATTATAAAATGTTTATCCTCAAATTTCATTCAATTACTTAAAATATTATTTAAAAATATATTTAAACTTAATATCGGTTTATCTTTCATTTTTATCAATGAATTTTGTAAATAGCTCCAAAACTGAACGACACATTACAAAATCTTTTAATAAGCTTTTATTAGCGCCAACTTTGGCGACTTTCCGATGTCAATGGATTCTCCCATCCCTCATTCAGATACGAACTTTTAATATTCATAATCCCTGCTCCGAGTTACTGAAAATTGGCGAAATTTTTGTCGGCTTCCGTAACAAGTCGCCAACTGACTCTAAAAGATCGCTGCTTATCATAGTGAGAGCGGTCTAGTTTTAATATTCATAATCCCTCATCCCCCTCTTATTTCCAAAGCTAGCAAATCTCGATCAAAACTTTCCTCATTTCGAATTAACGCTCAAAGCTGGCGGGAAAATATAAATTCGCGAGAAAGGCAATAAATATTTAATCGCCCGAAAGCCCGCGAAATAAATTTTACAAGACTTGCAACGTCTTTAGTGCTTTGTTGCTCTACCTGCATCACAGGAGCCTATGAAGCTGGGTTACCACTCGGAGATGAGGGGTGGGATCCGACGATTTTAATCACTCCCCGGATTAATGAAGTGAAGTGAAGTGGAGATCCAAACTTGTTGAGCTCCCAGAAACGATTTAGAGTTTCGGAGGAATTATTAAGAGGCAGGGTGTTGAGTGGTATTCTCTAACAGGGAGCATCCGTTTAGGAATATACATAAGAGAACTTGTACGTAACACTGAAACGGTCAAGCGGTTTTAGAACTTAGATTCGGGTAGAAAGTTTAAGAGCTTGGTCTCATCAACTTCCAAGGCTATAATAAGTATGCATAAAGACCGGTGCGGTAGAATATACACTTCCAGAAAGATTTGTGTTGACGACTTTAAATTTAAAATGAAAGTTCACTTACAATTTCTAATAACAGGTCAGATGTTCAATATTTATACCGTCACTTATGAAGGTCCGTTGTAGTACTCATTACGTCTATCTATATAGTGCCCGATTGAATAAAAATGATTGCAGCGCCTCTGATAGAGAATTTTAAAAGTTAGAATAACGCACCCGGCAATAAAGTGGGATAGGCGAAAAAGCCAATAAAAAGTCGAAAGTATTATCAAATGAATAGGAATTGGCATCATGAATGAGCGAAATGCGCATACAGTAAGCATTAAATGCCTGTCAAAAAATCGTATCATCGGGATCTGTAACACGGTGATACCTGCAATGCAACATTTTTAGTATCATTTCTTACTTATAAGGAAATGCTCTATAAACTCTGTAATTGATTTTTTAATTTGTTTAGATTTATTGCAGAGTTCGCTACTATACCTTTTTTATTTTTCCGCTAGGGGCGCTGTAATCACTTTTATACGATCGGACATGGTCCTTTTACTATAGATTCTAACATGTATTCTCATTGACTTTTTCTGACTAATTTATTAGGTGGGTGCGAACTTTCGTGAAAACCCTTACTGTATGACCTCTGTATGCAAGAGCCTCTATACTTACGGTAAAACTAACTTGACTATAGAGTTACTATGGAATTGGAATTCCTCGCAGGAAAACAAAATTGAGTTAATAGTCGGCCATAGCTTCCACGGACTATTCAAGTCAGCCTTGCCCAAAATAAAGTGAGCCCACACAGCAGTCTAAGGCGTGTTTAGGCGCTTAATTTAGTGGATAGTACGTTTATTTAGCGGACAGGGCGCATCCGTGTGTGGTTCGCTCAGAAATTGAATGCATGAATTCATTTAACTTCTGTTTTAAATCCCGAACAACAGCAGGTACATTTTGTCCATGTCGAGAACTGTTGCAAGAAAATTAAGGTGGTCGGGCGGTCGCCTTTTATTTCTTGTTATTTAGAGGGCGTATTTTTCAAGCGTTTTTTAGTTTTCAAGAATTCGCTGCGAGTTTAGGTGCAATTTTAATTAAACCTTTTCATCTCTTAATCTCGGGCAAAGCTGGGTACGTTACGCATCAGAGATGGAGGATCAAATGAAAAGAATAAAAGTTTTTGTAAGCCAAAGACTTTATTTATCTTCAAAATTCCTTACAATTTTTTTTTAATTTTCAGAATACCAAACAAGGATAAATATTTACCTTTTAAATTGCTTTGAAGTTCATTCAGAAGTCATCGTATTTGTAACATTCGTAGTCATTTGTAATCATTTATTGCAATTATTCCGAAGTTTTAAAATGATGGGGTGTAAGATAAGATGAGGGAAACTGTGGTTGAGTTTACAGAATTTTTCCATAATCTGGGTCAGAAAGCGAGGGATTCTCAAAAGAGCATACAAATGTTCATCCATAGGTCTCGGAGACATTTTTAGATGACATTTACTTTTTCATTTTTTTTGCACTTTTCGAGCATTTTTTAGAATTTTTAAGGAATTTTTAGATATTTAAATTTTTTAACACATTTTTTTATTGTTTTAGGCCATTTTTAAAAATAAAAATGCAAAGTTTCATAACCAATATGATTTCAAGTTGCAACACTTAAAACTACTATTGCCAGAAGAACTCTACTCCTCTTCCTCTCCCCAAATAAATAAAAATAAATAATAATAATAAAAAAAGTTGCCATTCGGGAAAGAAAAAATGATTCGGGAAAAGTTGCCATTCGGGAAATGACGGTTACGATTCGGGAAAAAAAAATGCTTATTCTGGCAACTGAGTTCCAGGTACTATTTAGTGCTAACCAGTTTTTTCCTTTTCCGGGGGTGAGGGTGGGGAGGAGGAGTATATAATCCTCACTGTCCACTTTGGGACTGTGGCCGCAAACCTAGCCGTTAGCTAAAACGGGTGAAAAAAAACAAAAAACTATCGAGTTCCAAAAGGACACTCACAAAAAAGTGCAAACCGCGGTTGAGGCTGAGGAAATGGAAGCGGAGACTGAACAGGCTGATAAATCTGATGCTGAAAAGATGGAGGATATCCTCAACCTCATCAGAGGGTTTATCAGCATGTTTAATCTAGACGACATAAAACGTCTGTTGATGCAGTTCGCAGAGTTGGTACAAAAAAAGAGCGATCCAATGGTAATGGTCTTTGAGGCCCTTAAAATAATCGCGGACTTTAAAAGTAACAGTGAGAATCAAACCCGTCATGGCTAGGTCCCAAAAGGAGTCAATAAAAATAATATTTTGGAATGCGAACGGCATATCTCCAAGAATAAATGAACTTAGGAACTATGTAAATGAAAATGACGTAGACGCCTTACTAATTCAGGAAACTAGAGTTAGAGAAAGTAAAAAACTAAACATAGCCAACTACTCAGGTTATCATAATCTTAGCTCAAATACTAATGCTAGAACGCCCCATGGAGGAACAGCAATATACATTAAAAGAAATATTCCCCACGAGGAACTAAAAAGCATAAATCTTCAAAGTATAGAAAATACTAGCATAAAAATTAAAATTCATAATACTAGCCCGTTTATCCTAACCTCAACATATGTCAAAAATATGAGTAGAGTAGACGTAGCTGCGCAGCTGGAACTGCTTTTCTCGCGATATCCCAACACGATACTCGCAGGCGACTTCAACGCACATCACCGAGCGTGGGGTTGTAGGAGAGCCAATGCACGCGGTACACAGATACATAGACTGCTGAACACCACAAATACTAACATTATTGTTCCATCGACACCAACCTGCTTCTCAGGCGCCAGCGGCACATTCATAGACTTTGTCCTAACGCGAAACATAGACTACGCTCACACTATTAGTACCCTGGATGAATTCGACTCGGATCATCTACCGGTACTGGTGACATTTGACCTGAACACACCTCTTCCAGCCTCTCTGGGACAAGAGAGGGTCAACTGGGAAGTATTCAAAAGAGCACTCTTCGAGCCGCATTTAGCAGTACCTAACATTATGAGCACGGCGGATATTGACTCTGCCACGCACACACTCACAACAGAAATCAAGAGAGCAATTGCCTCTGCCACAACACATCGTGAGTCTCCAAAATTACCCACACTTTCCCACCATGTCAAACAATTAGTCAGGCAAAGGAATAGAATGCGTAAGACATGGCAGGCTAACAGAGATCCCGCCCTTAAAAGGGAGCTTAACAGACTCACGAGCAAAGTCAGGGGGAAAATTGTCGCAGAAAAGCAGCAACAGTATAAAGAATTAATCGAATCCCTTAGCCCAGAAGATGTATCGCTCTGGCAATTCGCAAAAAGACTCAGGAAACCTCAAATTAAGCTTCCGCCACTAATGGATGGCGCTAAAATCGCGTACTCAGACGAGGAAAAAGCCGAGGCGCTCGCAAGCCATTATGAAAAACAATTCCAACCAAACCACGATCTAATGTGTCAGGATACCCTAAGAATGGTTAGCCAAACTTTAAATAACTTCAGGAATTCCCCGGTAACGGCTGAGATTAACCCAGCCACCCCGCAGGAGATATTGGAAATTATCAAAAATCTCAAAAATCGCAAAAGCCCAGGGCACGACAAAATCAGAAATATTGCGGTTAAAAACCTACCCCTAAACGTAATATGTTACTTGACTATCTTAATAAATAAAATATTAAAACTAAACTACTTTCCCAAAGAATGGAAGGAAGCGATAATCATAACAATCCCCAAGCCAGGTGAGGATGCCACAATTCCAGCCAACTACAGACCAATCAGCTTGCTACCGACACTTAGTAAAATTACTGAAAAAATAATTCTTAAGAGACTGAACACGCACCTTAGTGAGAATGACATCCTCATTCCGGAGCAGTTTGGATTTCGGCCAAAGCACTCCACCACTCATCAATTGCTGAGAGTGGTAGAGTACATATCTTCTGGACTTAATAGTAAGACACCCACAGCTGCGATTTTTCTGGACATACAAAAAGCCTTTGATAAAGTGTGGCACTGTGGATTAGCATACAAATTGATCACTTTAAAAGTCCCTGACGCTCTTGTCAAACTTTTAATCTCATACTTAAATAACAGACACTTTCAAGTCAGAGTAGGAGGTAACTTATCAACACCCAAGCTCATTAAAAGTAGTGTACCGCAAGGTTCTATCCTGGGCCCGACACTCTTTAACATATACCTGAATGACATCCCCAGGACTCCAAACACAGAGCTGGCACTCTATGCAGACGACAGTGCGATACTTGCAAAACACCCTTATGTCTCAGTAATGCACAGACAGCTACAACAACACTTAGACATGCTCCAAACTTGGCTGGAAAAATGGCGAATAAAATTAAACCCCAATAAATGTCATTGGATTTATTTCTCTAGAAAACGTAAACCTCCGCCGCCTCTGTACATAAACAACCATGCCCTAAAAGCGGAAAAATCTACTAAATACCTAGGTGTAACGATAGATTCCCACCTAACCTGGAAACAGCACGTAACGAACTTAATCAAAAAAGCGTATATGGCCACAGGAGCCTTATACCCAATGATAGGAAACGGAAATCTAAGTTATCAAAATAAACTCCTAATTTATAAATCGGTCATACGCCCGGGAATGCTGTATGCAGCACCCGTATGGGGATATGCCTGTAAAACTACAATAGACCTCCTAGAGACAAAACAAAACAAAATCCTACGGATTATCAGGAAAGCTCCCAGGTACTTAAGAAACTCGGTAATTAGGAATGACTTCAAAATAAAAACTGTTAGAGCCCAAATTAAAAAGCTAGCGCTTAAATTTTACAGAAATTTGCCATCCGTTCCAAACGAACTGTTATTCAATCTGCATGACTATGATCATCGCAAGGCCAAATCTCGTAAGAGACCCCGCGCTGTCCTAAACATCGATAATCGGAATTAAAAGATCCCACCTCAAACATCTGATTTTTAAATAAAACTCGCGACTATTATTTTATAAAAAAAAAAAAAAAAAAAAAAAAAAAAAAAAAAAAATATATTCTAAACTCTAAACTGCCAAAACGCTAGGTAACCCTTAGATCTGCATCAACCTCCCAAACTGCTTAAACTCTAAATGTGCAACAAACTGCCACACTAGGAGCTAGGACAAATAATAAAGTAGTAAATAAAAACCTCGAACCTCCAATTAGGGTCACTGAATTAATGTCACAGTTTGACGATAAGAACCACATATTGAAACTGGAGATTAAAGGCGCTTCGCGCCTGGTGCTCTGTCTTGTACGACACTACGACTTGGGACTGTGGCCAAGGTAGTGAACAAAAGAATTCGAATTTTGTGCTGACAACATTCCAAACGCTTTAAGCTGGACTTTATGCACTACCACCTGACAGAACAGATTACATGTGGATATAACGATATATTTTGACGTACTCCTATTGGAGCAATCTTTTTCCCGGACAGCTGGGGGCATTCTTTGGCTGGGGGAGGTATCAGTATTCAGTTCATTTTTTACTTTCCCTGCAATACATGGTAATGTATAGGGAAAGGATTGGAATCATGCCGGAAATCCTAACTCGAGTATTCGACGGATCTACACGTTTCGGGACCTCTACAATACGAAAAATCTGATGTGGGCAGGCAGCACGACTTTCCCTGCAGACTTATATCCACGTTCTCTTTATTTTAATTAAATTTAATTCACTTTTAATTCAATTTTCGTTCTCATTTGGTAACTGGACTTATTTTCAAAGTTGGCGCAGAGAAAATACGAAAAAACTAAAATATCTCGAGAATGGCCTAGTGTAATAGGGTTGATCTTATTCTTTTCGTTAAAATCTCTTCGTTAAAAATCTATCTCTTCGTTAAAAATTGCGAATAAAACAAGTATTTAACGGATATACTTGAGCATACGTAGTTTTTATTTTAAATTTTGACGATTTTTGCGGGTCATTTTTGCAAAAAAAAAGGCAAGTTATTTTTTTTCGAATCGTATCGAAATCTAATCAGCACCATGATAACCCACAATCGATTTATCTACCGAATTTATGGATACAGGCAATTTTTACTGGCCATTTTGCAAAAAAAGGCGAGTTCTTTTATTCTGAATCGTATCCAAAACTAATCAACACCAGGGTCACACCCACCAAATGACTTACCTACCAAATTTTATGAAATTCGGTTCATTAGTTTTTGAGTTGGAGTGAATACATACATTGCACAGACATACACACAAACACACACACGGACGTCACGCTAAAAATAGTGTTTTCGTATTCTAGAGGTCTCGAAACGTGTAGATCCGTCGAAAATTCGAGTTGCGATTTTCGGCATGATTCCAATACTTTCCCTATACATTACCATGTATAGCAGGGAAAGTAAAAAGTATTTTTAGCTTGACGTCTGTGTGTGCAATGTATGTATCCACTCTAACTCAACTCTTTGGTCTCTAATAGACCAAATCTCATAAAAATGGGTAGGTAAGTCACCTGTGTATGACCCTGGTGCTGATTCGTTTTTGGTACGATTCGGGATAAAAAGAACCCGGCTTTTCTTGCGAAATGACCCGAAAAAATTGCCTATATCTACTCTAGCTGAAAAACTTATAGATCAAATTTTACAAAATTTGGTAGCTAAGTCACTTGTGGGTTACCCTGGTGCTGACCAAATTTGGGTACGATTCGAAAAAACATAACATGCCATTTTTTGCGAAAGGGCCCGCAAAAATCGTCAATATCTAAGGTAAAAAACTACGTATAATCAAATATATCAATTGCTTGCTTGTTTTATACGTAATTTTTAACTGATAAAAATAATAAGACCAACCCCATTACATTAGCCGTTCTCGAGATATTTCAGTTTTTTCGCATTTTCGCTACGTCACCTTTGAAAATAAGTCCAGTTACCAAATGAGAACAAAAATTAAATTAAAAGTGTAAATGCAGTGTCATTTTAAATAATTATGGGTGTTATTTTGTGCCATTAAATTCAGTATAACGAATGATTAAAGAGAACGTGAATATGAGTCTGCAGGGAAAGTCATGTGCTGCCCACGTCAGATTTTGTATACTATTAAAGTACATACAGATCGTTAAAATTCTTTTCTAACAGGTATTTACTTCCTTTTTATTTTCCCTGCAATACATGGTAATGT
This sequence comes from Amaurobius ferox, assembly GCA_951213105.1. NCBI lineage: Eukaryota > Metazoa > Arthropoda > Arachnida > Araneae > Amaurobiidae > Amaurobius > Amaurobius ferox. The sequence continues at coordinate 4,036,679 of OX578138.1, forward strand.
ATAGTGAAAGTATTGGAATCGTGCCGAAAATCGCAACTCGAGTTTTTGACGGATCTACACGTTTCGAAACCTCTAGAATACGAAACAAGAAAGATCAATCATGCATGAAGCATTGATTATGAAACACTTTCCAACTTCAATGCAATTTCATTTAAACATCTCTAAAATGCGATACATTCCTCGGTAATATTTTAAACATTATCACAATATTACATTAATTTGTTATATTTGAAAACTTAAAAGTTCATCGAAAAAAATGGACATTCAAATGATGTCTATATATAAATCGCCTGGCTCCTCGGTAATGTTTTTAACATTATCATAATACTACAATAATTTATTATATTTGAAAACATCATCAAAAACTACTGAAATTTATTCAAATGACGCCATCGAAATATAACACGCCTGGCTCTCTCTATAAAAGCAGCATTTCATTCATTAACATTTTTCAACTATGTTGTAAAGTGTTAATAAAATTTCATTTTGATAAAGTCATCTTTACGGCAGTTATTGTGCTAACGGACAGATATGCAGACAGACAGACGGAATGAACAAAGTAAAAATGGCTATCAAAACTGCCGTAAAAATGACTTTATCAAAATGAAATTTTAGTATGTGTTTCAAACGGTCTGTGGGACCTATGAGAATATAAATGAATAATATCACCCAATTAGTTTTGGATTGAACCCGGGTTGAAAAAATGAAATACATTGAACCCTATGGTGTCTAATTTTTCAAACATTTTTTAAGCAAATTTAAAATTCACAGATTGCTTCGAAAGTTTTAGGAAATATTCAAATTATCCCATAAAATATATAGAAAAAATTTCAGTAAAATATGTTAGGTAGTTTTTTAAATAAAAATTATTTAATATAGGGAGAAAAACAAATTCAACTAAATTCTGATTTTTGCTATATCCTGCAGAAAGAAAAATGAGATATATTATATAATAAATATCTTTGCAAGAGTTTCATTGTTAGCATTTTACAACATAGTTGAAAAGTGTTTATGACTTTGTTCATTCTGTCTGTCTGTTCGTTAGCACGATAACTGCCGTAAAAATGACTTTATCAAAATGAAATTTTAGTATGCTTTTCAGACGATCTGTGGGAACTATGGGAATATAAATAAATCATATCACCCAATTAGTTTTTTATTGAACCCGGGTTGAAAAAATGAAATACATTGAACCCTATGGGACCTAATTTTTCAAACATTTTTTAAGCACATTTAAAATTCACAAATTGCTTTGAAATTTTTAGGAAACATTCACATTATCTCATAAAATGTATAAAGAAATTTTCAGTATGTTAGGTAGTTTTTTAATTAAAAATTATTTAATATAGGGAGAAAAACGAATTCAATTAAATTCTGACTTTTGCGATATCCTCCAGAAAGAAAAAATAGATATATTATATAATAAATATCTTTCTAAGAGTTTCAGTATTTTGTATATGAGAGAGGCTTCACATTTTAAAATAAATTTGGTAGATAACAATTTTTCATTTTTTTTTTAATTTTATATAACTTTTGATGATATACTTATTTGATAGCGTTTTTAATGCACTTTCCTACGTCCTAGAGAATTAAAATTTGGTGCACAAATTAAATTTGTAGAACATTTTATTCTACAACAATTTGGTGGATCTTTAAATATAGATCCTACATTTTTTTCGAAATGGCCTGCAAATAATCCCCGTTCACTTCTATAAATCATTGTTGTAATATTGTTAAAAATTCTGATGTGGACAGCACATGTCTTTCTCTGCAGACTCATATTCACGTTCTCTTTATTTCTTCAATAATAATTTGAATTTATCTGCACAAAATAACATCCATAAGTATTTTAAATGACATTGAATTTGCACGTTAAACTTAAATTTGGTTCTCATTTGAAAGATGGACTTATTTATTGTCAAAAGTGGTGTAGCGAAAACGCAAAAAAAAAAAAACTAAAATATCTCAAGAACGGCTAGTCCTAGAGTAATGGGGTTAGTCTTATTCTTTTTGTTGTCAAAAATCACGTATAAAATTGGAATTTAATTGATATAAATGAGCATACGTAGTCTTTTATTTTTATATTTAACGATTTTTGCGGGCCATTTCCCAATTATGCCCGTTCCTTCTTCCCGAATCGTACTAGAATAACCTACAAGTGATTTATATAACAAATTTTGTTAAATTTGGTATATAAATCACTTGTAGGTTATTGAAATATTATACACCAAATTGTGTTAAATTTGTTCCATTAGTTTTTAGCTATAATGGATAAAGGTAATTTCTGCCGGCCATTTTGCAAAGAAGGCAGATTCTTTTATTACGAATCGTACTATAATCAAATGAACATCAGGGTTTCCCACAAGAAACTTACCTACCAAATTTTATTAAATTCGGTCCATTAGTTTTTCAGTTAGAGTGGATGCAATATCCTCACAGAAACACACACAGATACACCCTTACACACACAGACGTCTTCCTAAAAATAGTTTTTCGTGTTCTGGAAGTCCCAAAACGTGCAGATCCTTCGAAAATTCGAGTTCCGATCTTCGACACGATTCCAATACTTTGAATACATACATACGCACACATATATATTATCTGTGTATCTAAATTCCATGCCTACGCAATTACAATAATTGTGATTTTAAATGATCCCTAAACTTTTATTATTTCTTCAACGAAGCCTAATTTTTACTTATGCAGAATGCAAATATCTCAAGCGATTGTAAGGTGAGTTATATAAGAATTGCTGAATTTTTTTCACACAAAATTATTTAGCTCTGGAGTCTGGAATGCAAGTTATATGAATGAAATTTTCATTGATTTTGCATAGAGAATCAGATCATTTATATATCGATACAGTTTTAAATATTTAACTATAATAAATTACTTTAGTACTGCGATAATGTAAAAGATATCACCACTGAATGTATCACATTTTAGAGATTTTTAAATGAAATTGCATTTCAGTTGGAAAGTGTTTCATAATCAATGCTTATGCATGATTAATCTTTCTTGTTTTATATATCAGAGAGGTTTGGCATTTTAAAATAAATATGGTAGATAACAATTTTTCAAATTTTTAAATAAAATAAATTTTTATTGTGTTGTGATGAATGAAACGATTGGAAACATGTTTATGAATGAAATGCTGCTTTTATATAGAGGCGATTTATATTTTGATGACATCATTTGAATAAAGTTCATTTGTTTTCGATGAAGCTTTCAAATATAATAAATTATTGTAGTATTATGATAAATTTAAAAATATTACCGAGGAATGTATCGCATTTTAGAGATGTTTAAATCAGGCAATTTATATTTCAATGCCGTCATTTGAATGAAGTTCGTTGTCTTCGATGAAGTTTTCAAATATAATAAATTAATGTAGTATTGTGATAATTTTAAAAATATTACCGAGGAATGTGCCGCATTTTAGAGATGTTTATATAAAACTGCATTGAAGTTGGAAAGTGTTTCATAATCAATGCTTTATATATGATTGATCTTTTTTGTTTAATTTATATAAACATTTTCATTTGCGTACCAATTTATGAAAAATCATATGTTTAATAATTAATATACCAAAATGTGTGTGTGTGTGTGAGAGAGGGGGGGGGGTAGCCAAAATATATGGCTATAACATTTTTATATCGTTGTTATAATATCAAATACATTCAAAAATATATGAAGTTTGAAAATATTTTGTGAAAAACAAAAGAGACATAAAACTTTAAAATGTTTTTCATATTATTTTTTCCCATTGCAATAATTCAGATCACTTAATACAAGACTATATTGTTATTCATTTATAGAATTAATTACGTAATATTTTCATTCTCATTTAGATGAATAAAATTAAATAAAAATCGTCTTTATGCAACAACATGCTTTATAGAATAAAATTAATTAGTTTCCGTTGCAGGCAAGAGAATGTTTTCTTCAAAGTAGCTTTATGAAAAAAAAAAATTGTCTGAGCAATGTTTTTCTATAGAGATTTAAACTTTAATTATTATTAATATAGGGACAACCCCTGGAACAAGAAACTCGAAACTGGTGTGTGTGGGGGGGGGGGGGGCGGCTACCTCACAATTAGTGTTTCAGGCATACCTCCAGGAGGGGGGGGAGGGGCTTCGTCTCCCCGGAGACATTTTATGTTTACCTAGTTTTCATTTATATGACACACCATTTAGATATATTTATAATTTATATAGCAAATAGAAAACTTGCACCCCTAAAATTTAATTCCCCTCCCCCCTGGCCAAAATGTCCTGAAAGAAACACTGCTTACAATTAACGCCCTGGGACGATTTCGGACCTTGTATACGGGCTTGCGTTACGAATAATCAAATCATACGAATCAATGAATCAAACGAATTACACGAATCAATCATACAAACGTCAAATGTTGTTATATACTCTCTATAGATGGCGCCACACAAGATGAGCATCAAACCAAGAAGCATGTGAACAAAACATGAAGGATTTTTAAGAGCATTTTATTCAATCTCAGTTATAAACTTTTAAATAAAGCGTATAATTCAGTGTAAACGAAGCGCGTAAATTGTTTTCATTAACTTTTATAACTAAACTGAGCCTTTAAATTGCAGCTCAGAAGACAGAATATACTTTGCATTGCGCTCCCATTATAGAATAGTACCTATTGATCGGCTTTGTGCTTTTGATGGCGAGCGCTTGTATGGAATACCAGAAAGAAGAAAGCTTGCCATATACCACTACTTTATTCCATGATTATCAGCACATGAAAAACACAATACCGATCGATAGATGAGGTTATCTGCAGTGGAAGCGCGATCCTAGCTTTGAACCCCCCCCCCCTTTAGGAGGGTTCTGTGAGTATACAATCAATCAAAAAATCGTATCAAATTCGAGTTTTCGACGGACGAGCATGTTTCAAATATCCCTAAACTCGAATCAATCGTTTTTGAGGTAATGCCCGTCAGCCTGTGTCACAGAACCCACCTAAAAGGTGGGGGGAGGGGGGGGGGGCGTTTCCAAAGCTAGGATCGCGCTTTCACTGCAGATAACATCATCGATCGGGATACCGAAATCTCACGAACGAATGGAGAGTTTTGACTTTTGAACGACATTTGGTGCAAAAATAATAATTTGTGAATACTGAAGCCCATTGATTTTAAACGCGATCGAATGTTCGGATGTCGTCCCCCCCAAATGATCGAATGAAATTAAAAAAAAAAAAAATCAGAATCCTTAGAAAATGTAAGTAAATAATCATTTCTTATGTAATTTTTCATTAGAAAACGATTGACACACATTTTTTAACGCTAGCATAAACCGTTCTCGAGATATTGCACTTTGTAAATAAATTTATTTAAAAAAAGTATTCATTTTTGCGAAATAGGTTTGGTTTTCATATTTAATATTATACGATTAATTTGTTAACATCGTTGTCGTTCGTTCCATTCTCGAGAGAAGATACTTGCGTAATAGTTTTGTATTTTTACCACCGATAAGAATATATATATGATAGTTATTTATATATAAGAAAATTTCTTCTCTCCGTCTGTGTGTAATACTTGGCGATCCATTTGACGAATTCTGTGGCTACTTTAGTGAAATATTGCTATGCCACCCCATATGGACGAAAATATTGTCAAAATGGCAGGAATGGTACTCAATTAACGGAAATGACGCCCAATTCATAAATGAATCATTAAAACATTTTAATATAGGCACTTGATCGCTTATTGCGAATGCTATCCATATCGATCATGGTCAATTTAGATCCGATCGAAATATAAGTTAATTGGGTACTTTGAAATAGCTTTACAGGTTGTCATCCGGAAAAATGCCCAATGTATTAAATACAGTTATGCATCTTTTTTTTCCACCGTGAATGAAGTCAATGTATTGCATTATATGCGCCGCTCATTGTTTGAAAAGACATACAAAATTCAAATCAATTTTAAAAGAAAGAAAGTAAAGTACTTACGAGGTCACACCAGGGCTCACAGACACAAGTCACTCTATATTCTTGAAGACAAATCCAGGCACGACCTATCATGCTGTAGTCCTCAGTTGAGGGCGGGGTTAATTTAAGGTCACACTGACCCCTGTGAACACCTGCCCTACACGTGCCTACCTAGAACGGTGATGTGCCATTACAGCCCTTCCCATTTCATCCTGTGTCTCTTGTCATTCCCATTTCATTCTGTCTGCACCCCCTCTTAATTACCTTGTGGTCCTCACCTGTTGGTAGAGGGGAAAAACTGTGTGCGTTCGCCAATAGCCCAGCTTTCTCTGCCCAGCTTTTCTCGCCTGTTGGAGGAGATTTATTCCCCTTTGCTGTCATTCTATTTAGAATGGCTTTACTTTGTGAAAAAATATACAGTAAAGATAATTTCCCTTTGGGAAGATCTATGTTCGTCTATATCTATTTTATACATAACTAGCAGTATACCCGTTTTCGTACTGAAAATATATTATAAAGAAACTTAAAATTCACCATCAGGTGCCAATTCCTATAGTATTCTAAATGACATTAATATTCAAAACATTCTGTTAAAATAATTAAATTAAGGCTCCAAAACGGAAGTTCTCTATTTTCGCTATACAAAACTCAATATTTAGGGTAGTAATATAAAGGTCGCGTATACTGCCCCCTATTTAAAATGGCTGATGAGATTATAATAAAAATGGATAATAATAATTCATAATAAAAATATTTTAATTGTTAATGAAGACAACGTTGAATAAACATCTCGAAAAATTAAAGACCTGAAAATTTTTCTCACGAAGATGGTTAATAATCATTGTCATATTTTTCTAATTGTCCGAAGGAACATTTTTAATTTCTATTTAGAATAATTTACTTGCAATTTCCCAATCTGCCTTCGATTCGACTCTATCTTTGACATCCGGCCACGCAAATGGCTGCCAAAAGCCTTCGGGTTGGTCTGGCTCTTCAACTATCTTTGACATTTGGGTTATGTTTTCATTACAAACAAATGTGCCTCTGTCTCAAAGAAACGTTAAGCATTCTTTCAAAAATGCCAGGGGTATTAGCTAACTGACATAACATTAATAATTGATAGAAAAGTTCAAAATTATTTTCTTTGGACATTAAATTTTGCAGCTTTATTTTACAAAATTATATGACTCCAGAAGAGTATTATAGTTTTTATTTATAAAATACTAGCTATTCTAAAGGAAGCTGTATGATAAATGTAAACCCTTTGGACGTTTATATCTCGAAACCTAATAATTAAATATGCAAAAAAATTTTTTTTTTCTTTTGCTGAAAATAGGGTCATTATGAATATATAAAATGATTGCAATATTTAAATATTTTAAATATGTTTTCGGAAAGAACAAAGTTTTTGTCCGAGCAATGATTTGCTTCACTTTGATTATTTTCACTCGAAATAGTTTCGTAAATATAATAGATGATATAAATAGTAAGCGACAAAAGATTCAATAGGAATAATATAATTTGTTTTTTCAGTTTTTGAGAAATCGTCTTGTAAATTGAAGAATATTAAAATGTTTCCTTTTTCCAAATTTGTAATGGTTATATATCTCAAAAACTGAAAATACTAGCTATAAACTATACAAAGTAATGTGTAGCCCTTTGAAAATTCTAAATGGATATAGAATTGGATTTTAGAACGAGTTCTTGGCATTTTCTTGGCAGTCGGCATAGTGTTGTATTTTATGAGAGGTATCAGCAAATGCTAGTAGTAGACTTTATTGTAAGATTCCCCCTGTTTTAATTCTCTATACCAAAGGTCTCCAAACTTTTCAATGCGAAGGCCACATACGAGTTCCCAAACATTTAGGGGGCAAGAACAACATTTAAAAAGGCATACCTTAAATCTGCATTTAAAATAAAATGCAAATTGAACAGTCAAATACATATAAATGTTTAGAATAAAAAATGCGACAAGACACATTATTGTAAATGAATTATTTTTGAACAAAAGTAATGGGGGGGGGGGGGGGGGAAGGGCATGAAACGGATGTACCTTTTCTCGAACATTTAACTGGGTTCTAAATATAGGAAATTTGAATCATTAAAATAGTTTGTAAGTGTTCATCAACAAGTGCTGATCCATACACCGATTTTAGACATATATCGTTTCTGAAACAAATTTTACATAAATATGTTGTACCGAATCCAGATGAAAATCCTTTGAGCAAACTTTTCAGTTTGTTGTCATTCAATTTTTGGCCAATGTTTCGGACACCACTTGGTGAGAAATAAATTGAAGATGTATAAATAAATGTACTGTAGTTATGGCGCTGTGATAACACAATAATTATTCTTCTGCTTTAATATTTCCTATAAAAATAGTATATGTCATATGATGAAAAGGGTAAAATCAGCGTAATATGTATCTACTAAGGCCCCTATATATACAGGCTGCCGTAACAGCCATTTTGAGTCCAACCTACCCAGTTAGTAATCGTCTGCCTGTGATATTTCGACGGCGCTAGCTTGTTACATGGCTGATGTTGGATGCTCAATTGAGTTGTTGTTGTTGAAACCCAGACCGTCCGACCTACCAGAAAGGTGTAAGGTAACTGTTTGGACGGTCGGGAAGTGCCACCCAATTTAGACCGGAACCCAGTGGGGGAGGCATTCACAGGGACCGTACCCTCCTTCCCCTACCACCAACCTCTCGGAAGGACTTTCGGACCCACATGTTTAACGTGATCGTACTCCGCATGAACACGGCGGCAGTTTTGGCAGTGGCTGGAATCGAACCCGGGCCTACCGAGTGCAACTCCAGCGCGCTAACCAATGGGCTACCGCGCCCGGATGCTCAATTGAGTTGTAAAATAGGTTTCAAAAAATTGTACCAGTTGTTCAAGAAAGTAATTTCGAAAGTTTCGATTTTCTCGAGATCCCGAGAAAAGACCGAGAAAGTAGCTATGTACAGTCATCGCTTCAATTGGTAGTCAAGATGGCCACTATTGCGTCGGCCTGTATGTTTAGTAGCCTCAGTACATACGAAACGGGATGATCTTAAATTATGATAAATTTTATATTAATTATATTTCAATTTTTTACATCAATCACTTATCGGGTCGTAGTTTGGAGACCCCTTCTCTATAGAGCACGTCGTTCCTGCTCTAATTCTAGCCAATTCTCTCGCTTGCTGAAAGCTTCTCACCAGGCATTTCATTCCCTCTGGGTGAACCGTGTCTAGCCATTCCCTCGCAGGTACAAGAGTCTAAAACCATTGCAAAATCCCTCTCATTCGTCTTACGGAAAAGTTCTCGTTAATTACAGCGTGAAATTTTCGTTTTGTTCGATGACCGCTCCTCCGTGGAAGCTCACGCATATATTTTCTATAAATCATGGACCCCCCCACCTTCTAATTCAGTTCGCCTTCAGAACCAGAAACAAAAAACGGCTGTGCTCCACACCTGTAAAGACGATCCTATTTCGAACTTTCTTCCAAATCCCCGCCTTGGAAAGCGCAATCCGAGAAACTCGTGTTATAAATGATTCAGAATATTACAGAAAAGAAATAACTCAGCACTGGAGGGGGTGTCTAAGTAATTAGAAGGCTGACTGACCCCAATTTTTCTTTGTTCTGATTTTGTAATCATCCACGCCTCCTTTTCAGCTATAAAAAAAATCGTCTGAGCCACGTCGATCGGCTTAATTGCCGGGTTCGAGTCACGCGTTTCACTTTTGCTACGCCCTTTTATTAAAAATAAATAAATATAGAAAAGTAAATAATAAAAAACGATAAATGCGCGCCTTACTGGATTACCAATTTCATGTTAGATATAGCTACAAATAAAATGGAGTGTAGTTCAGTTGGATTAAAAAAATATCCTAATTCAAATTTGAATGCGTTCTTGATTAAAGCAAAATTTGAGGCTCTTTTGCTTATCGAGACTTTTCGTTTTGAAAAATGATCCTGTAAATCCTGCAAGGGTTCCTGCTTTTGTGAACACATTGGGGACAAAAACGCCGTCAAAACTAGAACAAACAATAGATGTTCGTTTTAACACAACACTAGATGTTTGTGTTTAGTACAACACTAGATGCTTGTACTAAAAGAGTGCTGCTGAAAATTTGCCTAAATTGACAGAGCACACTCGTTTCTATTCACATTCACAGGTGTATTCAGTGTTCAGCCCACTTTTAGCATTTTCTCCAGTGAGGGGTTGTTGACCTTCTTTTGTGTTGGAAAGTCATTAGAGATGAGACTGGATTGGGCCAAGGTATTTGAAGAGATTAGACGGGTTATAGAAAAATTGTTTGTATGTGCTACACTGGGTCAAGTTTACTGGAAAACGCCCAGAAAGTCCGAGAGAAAAGATGCTTACTGTGCATCACGTTCTCAGTTTTCGTTACACTAGAATAATAGTATTGTACATTAGTTTAGTTACAATAGAATATACCGTTCACAGAATAGTAGTCTGTGATACCGTTTGTCCAAATCAAAATGGACCAAAGGTTATCCAGATTTAAGGAAATCCGGAAAATGGTATAACCATTTACAACGTACTTTTTTTTTTTTTGCAGGAAAAGTCTTTGATTTGTAAGAAAATTTAAAGTGAACGTAATTGCGTTTCTTTACAAATCCCTCTTTTAATTATAATGAATATGATGGTCTTTTTTAAAAAGAAATGTAGGTGCGGGGAGCTGCTAAAGCCCCATTAGTCTTTATCATTTCATTTGGAATGCAGTCAATATACATTTGAAAAACAGCTGGAGTGCTATTCAAATTTTAAGTGTGCCCAGTGGCGCCAATTTCGCGACACTTTTTGAACCACCAATAATTTTGTGGTGGGTTCCTCGAACATTTAATATTTTTGTGCGTGGAAAATGTACACATATATGTATAAATTTTGCGTTTTGTTGCCAATTCTCCAAGTTTTTCATTATTCATTCCCTGTTTACTATATATAAAATCGTGTGTATAGAAATTTACCCCAGACTGTTTATTGTATTTTGAAAACAAGATTTTAATTCAGAAATGATTTATAGAGAAATCTGATTCCAATTTTAGTATTGGTAAAAATACTTAACAATAAATTTTACATTTTTCGTTATTTTTTAAAGATAATTGAGTTAAAAATTTACACAGTCTAAGTATAATGTTGCGCCTACAAAATCAAAATAAATGAAATTAATAATTATCTTGAGAAAACAAATATTTTTCTGAATATAACTATAATTTGTTTTATTTTAGCATTTTTGACGTCTTGTTGTGTCAGATAATCTGAATTCTACTTAAATCCTTTGAAAAATGCATGAGTCATTCATTTTAAAAAAACCCACCCATTTTGGCCTGTATTATCCGGAAATTTGAAAAAGTTAAATTATCTCATGCACATAAAAGAACACATTCGCATCGTGGGTTGTAAGTGAAATACATTCTGAATTCTGTAATCAATTGGAATGGAATTTTCTTTACGGCGAGTACAAGTTTCTAATTTCAAGTTATTAGTTCAAGTTTCGGATCCATTCAAGTTTTATCGTAGCAAACGAGAATAGAAAACTAATTCTGCAGTTCTAACGAAATTTTGTCTTTATACATACTGTCTTTATAACTGAACTGATAATAACTTTAAAAACGGTTCGACGAATTTACTCACTGATTTGTAATTCTCACTCTTCTTCACAGAAAGTATTTCTCACTGATTTGTAAAGATTAATTTAGAGCAGGTTTAGGGAGAAAAATATTTCCGATTTTATTTCGCGTCAATATATAGGAGTGAACATAAAAAAATTAGCTTTAAAGCTACATATCTCCTGAAATGCCTGTCAAAATGTCCCACAAAATAAGTAAGTATGCTCTGCTCACTATTCACCATTTGCACGTACGTCACAATGTCTTGTTTGTTTACGTCACCTTCTTAGACGGAATAAGAGGCGAGTAGCCTTAATATCGTTCACAAATACGATAAAAATAGGAATGTACGTCTTTGGAGAGAAAACAATTCATATTTGGTCCTAGAAGCAAGAAGAGCGGATGGGGCTTGGAAAGCGATTTTTCCGTCTAATAGGAAGTTGATTTGCCCGTAGTGGCGTCGCATGCAAAAAGTTAATTGTATGCTTACCTCTGAGATTTCGTAAGTGGCTTTTCTGATACTAAACAACTGGCACTGATATTTTTTCAGTGATATATTCAGAGGAACTAATATAGAAGCTAATGTAGAGTGCGTGAAAGAAATGGTGAGTTTTAGATTGATTCAGACTTGGGACTAGAGACACGCCTGAACCTGGACCATAAACCAAAACAGGTGGGGTTAGGAATGTCGGGATCATGATAACTGGGAATAATCAAGAGACTGAAAATAATCTCTAACTCGTTTAGCGCACGAAGACACAAATCTAGGCTGTCAGGCGCAGGGCCTTGGAGATGCAGATTAGGAACGAGTTGACACATTATTTCATTGTCACCGATAGACAGGACAGAAGGGGGTGTCCATTCTGGAAATAAGGGGTGAAGTGACATGAAAATAGAAAACTCTAAGCGCATAAATTTAAGCTGGGTTTACATTGTTCACTTTGGATGATCACTTTTTGTGAATCACTAAAGGAAAGTGAAAGTTGTCAACGCTACATTCACTGAAAAGAATCGTTGAAAGAAGACAATTTTCGTTCACTTTGTAAACATGTAAACATGTAAATGCATTTTCGACTTACGTTCAATTTCAGTGAAAGTCAAATTTTTAGTCCAGGTACAATAATTTTGTTTCTTTAAATATTAACGTTGAATAACATAAATAGAAAGATCAATCATGCATTGATTATGATCAATCAAAGCATTGATTATGAAACACTTTCCAACAAAAATACAATCCGCTGACTGAATCGCATCTCTAAAATGCAATATATTCAGCGGTGATATTTTTTAACTATCACAGAACTGCAATAATTTATTTCACTTGAAAACTTAAAACTTCACAAGAAAAGAAAAAAAAAAAAGCAAGAAAGATCAATCATTCATAAAGCATTGATTATGAAACACTTTCCAACTCTAATTTTATTTAAACATCTCTAAAATGCGATACATTCAGCGGTAATATTTTTAAAATGATTACAATACTGCAATAATTAATTATATTTGAACATTTAAAACTTCATGAAAAAAAAAAGAACTTTATTCAAATGACGTCATCGAAATATAAATCGTCTGGCTCTCTGTAAAAGCAGTAAATATTTCATTCATACATTTTTATTTCATTTATCACAGTACTACAATAATTTATTCTACTTAAAACCATGTAGGTAATAGTAATTTAACTCTATGCATGAAGCTTCATCGAAGAAGTCTGCTTCTCTATGTAAAATCAATTTCATTCATATCATCTATATTGTCGACTCCTGAGCAAAATAATTTTGCGTTAAAGAAATTCAGCAATTCTTATACAACTCATCTTACAGCCTAATCTGTTTACATTCTCCAGAAGTGAAAATTAGGTTTCGTTGTAGAAATAATCAAAATTGGATGATCATTTAAACTCAAATATAATGTAATTGTGTTTTTTCCGAATACAGATGCACAGAAATTAAGCAAAAATAAAGCGGTTTTAGGACGGATACAACACTAAAATTAAATTAAAAAGAACTTTAAAAATCACAATTTTGACACAAGATGGATGGCATTGATCATTTAAACTCAAATATAGTGTAATTGCGCTGTTTCAGAACACATATTCACAGAAATTAAGCAAAAATAAAGCGGTTTTAGGACGGATAGGACACTAAATATAAATAAAAAATAATTTTAAAAATCACGATTTTGACACAAGATGGATGCCATATTTTATTTTGAAGTGGATCACGTGATCTCTCCATATAATGGTCACGTGATCTCTTCATGTAAAGGGTTTAATTATTATTTTAATTTTTATTTAAAAACTACTGAATATGTTTTGCTGAAATTTTTTTTATATATTTTATGGGATAATTTGAATATTTCGTAAAACTTTCGAAGCAATGTATGATTTTTAAATTTTCTTAAAAAATGTTTGAAAAATTAGGTCCCATAGGGTTAAATGTATTTCATTTTTTCAACTCGTTCAATCCAAAACTAATTGGGTGATATTATTCATTTATATTCCCATAAGTCCCACAGATCGTCTGAATAACATACTTAAATTTCATTTTGATCATTTTTACGGCAGTTATCGTGCTAACGGACAGACAGACAGACAGAATGAACAAAGTCATAAACACTTTTCAACTATGTTGTAAAGTGTTAAAAAGAACTTTATTCAAATGACGTAATAGAAATATAAATTGTCTGGCTCTCTATGCAAAAGTGGTGAATATTTCATTCATACATTTTTATTCCAGATTCCAGAGTTAAATAATTTTGCGTGAAAAAAATTAATCGGTTCTTATAAAAACTCATCTTACAATCACTTGTCTACATTCTGCATCCATTAAAATTAGGCTTCGTTGTAGAAATAATCAAAATTTGATGATCATTTAGATAAATAATTAAAAAATATTGTAATTGCGTTAGCGCAGAATTACATGACTTCGAGTACATATTAGTACGAGAAAGTCAAAATATATATTTTGATTGAACATTTTACTCTGTATTTTATAGTTGAACAGTGTTGTATAAAGCTTAAATTAGAATGAGGAAAATGTTAATGAATCAGTAATTCATGCATACCAAATGTATTGTACACATTTAGCTAAATAAAAGGGCTTAATTCTAAAACATCAGAATTTTTTTAACCCGAACTCATCAAGTTTAACATAAAATTTATAGCTATTAGAATAAATAAATTTAATGTTTACGATATATACACTGGCTTCCAAAAGTGAAGCACGGAAGTTAAGCAGTTAATAGTTAAGCAGTAAAAAGTTAAGCAGTAAATTCAACAAAAATGGAAAAGTAACGCTTTGATTAACTCAAAATTGTACATGAAGGCAGCAAATATGTCTATCCATTAAAGAAAACACGAATTATGTACAAAGATGAAAACAATATTTACTTTTCGTAAGTTATAGGATGGCGTCACATTTGGGCCATTAACAAAATGGTACTTAAAGGCAGACAAACCAAACAAAACTTGCATTAATAGGGTGTGTGGTCAATCCGGACCTTCACACAAACTTTACAACGATTTTCCATGCTTTCAATGAGGTGATCGACCATAGCAGATGCGAGCAATGGTCATTCCTCCAATAGGGCAGTTTTTAACTCTTTGAGACTGGCTGGAGGAGGTAAATGTGCAAAGACAGCACGCCCGAGGGCATCCCAAAGGTTTTCAATGGAATTAACGTCGGAGGAACACGCCTGTCACTCCATACGAGAAATGCCCTCACTTTTCAGTTATTCGTCAACGATGCTAGCTCGATGGGGACGGGCGTTATCGTCCATAAGGAGGAAATCAGGACCAACTGCTGCAGCGTAGAGCCTCGCAATGGGGTCTAGGACTTCATCTGGATGCCGCTCAGCCATCACAGAACTACCTTTAAAGATGTACAGCTCTGTGCGATATCTCATTGAAATTCCAACTCTCACCATGACGCTGCCACCTCTGAATGCGTGATGTTCGATGATGTTCTGGGCCTGATTGCATGTGCCTCGTTCTCTCCAGATCCTTACACGCTTATCGTCTGATCCCAGGGCAAATCTGGACTCTTCCGTGAACAGGACGTTGCACCCATCTGAGACAGTCCAATTGACATGTTGACGACACCACTTTAATCGTGCCCCTCTGGTTTGGACTTTTAGTGGAACACAAAAACGTGGTACCTGGGCATACAGTCCCTTCACGTAAAGCCTTCGGCGTACAGTACTGGTGGATATTGTCTTACCAAGTGCCGCTGCAACCATGGATGTAACAGTTGTGGAGGTCTCTCGTCGATTCCGTTTGGCTACTATAGCAATATACCGATCATCAGACGGGGTGGTAACCCTTGGATGACCGGGCACAGATCTCCGGACAACTGTTTGACTTGTTTGGAATTGTTTCCATAATCGAGAAATTACCGAATGATCAACGCCAAAGATAATAGCGATATCTTGGATTGACTGTCCTGCTACAATGCGTCCAACAACACCAATACGACAGCGCTCACAATCTGTCCTTCGACTTCTTTCAGCCATAGAAACGCGAATATCAGCAAAAACAATCCTACAAAAGTTATAAACACTTCGTATCAGTATTTAAACGCACCTCCTCAAACCCTTCAGAATGCTGGCGTCTTCAACGACTGCCTAATTAGCATATATTCGGATAGTCCATCGTGATTGGCTGTAACATACGATACTTGCATACTGCCATCTACATCCGTAGCGATTTTCAGCCACTCAAATTCAAATACGCTTTCAAAAAATGGAAATTAGCTTTGCATGCTTAACTTTTGGAAGTCAGTGTATGTATATATATATATATATATATTTATATATATATATATATATATATATATATATATATATATATATATATATATATATATATATATATATATATATATATATATATATATATATATATATATATATATATATATATATATATATATATATATATATATATCCTAATCTCGTAAGCCTAAATCTCCTCCATGTGCAAGCTTTTTTGCTTGATTTTTTTGTTTTCTTATTTGCATTCCTCATTTTTGAAATTTGTTGATTGTCTTTGTCCTTATGACTTGCATTATGCTTTATTATTTCCTCTTTTTGTCTTAATTTCTTTGTATTTGTAGAAAATTTTGGAATAGTGTATTATGAGTTACTACATACATTCTAACTTTGGATTTAATAATTTATTTTTATATATATATATATATATATATATATATATATGTGTGTGTGTGTGTTAAATCCCAACAAGCCGTTTTTTCCTATCGCTTAAATGTTTTACGTACTGCACACATTCTTTTCGTACTGCATAAATTGTACGATACTGCACGTTACAAAAATCCCGAATGAACTCCAACCCCGTTGTTTAACGCCACAGCTTGCACTTCTGCATAAATTTTCGGACACTGATTAGTCTGTGAGATCAAAAGCTTGGCGTGTGTTGTAATGTAAATATCAGTATACATCTAAATATCATTTGGGAGAGGGGGGGGGAGGTGCTAACATAGCTTTTGGGGGTGCTGATTCAAGTTTTGGGGTTGCATAGCACCTCCAAAACGTCTCTCTTACTCTGCCAATGACAATGATTAGAAAATTCCTTCCAATTGAAAGTAAGTGCCTGGCCCTTTCCGTTGCCAACCGCATAAATGCAAATTGAGAAAAGATGGCGGCCACGAGAGAACCTCCCAAAAAATGATAATGGTTCGAATTAAAAAGTGGGCCTAATCCCAGCGATTCTTGCTCATCTTTCGACTGCGCTTAATTACACGTTTCGGATCAACTAAGACAGCGTTAAGTTCTTTCTCTGTTGCGTTCTCTTCTTGGGGGACCGAGGTAAAAATCATATCTGTATGCCAACGATGTCAATGGAGAAATCTTTCGACATTGAAAGAGCTTGTCTTTAGGAGGATGGGGGGAAGATTGAGTCGTTATTTTTTTACGCAATTTTCGATTTTTTAATATAAATATTTTGAATTGTTTTATTTTCTCATATATTATCTAATGTAACATTACCCAATATAACCGCCTATGCTCATGCGTTAAAATATATGCAAATTCAACTAGTATACTAAATTGTATAGTTTTTTAAAAACAAATCTATTAAAATATTTAGCTTATTACCTCGGAAACAAAAGAAAGCACCATAACCTTAGTTTTCGTTGTACAAAATTATCTTCACAATAAGATCTAAAGAACAAAATATCCTGGTCCTGTTTATAAACAAATTTACAAGAAATAGGAAGTTTCGTCGATACAAGCCAAAATGAAGACGCTATAAAATAGTAGGATAACATATACCGTACCATTTTACTTTCTTTACAATACAGGGTAATGTATATGGAAAGGATTGGAATTGTGTCGAAAATCGCAACTCGAGTTTTAGACGGATTTGCACGTTTTGAGAGCTCTAGAATATTAAAAATCCCTTTTTTAACGTGACGTCGGTGTGTGCGTGCGTGCGTGTGTGTGTCTGTGCCTGTACAATGATTGTATCCATTCGAACTCAAAAACTCTAATGGACCCAATTTCATAAAATTTTATCAGTCACTTGTGGGTGACCCTGGTGCTGCTTAGATTCTAGTACGATTCGGGAAAAAGAATCCATTAAATACTTGTTTTATATGCAATTTTTAACGACGAAAAGAATGTGATGAACCCTATTACTTTAAGACTAGCCGTTCTCGAGATATTTTAGTTTTTTATTTATGCTACGCCGCCTTTGAAAGAAAATACGTCCACTCACCCAATGAAAACGAAAATTTGATTAAAAGTGCCAATTCATCGTTATTTTAAATAATGATGCCTGTTATTTTGTGTCATTAAACTCAATTTAATGAATTATTAAGGAAATAAAGAGGAAATGAGTTTGAGTCTGTAGGAAAATACATGTGCTGACCACATCAATTTTTTTTTTTTAAATTTTATTTCGCCAATTGGACCCATTCAATAGAATATAGTGATTTGAAAATGTTTTACCGAAAAGAAAAGAGACGACTCGGGAAATAAATAATATCAATTATTCCCAGAGCCGCAACATTCATTATAAAAAGTAACGTATTTACGTAATTTTATCGGTATGATGCGAATGATACAAACTTTAGGTCTCTAGTATGATCCATTTTTGAGATATTGCTCGTTTTTCAAATAAAAAAAAAATGACATAAAATGTGAAAAAGTAATGAGTATCATCCAATAGGTTCACCTTCCATATGTAATATTATGCAACAAATCTGTTAACATGATTGTCGTCGATCTAATGTGTTCTATTTACGAGAGACGGCGCATTTTGTAAAAGTTTTTTTTTTGACGTCCAAGAATTCGTCGATAGTCATTTAGTTAAAGGAATATCCATTCAATATCCATTCATGTGGATTTTACACGCATGGATGGGCTCATCCTGTTTGCACCAATAAGTTGTCGAAAGGGTTCCATTTCAATTTATGTGGTATTTTTAAATCAATGCTCAAATTCATGTACTGGAATCTTATACATCCTAATTTGGCTGTGAAGAAGTAAAAATCATTGTATTATGTAGGGAAACGCGTGTGCTGTCCACATACATATTTTTTTTCCTATTTAGAAATTTAACAATGTTTAGGGATGGTTTATCTTAGGAATCAGAAAATTATTTTTTGTTTTTTAGTGTCGATGATTCAGTTTTTCTGATGCTTAAGGTTTATTCATATACTTAAAATTGCATTTCACAGGAGGCTATGTTCCCCCTGGTAAACAAAAAGTACACTGGATTGTCCTTTTTAGCATGGAATGTTCTTTTGAAATAAGTGAATTTCTTAACCCATCACTCCCTCTTCCCCTACTATCAATCGCAAAAAATGGGACTTCGATACCGGAATTTTTTAAAAAATAGGCCATTTTTACTTCTCAATAGAATTTGTGGGGATAGCGGGACATAAGGCTAAAGAGTGGGTACTGTTCTACTAAAATCAGGAAGTCCACCTTAAAATGAACCACTTCTTCTGTCCTTCCTCTGAGTTGGACACCTCGTGGCCCGCATGCATATAACTTTGGAAGATCTATGGAGGTAAGAATTGCTCGAATGGATTGCCGATTTGCTTTAATCA
The DNA here is from genome assembly GCA_951213105.1 of Amaurobius ferox. Classification (NCBI taxonomy): domain Eukaryota; kingdom Metazoa; phylum Arthropoda; class Arachnida; order Araneae; family Amaurobiidae; genus Amaurobius; species Amaurobius ferox. Next base: position 4,056,330 of record OX578138.1, read on the forward strand.
CGCAGCTGTCGGGGAAGAAGCACGCATTAATGCAAAAAGAAGATACTTATTTTATTGTACTTCTTTCTGTATTTATGGAAGCACCAGACGAGGAAGGAAAGGAAACAAGACATAAGTTGAAAGACACCGCTGAAAAGAGAAAAAGTTTTTTCCCTCTTGAATTATTGTCCTTGTATTACCTATGATGATTGTTACACATATGAGAGGTCTCTAGAGGTTCTATTAACCTTGATACTCTTCAATGGACGACTTGGGAGCCCAATCTGGCTTGGCAGAGACATTTTGGGTCCTGAATCTAAGACATAGATTAAATATATATATATATATATTTAAAACAAAATAATTAAAGCTTACACGACCCGCCAATAGGGGGCGTTCCTAGAATTAGGAGTGCGATATTAACTTATGAAAGCCCCCTTATGGACCCGTTTTGTGCAGAATCTGAGTTTTACAGTCAAGGTGATTATACCTATACAGTGGCCAGTCTTACAGTGGTCAGCATTACTAGGGCTATGGGCACCAGCATTTTAGAAGGCCCAAATGAAGATATTTGTTGATAATTATTTTATGCTTTATTTAAATTATAAAACGAATAGAGATAAATATCGTAGTACATTTAACTTTATAAATTAACGTACACATTTCCAAAGATCATATTTCAATTTTTATTTCATTTTTGCCTATTGAGATCATAGTCCTTAAAATAAGATATTCTTCAAGATATTCTTAGCATGGTTTGGCCTGTCAAAACGGCTGATACTAATATCATGGCTTTGAAATAAAGCCCTAGTTATATTAAAAAAGAAAAAAATTCAAAACTGGCCCAGAATCTCCAGAAATTGCGGGAAATCTCCAGAATCCCGGGAAATCTCCAGAATCCCGGGAAATCTCCAGAAATCCCTCTGACTTTATTCGGGACTGAGCTCACGTTTCACTCTGCAACATTGGCGATGACATTAAATTTTGCTGGTGGAGCCATCTACAGAGTTATTTGAAGATGAAAACGTGATTTGTTTTCACATGTCGTAAAAGCGATATATTTAAAATGTTCTAATTAATGCTTTCAGTTCCAAGAATTCATTTATATTTTGAGTGTTCTTTCAGATTGAATTTAAATTTTAATTAGTTTATTTTACTTATTTTATCAAATCTCTATGTCATTAGGAAACGTATTTAAATATTTTTCTAATTTTGTTAATTCAATTAGAAAATACATTTTTATTCAGTCATGCTTCCTTTTTAAAACTAAATTCCCTGCCGTAAACGGGAATTAATATTTTTTGTTCATTGACATCGTATTGGAAGTTTTGGGAAAAATAGGTCAAACTGAGAAACCTAGATTAGCATAGTTTGTACGCAGTAATAACAAAAGAAGATTTCTGTCTGATCTTTTGTTTGTGTCGTGTTTAGCGTAAAATTTAAGCAACGGACATAAAATTTGATACAGTATACCTTAGTTCCTAAGACGGACCAAACACCTCGTCCAGATTTTTTTAAACTCAAATTAGTTTTATTGTTATTTAATGTTAAAGCTCCATTTTGGTAGGTTTCGAATCAGCGATCGAAAATATTATCGCAGAATTGATATATCGGTCCCATTGGAAAAGTCGAAGCATTATCTTTTAGAAAAGCTTTAAGCGGAACCAGTAACATCCATAGACACGTTATAAAGAACGGCCGTGCATTCATTTCTTTTAAAAAATTCAATGAATGAATGCAATGAATCTATGTATTAAATCCCGGCCATTTTCTAGTTGCGTATCAAATGGCTATTTTTGCAACAGATTGTGACGCGATTTGTTTTCTTGAAAAACGAAAATGTTTTTAACACTTTACAATATAGTTGGAAAGTGTTTGTGACATTCTGTCTGCACGATAACTGCCGCAAAAATGTCAAAATTGAATTTTAGTGTTGTTCAGACGGTCTGTGGGACCTATGGGAATGTAAATGAATAGTATCACCCAATTAGTTTTGGGTTGAAAAAATGAAATACATTGAACCACGTGGGACCTCATTTTTCAAACACTTTTTAAACGAAGTTAAAATTCACAAATTGCTTCGAAAATTTTAGGAAATATTCAAATTATTTCATGAAATATATATAAAAAAAATTTCAGCAAAATAGGTTCGGTAGTTTTTAAAATAAAAATAATAATAACACCCATATAATAAGGAGAGATCATGTGACCTACTTCAAAATAAAATAGGGCATCCATATTTTTTCCCAGAGTAAAAATTTGTGATTTTTAAAGTTATTTTAAATTTATATTGAGTGCTGTATCCGTCCTAAAGTTGTTTTATTTTTGATTAATTTCTGTACATCTATATTCTGCGCTAACGCAGTGACAATATTTTTTAGTTTAAATCATCAAACTATTTCTACAACGAAGCCTAATTTTAACGTATGCATAATGTAAACAAGTCAAGCTGTCAGATGAGTTGTATAAGACTTACTGAATTTTTTTTCACGCAGAATTATTTAACTCGGCATCTGAGTCTGGAATAAAAGTATATGAATGAAATATTCACTACTTTTACATAAAGAACCAGACGATTTATATTTCGATGACGTCATTTGAATAAAGTTCATGTTTTTCGATGAAACTTTAAGTTTTCGAGTAAAATAAGTTATTGCATTCTGTGATCATTAAAAAAATATTACCGCTGATAGTATCGTATTTTAGAGATGAAATGCATTCAGCGGATTGTATTTTAGTTGGAAAGTGTTTCATAATCAATGTTTTATGCATGATTGATCTTTCTTGTTAAATTTTTGAAAACGTTGTTCAAATGATAGAAAGTGTTTCCTTAGTTTGAGTTTTGCCTCTGACTTTTATTTATTAAAAAACATTTAGCTAGTTTTATTGAATTTGCTCAGTTTCTTTCAGAAACAGAGAGCTCCATGCGTGCGTGTGTGTGTGTGTGTGTGTGGGGGGGGGGGGGGATAAAATTCCCATTCTAAAGTTATCGAGCGTTTCTTTCTCCGCATCTGTACTTGCCTGTAAAAGTTGTTTTTCGGCGGCGATATTTTCTCTGCGTAGAAACAAACTTGCGAATGTAGAAACTGCATTACTAGTTTACAAAACTTATTCAATTATAGCGTCAAAATGTTACTTCATAAATTAGATTAATCTACTTTAAGGTTGTATGATTTCGCACGAAATCGATTTAAAAAATCTGATGTGTGCAGCACATCACTTTCCCTACCTAATGTAATAACTTTACTCCTTTTTGAGCGAAATAATGGCGTACAAGATCCAATGATTTTGGAATGTCTGGAAATTGAAATTTGGCAAATTATTAGTCTAAGTTTATTGACCTATTCATATTCACGTGAAAAAAAAGACGCAGCAACTGTACCACTCTAAGACAGAAGATGCCAGTCCATAAATCATCCAGGAAGGAAATTGTAGTCAAATGAAAAGTATAACAAAATTAATATGAAAATAGAGTGATAAGAAATGAAAAGATGAAAAATAAAAATGCCTTGCGATATTTTTCGGTGCCCTGGAGTTTATGACGTCACACCTCATTAGTGGCAAAATAACATTAGTTCTTTATGGGTTGATATTGGAAAATGCAATTTAACACTCTACCTCCCCCCCATCCCACCTCATTCGACTCTAATCTCTCTTTTTTGAGATCCTATGGCATGTTGCATAGGATTCAGTGGAAATTATACCAGGAAGGAAGGATCTCGCTTTGAATACCGTCCCCGTGACCGATCCCGAATTTCCCTGCGGTTTGACCACGAAGTGCCAGCAATATATAACAATTAGAAAGCGCGCAACGACGGCTGCTATTTGCAGTCAATTCATTAATTACACGTTTTGCTGACTTCTCGAAAACCGTGATTTCTCCTGGCGCCCTCTTCCTCCTTGTAAGACGAACGCCGCTAATTGCTGGTTTCGTTTATTGCCATTCTTCTGTTCCTTTTTTTTTTCATTATTATTATCTCTTTCGCTAAATGTTCATATTTTATTCTGATTCAGGATCCCTATTTTTTCCACCTCTTGTTCGGTCCAGGATGAGGGCACCGCCTGTAAAGTTTTTTGTTTGTTTGTTTGTTTCTTCGCGACTCTTTGGAATCGAGCTGTCAAATGCGGCACGTGGCGAGATATTGGCATTTACGGGCGAAATAAATTCAGTATAAAAAAAATGTTGAATTATGTAGTGGAAAGTGTTTGTGCTTTGGATTATCACAGTGATTGTTTAAGAATTGGGACGGTTTAGCATCTTAATCACTTAGTCAAGGTTGCTGTATTTAAGCGTTTGATTCAGGTAAATATGTTAGAGCATCGATTCCCAAATCTCGATCGCGACCCAAATTTGAGTCGCGAAAGATTGTTTTGAGTCGTGAAATGAGATGGGTCCGTGCCAAACAAAACATTCATTAGGTCGCTAGGCAAATGTGTTAGGAAATATTGGTAAGAAGAAAGTGTAATAGGTTGCTGAAAGTTGAGAAACACTCTATTTTAGGTGATGGATTGAAATGATAGAAAATAAAATGTTTTACAATGTTCATTAAAGGGGCAATCTTCTTCTCAACATACATTAATGACGCTTGTACGGACAGTCTTGTGATAATGTCGAAAGTTCAAATTCGAATTTTTGACGCATTTGAATATTTTGAGCCTTTGAGCTCAAATAGAACGTAAATAAAGTAGCGTATATGCAGAAAAGAGAAGGGAGACAGTGTGTCTCTTTCTGTCGAATAGGGTGGTTGGAAAAATATTCCGTATGCTTATCTCCTAGCTTGTGTATACTTGAACACTTTTATTATTTTCCTTATATACATATTGTATAAGGAAAGTATTGTGACGGGGTCGAACATTCGAATTCGAGTTTTCGACGGGAGAGCACGTTTCAAGCATCCCTGATCACGAATCGAACATTTTTGAAGTGATGTCTGTGTGAAAGTATGTGTGTGTGTGTGTGTGAAAGTATGTGTGTGTGTGTGTGTGTGTGTGTGTCAGTGAGACTGTGGAGACGATAACTGACGAACAAAATCACCAATGGACCAATTCGAACAAAATTTGGTACAAAAATCACAATCCGTAAACACTGGAAGCCTATTGTTTTTATACGCAATCGAATGTTCAGAACCCCCCTAAATTTTCGAGTGAAATATTGAAAAAATCGTCAAAAAATCAAAACCGCCAATAAAGTTACGGAAATAGACATTTCTTATGTAATTTTTCATTAGAAAACGATTGACATAAATTTTAAAACGCTAACATGAACCGTTCTCGAGATATTGCACAATTTTGAAAAAAATTATCAGAAAGTCATATAAAAAAAATATTTCCTATTGAGAAACATGCTCACTTTTCATATGTAATACCATGCGATAAATTGGGTGACATCATTCTCGTGGATCTAGCTCGTTCCATTCATGAAAAAAAAAATACTTTGAGTAATACTTTTGTATTTGATCGCCAATAGTCATTTATCTGCTGTAAGAATAACATATTTCTTCGTCCATAACTCTTGTCGAGATGTTGGCGGAATGTCGCCAACTTGGCGACTTTTTGATATGTTGCCAAATTGACGAAAATCTCGCCAAATGGATAAAAATGACGCTAAATCAATGAACATGACGACTAATTGTCGAAAATTCAATATCTTGGAACGAATATAAGTATCTACTATAAGAAAAACCTATTTTTTTTACTGTAAAAGTAGTAAATTTCATTACATTATGTAAGGAAAATCATGTGTTGCCCACATCAGATTTTTACTTTCCTTATATACAATAATGTATAAGGAAAGTATTGTGACGGGGGTAGAAAATTCGAATTTGAGTTTTCGATGGGAGAGCACGTTTCAAGCATCCCTGATCACGAATCGAACATTTTGGAAGTGATGTGTGTGTGTGTGTGTGTCAGTGAGTCTGTAGAGACGATAACTGACGAACGAATGGACCGATTGGAACGAAATTTGGTACAAAAATTACAATCCGTAAACACTGGAAGCCTATTGTTTTTATAAGCAATCGAATGTTCAAAACCCCCTAAATTTTCGAGTGAAATTTTGAAAAAAATCGTCAAAAAATCAAAACCTCTAATAAAGCTACGCAAATAGGCATTTCTTATGTAATTTTTTATTAGAAAACGATTGACATAAATTTTAGAACGCTAACATGAACCGTTCTCAAGATATTGAACATTTTTAAAAAAAATCATCAAACAGTCATATAAAATAAAATAAAAATATTTCCTATTGAGAAACATGTTCATTTTTCATATGTAATATCATGCGATAAATTTGGTGACATCGTTCTCGTGGATCTAGTCCGTTCCATTCATGAAAAAAGATACCTTGAGTAATACTTTTGTATTTAAACGCCAATAGTCATTTATATGCTATAAGAATAACTTATTTCTTCGTCCATAACGCTTGGCAAGATTTTGGTGACAAATTTGGTGGAATGTCGCCAACTTGGCAACTTTTTAAATGCTGCCAAATTAACGAAAAACTCGCCACATGGATAAAAAGGACGCTAAATCAATGAAAATGACGACTCATTGACGAAAATTCAATATCTTGTAAATAATATAAATATCTACTATAAGAATAACCTATTTTGTTTTTACTTTAAAAGTAGTAAATACATTGTATTATTTAAGGAATGTCATGTGCTGCCCATATCAGATTTTTTTAACATTATAGTGAGATGCGAGGAATTTAAGGGATGTTGTACTTTGTCTGAAGTCTACTATTATCAAGCCTATGTTTTAATGTAGATTTTGTAAAAGTGCAATACTTTTTCCTTTTACTATTATTTTTCTTTCTTTCTGTTTTTTTTTTACAAATGCAAGGTCTAACATCCTAAAAAAATGTAATCATTTCATAAATCCTGGAAATAGAGAGATATTAAAATTTTTAACACTTTCTTAAAAAAAAAAGTTAAAAAGCTAGTAACAGCATAATGAGTGGATTGAAAGTGGGTTTAAAATATAACCTATTTGTTCTGGATGAAAGTAACCTCGAGTAAAGTGAATTCAGAGTCACCACACACGTTAACGCCTAGGCAAAAGCATTCTTGACTTTGCTGGTGTGGTTGTTCTTTTTATCTTGAAGAGGGGGGGGTTACTTTTTACCACCGAAACAGGTTAACGATTTTAATAAATTTTTTATGCTGTTACTAACGACCTAGTTTTTTTTTTTTAGCAGATTCATTTAAACAGAAGTTAAAGTGATTTTTTTTTTACTTTCTCTAGTGTTAACATTTCCTCAACTTTCAACTTTGCTTTTAGTCATCTGTGAAGCCCAGAGTCAGGCAAAATACCTTATTTTATTTTTTACCTATTACACTGCCTTATTTTACCTACTTTTAAAGGTTATTCTGAAAAAAAAAAAAAAAAAATCTCTTCGGAGGAGGGCTCTGCTGTAAAGGCCTGTTTGTGAATTTCTTGTATTTTCCTGCGCTTTAAAGTTTATTTAGATTTTTTTCTTTTATTTTTAATCAGGAGTTTTATTTTTAATCAGGAAAATTTTACTTTCTCATACTAATATGTGTACTAATTCCCCCGTGGTGAAGGGGCGCCTACGCACCACGTCCACATGACCCCCCCCCCCCCCCCCGGAATTTCCCAGGGTGAAGGGGAGGAGATTTGCAGCTTCACTTTTATAGAAGCCCCCCGAAGGGTGGAAGTCTGACTTGGCTTCGACATGACAACATTCATGCCCGCTGGCGGGATTCGAACCCGCAACCGGCAATGCAGCGATCAGTAGGAAACGCATGCCCCTGACCGCTCGACCACCGGATCGGCATACTAATATGTAATATAGTATAGAGAAAGTATTGTTATCACGAAAATTTTCAAATTTGAGATTTTCATACCTATATATATTTTAAGACATCCTGAACACATTTTGATTATATTTGGAGTGACGTCTGTGGTCGATTTCTTGTGTACACGATAGCGGCCACACATATATAAATGGATTTTCACGAAACTTTATATCCGGCTTCGCTATAGAAAAAATCTAGAACTAGATAGCATTTTCTCTTAATTCGAGCGAGAACTTGGAAATTTATTCGAAATTATATATTTTTTTATCATGGCAGCATAGGACAAAATTTAATATAATCACTCATAAAAGTGTTTATGGATAGCTCAATGATCACAAGAGTTAATAATTTCAATCATTGTTGCGAAAAATAGCCGCGATACATTTTCACTTTCCTTATATACATAATGTATAAGGAAAGTATTGTGATGGGGTCGAACATTCGAATTCGAGTTTTCGACGGGAGAGCACGTTTCAAGCATCCCTGATCACGAATCAAACATTTTTGAAGTGGTGTGTGTGTGTGTGTGTGTGAAAGTATGTGTGTGTATGTGTGTCAGTGAGTCTGTGGAGACGATAACTGACGAACGAATGGACCGATTCGAACGAAATTAGGTACAAAAATTGCAATCCGTGAACACTGGAAGCCTATTTTTTTTTTATACGCACTCGAATGTTCAAAATCCCCCTAAATTTTCGAATGAAATTTTGAAAAAATCGTCAAAAAATCAAAACCGCTAATAAAGTTACGCAAATAGACATTTCTTATGTAATTTTTCATTTGAAAACGATTGACATAAATTTTAGAACGCTAACATGAACCGTTTTCGAGATATTGTACATTTTACAAAAAATTATCAAAAAGTCATTAAAAAAAATATTTCCCATTGAGAAACATGTTCACTTTTCATATGTAATACCATGCGATAATGGATGACATCATTCTCGTAGATCTAGCTCGTTCCATTCATGAAAAAAGATACTTTAAGTAATACTTTTGTATTTGAACGCCAATAGTCATTTAACTTATTTCTTCGTCCATAACGCTTGGCGAGAGTTTGGCGACGAATTTGGCGGAATATCGCCAACTTGGCGACTTTTTGAAATGTTGCCAAATTAACGAAAATCTCGCCCAATGAATAAAAATGACGCTAAATCAATGAAAATGACGACTCATTGTCGGAAATTCAATATCTTGGAAAGAATATTAGTATTTACTATTAGAAAATTATATTAGTATCTACTATAAGAGAAACCTATTTCTTTTACTGTGAAAGTAGTAAATTCATTACATTATATAAGGAAAGTCATGTGTTGCCCACATCAGATTTTTTTTTATTCGTGACTGATTTAATTTCATTTAAAGTGAAGGGTGACTTGCTATAATTGGAATCATTTGGACCCATGATACCGATTTTTCAAAAATAAAAAGAAGAAAAAAATTGTAAAATTTGGACCCAAGCTACTAAGAATTGGTATGAGAAAGTCGAGTTCAGGTACAATCCAATTAATTTTCATTTAGATAAAGTTCCTTGTTTCTTCAGATTCGGTGAAACACGACGCCAAACCTTTTCCAGAAGAACACGGACATTAGCAGTTATTTACTATAGCTCAAATTTTGTTTGAATTTCTGAAATTGCCAATAGTTTTTTGGAATAAGAAGGAGAATGCCGCATCTTTCAAAAAATCCCAAACTACAGTATACTCGGCAGCTCCAAAGTACAGACCATTTGATTTTTATTTCAATCTATTTTGGAAGCACTTTCCGAGTCGATTGATTTGCTCGAATTGGAAAAATATTTTGTTGTTATAATCATTCCAAATTGCAACCGATAGTGTGAAAGAATTTAAATTCCTGGTACAACCGATGATACTGCCAGGAAGAAATGTGTCAATTTGCAGACATTGAACATCCCAGAAGAACCTCTCAAAAAGACAGGTATTTGCCATACCCTATCTCAATGGACGCGAATGCCTGCAAAGGGGGATCGAATTGTTTGGGGGATAGGGTATGTCAAATACCTGTCTTTTTGGCAGGTTCTTCGTTTGGGATGGACGCTGTCCCACCCGTAAGCAAAAGGTTAAAGGGCGTAAGAAGAGTTCTTGGTAGTGGTCGAACTATCACTTTAGTTATACCTCTATAAGTAAAAAGATTATCTTCACTATTCAAAATAATATTAACAAATAGAAGCCAGAGTTGGCAATTTGAAAATTGAAAAGAAAATATGTGAGATATGTAATACGAATGGGTTATGCAGACATTATCACTATTCTTCTAAGTGTAACTTTGAATTTTAAACATAATATAAGCATCTGGATACTGGTCTTATAAACAGAAATTCCGACTGATTCAATTTTCTAACATTTCTTATTGTAACAGAGCTGGGATTGAAACTATATTTTCATAGATTTAATTTGTATATCAAACTTTAAATTCCTATTTTTATAATTCTAATGCTTTTTTAAAGTATTTATTTTAAGCCTATTCTGGTGCCTTTTTGCTTGTCTATTTTATTAATTTTTAGTGCCTAAACTTCCGGGCTCTAGCACTCTGCGTTTTTGGTTAAATACACAATTATAAGAAATACCTTGCAGTACCGGGAAAGGCATAGCGGTTAATGTAAAGGAATCTTTAGCGGTTAATGTAAAGGAAGCGACTGTTTGTGTCATAAATCCGTAAACTTTTAATTTAAATTTTTCTCGCGTTTAATGTGTGTTTTGTTACTTAGATCTTGTTTTCTGGACATAACTTTATGTAATAGACCTATTAACTATTACTAACTTGCGATGCTCGTAGCTCGGTCACTTTTTTTTCTTGTCATTATTTGTAGCAGTGAGTTTTTTTTATCTATTACTTCTTTAGCAGTGACTTTTTTTTGCTGTCACTTTTTAACGGGGAATTTTTTTTAACAGGTATTTTTTAGCAGCTACATCTAACGATGAACACAGATAGAAATCAAAATACGGATATATAAGCGTTCCAATGCATTACCGCACGGCGCTGCTCCCCAGTTCAATGTTTAATTAACAGCCTCAAAGCACCCCTTTTCAACTAACGAAATCGCGCATAAACTAATTCCAGCTCAATAGAACAGTTGTTGCAGACGTGGCATTCTCTCTGTCATTTGATCACATCGTTTACTAACTTCAGGTAATAATGAAGCCCCCTCTCCCCTAACTTTTTTTTTGTTTTGTAAATAATTAAAAATATATATTTTTTATAGTTTTCGAATTTTTTAGGCACATGCCAAGATTTTCCATAAAGAAAAAATGTAATTTTCCCCATGCAATATTCGCGATTTAATAGTGCAGATATTCTAGTGTCTTAATTGTGCATTGGCAGCGTGTTTTATTCTTTTGCAAATAATTAAAAATGTATTATTTCTTAATTTTTGAATGTTTCAAACACTTGCAGAGTTTTCCCCCATCCCAGTTAGTTGCTTATAGTCGGTAATTTACTTTTTATGATCTCTAGACGAATATTATTATTGTAATGTAACATTATTATTATTATTATTATTATTATTATATTACTACTTTAAGATTTTTTATTTCATTATGAATAGAATTCCCTTAAATTTATCCAGTAAGAGACAAAAGTAAAATATGGATTCTTGATACTGTATAATGGGAACGATTATTTTCAATAAAGGAAAACGGGAAAGGTAATTGTCTCAATAGTTCAATGGATAGAGCCTTGTTAGGCCAGTCGGAGATAAGAGGTTCGATTCCCATTTCAAAAAAGAACACTTTAATATATCCTTTTATAATGTTAATACATTGTGTAATCAGAGAAGAATAAATTGTCCAGAGGTATGGTCCAAATATGGATGGGATTGTAAAAATATAGTTACCGTAAAATATATACTAACCGAAAGATGATAAAAAATATGTATTCATTGGAGAATATATTGTAATCGTTAAAATCATTTTTAAATTTAATGTTAAAATCACACAGGAACTGAAGAATCATCCACAATAACATTATTTGTATCCATTTGGGATCCATTTAAAATTTTAATTGGTATCATTTGAAATTAAAATGTATTGTAATGATTATAAAAGAAAAATAGAAAAATAACTAAATTTGACAAATATTTATAGATTGTAGAAAATTAAGAGAATTTGGCTATTTGTGAGGTTTTTGGAGTTCAGTAGTGTTAGTTGCTATCAATAGATGGCACCAGGGGTTCCGTTGAAAGATAAAATATTGTTGAATGGAAAAATTGGAGAATAAGTGAAGTTTTAATCATGAAGCCTCTAGCTTCATAGTTTTAATGGAGTTAATAAAAAAGTTTATGAAGAATGAAGTGGTATAGCAACAACAAAAAAATTCGAAATAATTATAATTTAAATAAAATATGTTGCGAAATATAATGGTCTAAATATTAAAGCATTATCAAATAACAATCAAATATCAAATAACAATGTAAATAATACTTCATATATCGTATAATACTTATTTTAAATAATTAGATATATATATGGACTATTGTAGCCAATATTACAGAAGTCGACAGCGATTATCGTGCAGTGGGAAAAATCAGGGCCGGATTAAGACATATTTTGGTGCCTCCTGGCTGTTGAGCTGATACTTCCTGCATTGATCAAAAATGTAATTAGTTCTCCATGAGGTCCATTCCATATTAACAAACAAACTTTCCCACTGGATCTAAGAATGTCTCTTTTCAAAGATCTTGGCAACTTATGTATCTTAGATATTTTTATCAAAATGCTTCTATGCCACGGTCTTTCTTTTAAAATGACATTTAATTCATCACTAAATTCCGGTATGCCGTATAATGAATGATAAAATCTTTAGAGAGGATGCCAAGAAGTGTTCTCAAAATCCTAAAGACGGCTAGTATGTGAAAGACGAAAGTGTGTGTCACGATATTCAGTACCTTCTTCCCAAAAGAAAATAATAAGATACCTGTATTATAGGTCATACGTATCTTCTAAAATAAAGATAAAATTTTTAAATTCTGTTGCATAATCAATGTTACTTTGCCATTGTGCATGGTATATTTATTTTTAACACTTTACAACAAAGTTGAAAAGTGTTTATGACTTTGTTCATTCTGTCTGTCTGTCTGTCTGTCTGTCTGTCCGTTAGCACAATAACTGCCGTAAAAATGACTTAATCAAAATGAAATTTTAGTATGTTGTTCAGACGGTCTGTAGAACCTATGGGAATATAAATGAATAATATTACCCAATTAGTTTTGGATTGAACCCGAGTCGAAAAAATGAAATACATTGAGCCCTATGGGACCTAATTTTTCAAACATTTTTTAAGCGGATTTAAAATTCACAAATTGCTTCGAAAATTTTAGGTAATATTCAAATTGTTCCATAAAATATATAAAAAAAAATTTCGCGAAATATATTCAGTAGTTTTTTAAATAAAAATTAAAATAATAATGACACCTCTTATATGAAACGATCACGTGACCATGATATGAAACGATCACATGACCCACTTCAAAATGATATATGGCATCCATCTTGTTTCAAAATCGTGATTTTTTTAAGTTCTTTTTAATTCATATTGAGTGTTGTATCCGTCCTAAAACTACTTTATTTTTGCTTAAATTCTGTGCATCTACATACTGAAACAACGCAATGACACTATATGTGAGTTTAAATGCTCATCTAAATTTGATTATTTCTACAACTAAGCCTATTTTGCACCTATGTGAAATGTAAACAGCAAAATATATAGAATGAGTTGTATTAGAATTCCTGTATTTTTTTAACACAAAATAATTTAGTCCATGGAGTCTGCATGGCTGATATGAATGAAATATTAATTGATTTCATAAAGAGAAGGACGATTTTTTTCGATGAAGTTTCAAGCATAAAGTTTAATTTTTTGTAGCTCCATGGTCTTAAACAAAATGTTTAAATAAAATAAATTATTATAGTATTGTGATGAATGAAATGAATGGGAGAAAGTTATGAATGAAATCCTGTTTTTATAGAGAGATCCAGGCGTGTTATCTTTTCTATGACGTCATTTGAATTCATTTCAGTTGTTTTCGATGAAGTTTTCAAATATAATAAATTATCGTAGTATTATGATAATTCTAAAACTATTACCGAGGAATGTATAACATTTTAAAGATGTTTAAACCAGGCAATTTATATTTCAATGCCGTCATTTGAATGAAGTTCATTTTTTTCGATGAAGGTTTAAGTTTTCAAATATAATAAATTAATGCAGTATTGTGATAAGTTTCAAAATATTACCGAGGAATGTATTGCATTTTAGACTTGTTTAAATAAAATTGCATTGAAGTTTGAAAGTGTTTCATAATCAATGCTTTAAGCATGATTGATCTTTCTTGTTTAAATCCAGACACTGATATTTTTTTCTAAATTTACAGCAGAATGACAACTTCAGATAAAAAATGCGCGCTATGTGAAATATTTTTGCGAGTGAATAAGTATTTTGCACGGCGAAAATAATAATGAAATGGCTTATTTTCATACAGGCTCTAATTTATTGGGTGGGACTGGATTTCGTTATAGGCAACCTCACGCAGCAGATCTTTCGACAAGCTTCCAAATGTTTTGAAATCATTCGTTAAAATAATCAAATGGTATGTTAGGGATTGATCCGAGCATGTTTTAAAATCTAGTTTTTTTTTAAGGAAACTTACTATGGAAATGGCTGAAAATTTCGCACATGGTATAAATATTGCCTATTTATTCACTTCTAAAACTTATTCTGCACTACTTGATGACGGGCTAACGGATTGACAGCATGGTCCTACGATTGACCTCTACACTTTGAAAAGTCAATATTTCAATTCAACTGACTTGCCATTTGTTCGAGGCACATATCTTGGTACTATATTCAGTTGTCCTGTCCAGTATCGAATCCGCAGATAAACTAAAATTCTCAGCCACTCTATTTCCTCAATAATGAACACACAATTTGACATATTTTAGATAAATTGTCTTTTTCTGTATTGCAGTATTGTGTTATATGGCTTCTTAGAAACATGTCAAATGTTACGATACTATTATTCCAGAAAAGAATTCGTTTTGGAATGAGGCAAAAGTCTTATCTGATCCGCGGAAAGATCAGCAAAGTTTTGACTCAAATTGTTTATATCAATGGTCTTCAACCATTTTTGAACCATGGGCCACATTTGATTAATCCAGCTAGAGATTCGCGGGCCACATATGCAAAAATGAGTGACTGCTCTCCACGTACTCTGGGAGTCGAGAACACGTCCGCCAAAGATTTTGAAAAAAGACAAGAAAGATCAATCATGCTTAAAGCATTGCTTATGAAACATTTTCCAACTTCAATGCAATGCCATTTAAACATGTCTGAAATGCAATACATTCCCCGATAATATTTTAAAACTTATCACAATACACATTGATTTATTATATTTGAAAACTTAAACCTTCATCGAAAAAAATGAACTTCATTCAAATGACGGCATTGAAATATAAATTGCCTGGTTTAAACATCTCTAAAATGTGATACATTCCTCGGTAATTTTAGAATTATCATAATACTACGATAATTTATTATATTTGAAAACTTCATCGAAAACAACTGAAATCGATTCAAATGGCGTCATAGAAAAAATAACACGCCTGGCTCGCTCTATAAAAGCAGCATTTCATTCATAACATTTTTCCATTCATTTCATTCATCACAGTACTAAAATAATTTATTTTATTTAAAAACTTAAGACCATGGAACTATAAGTCATTAAACTCTATGCTTCAAACTTCATAGAAAAAAATCGTCCTTCTCTCGGTAAAGTCAATGAATATTTCTTTCATATCAGCTATGCAGACTCCATGAGCTAAATAATTTTGCGTTGAAAAAATACAGCAATTCTCATACAACTCATCCTACATATTTTGCAGTTTACATTTTACATTGAAGAATAAGCTTCGTTGTAGAAGTAATCAAATTTGGATGAGCATTTATACTCAAATATATTGTCATTGCGTTGTTTCAGTATGTAGATGCACAGAATTTAAGCAAAAATAAAGCGGTTTTAGGACGGATCAATATGAACTAAAAAGAACTTTAAAAATCACGATTTTGAGACAAGATGGATGCCATATTTTATTTTGAAGTGAGTCACGCGATCTTTTTATATAATGGTCACGTGATCGCTTCATATAAAAGGTGTCATTATTATTTTAATTTTTATTTAAAAAACTACTGAGTATATTTTGCTGAAATTTTTTTTATATATTTTATGGAATAATTTAAATATTACCTAAAATTTTCGAAGCAATATGTGAATTTTAAATCCGCTTGAAAAATGTTTGAAAAATTAGGTCCCATAGGGTTTAATGTATTTCATTTTTTCAACCCGGGTTCAATCTAAAACTAATTGGGTGATATTATTCATTTGTATTCCCATAGGTGCTACAGACCGTATAAACAACATACTAAAATTTCATTTTGATTAAGTCATTTTTACGGCAGTTATCGTGCTAACGGACAGACAGAACGACAGAATGAATAAAGTCATAAACACTTTTCAACTTTGTTGTAAAGTGTTTAAAAAAACAGACAAAAAGAGATAACGTAAAGTAAATAAAAATTGAAGTAGGAAATTTTTTTGCCTGTAGTGAAAGTCATTTGCTGCCAAATCAGATTTTTCTATCAAGAAGAAAACCTTCTAGGAGACGTGCTAAAATTTCGTCTGGACGAATGGATATTTTAAAGAAAAATGGACCCGTAACTCTTTCTCTTATTAATGCTCTACACGCTCGTAGAGCAGAGCTCATCCATATTTACCAAAAACTGTTAGTTCTTGTTATTTCCAGTGGATGGATACGTACGCCCTATCTTTACGTACATCTATCTACCTCTAGATCACTTAGTTTGTCGCATCAGCTGGCCGTCTGATTAATTCGGACTGCATGAAATTTCCGTGTTTAGTCTAAAGAATCGGAAATGTATTAAAAAATCGGAAATGGATTCCGCGAAAGGCTTTTTCCAAGTTAAAACAAGGCGGACTAAGCATCCATAATGCAAGAACGGGTTTTATCGTACTGAGAATGTTTTAAGCCATGTTTTACGGCAACATTGACTATTCAGGAGTTGGTTCGTACTCCGTGAAACTGCGATGCATTGGCGGAAATAACCGGGTTACCGGGGAAGGTTGGCGATGAAAAGTTTGTATTGGACATAGTAAATTCCCGCCAAACACTTTGGGTAAATACTGGCAAACACTATGGAAAACACAAGGGAGTTGTGAAACATTTTAATTATATATACATATATATTATAATATATATATATATAACAAGAAAGATCAATCATGCTTAAAGCATTGATTATGAAACACTTTCCAACTTCAATGCAATTTTATTTAAACATGTCTAAAATGCAATACATTCCTCGGTAATATTTTAAAACTTATCACACATTAATCTATTATATTTGGCACCTTAAACCTTCATCGAAAAAAATTAACTTCATTCAAATGACGGCATTAAAGTATAAATTGCCTGGTTTAAACATCTCTAAAATGTGATACATTCCTCGGTAATAATTTTAGAATTATCATAATACTACGATAATTTATTATATTTGAAAACTTCATCGAAAACAACTGAAATTCATTCAAATGACGTCATAAAAAAATAACACGCCTGGCTCTCTCTATAAAAGCAACATTTCATTCATAAATAATTCCCCCATTCATGTCATTCATCACAATACTATAATAATTTATTTTATTTAAAAATTAAGACCATTGAGCTACAAGTAAGTAAACTCAATGCGTAACTTCATCGAAAAATATCGTCCTTCTCTTTCTAAAATCAATGAATATTTCATTCATATCAGCTAAGCAGACTCCATGGAATAAATGATTTTGTGTTAAAGAATTACAGCGATTCTAATACAACTCATTCTACATATTTTGCTGTTTACATTTTACATAGGGGAAAAATAGGCTTAATTGTAGAAATAATCAAATTTGGAAGAGCATTTACACTGAAATATATTGTCATTGCGCTGTTTCAGTATGTAGATGCACAGAATTTAGGCAAAAATAAAGTAGTTTTAGGACAGATACAACACTCAATATGAATTAAAAAGAACTTTAAAAATCACGATTTTGACACAAGATGGATGCCATATATCATTTTGAAGTGGGTCATGTGATCGTTTCATATCATGGACACGTGATCGCTTCATATAAGAGGTGTTATTATTATTTTAATTTTTATTTAAAAAACAACTGAATATATTTCGCTGAATTTTTTTTTATATATTTTATGGAACAATTTGAATATTGCCTAAAATTTTCGAAGCAATTTGTGAATTTTAAATCCGCTTAAAAAATGCTTGAAAAATTAGGTCCCATAGGGCTCAATGTATTCCATTTTTTCAACCCGGGTTCAATCCAAAACTAATTGGGTGATATTATTCATTTATATTCCCATAGGTCCTATAGACCGTCTGAACAACATACTAAAATTTCATTTTGATTAAGTCATTTTTACGGCAGTTATCGTGATAACGGACAGACAGACAGACAGAATGAACAAAGTCATAAACACTTTTCAACTTTGTTGTAAAGTGTTAAAAAGAGGAAATTATAAAACTTAATGCAGGTCATAAAGGCAAAGACAATCAACAAATTTCAAAGGTGAGGAATGAAAATAGGAAAACAAAAAAAAAATCAAGCATAAAAGCTTGCACGTGGAAGAGCTCTAGACTTAAGAATAGTTCATTTCGAAAAAATTATTTTTCAAGTCCATATATCCCTTCGAAATGAACACAAAAATGCTTGTTTCTGAAATACAAGATAGATTTTATCTATAAACTTGTGTTATATGGACGGCAAACATTAAGATTGGAAAAAAAATAAAGGAAATATAAATACCTTAAAATACACCTAAAAAATACAACCATGACGAACAATATATGACTAGACCAATGCTGCCATGCGCAGAAATGAAAAGAAGCGATCTGCTGTTGCCAAAGACTGCGTAAAAGCAATAAAATGCGATATTCTACAGTTAAAGCTGCAAAAAAAAAAAAAAAAAAAAGATGAAAATATATTATAATGTAAATTCAAGAGAATGTAGAAGTATGGCTAAAATAAGATACTAAGGAGATATGAGCATTTTAGGCTAATCGAAACTTATTAACTATACCATTTACTAAATATGCTGGATATTCATAAAATTTACTGATAATTTTGAGGTTATTAATGTGCAAAGCATGAAATTTTTTATCTGATTATCTATAAATTCTAAAAAGTTGATTAAGTCTAATATTTCTAAACAATTATATATATATATATATATATGTATATCAAGTACTCCTAATGTATAATATAGTATAGAGAAAGAATTGTTTTCACGAAAATTTTAGAATTCGAGATTTGGGTGCCAATATATGTTTTAAGACCTCCTGAACACGTTTTGACTATCTTCATAGTCATGTCCGTCTGTCTGCCTGTGGACGATTTCTTGTGAACCCGATTGCTGCCACCAATATGAATGGATTTTCACGACACTTTATAACCGGTTTTGTTATAAAAAAGAAATCTAGCATTTTTTGAAATTCGAACTAAAAGTTCGAAAATGATTCGAAATTTTATATTTTTTTAACATGGCAGTATAGGACAGCATTTGGACTATATATGGATAGAAGGGTTTATTCATGGAACTATTATTACGAAACTTAACAGTTTCAATCAGTGTAGTGAAAAATAGCCGCGATATAATTTTTATGTTTGTGATCATTTTTTATGTTGACATTAGCCCCAGTCGGAGAGGCCATTGACCCTCCACCCCACCTTCGAAGGAGGGTGGGAATTGGGGATATAGTGTCAAACTTGGCATTCATCGAAAGATTTTTTCAAGCCTTTAAAATGAAAGGCAACATGCTATAATTGGGATCATTTGGACCAACGATGCAGATTTTTAAAAAATTTTCTTGCAAAATTTGCTGAAGAAAAAAAAAATCACACGCTACTTAAAAATAGATTCTATTATGAGAAAGTAGAGTTGATACACACTCCAGTTAATTTTTATTGCTATTGGGGGCTTAAAGACGTTCCTAGGGCTATATGTTGAGAAAATAAGATTTTTTGTCAATGGAAATTAAATTAAATTCGCCAAAAATGTCGCTGCATCGCCAAACACGCCACCACAGTGCAGTTGCAGATGTTTTCAGAATTTATCCAAAGGAAAATGTTTTCAATTTCGAACATCGCTTATGTCCGCGCTATTTTTCGTCCCCCCCCCCCCTCCCTCCCTTACCTAAAGTCACTCTCTTCTTTGAGATTAAACGTTTTGAGAGAGTCTAAAATCAAAAATGTCCATCTGTATACCAAAATAGGGCCTTTCTGCCTCCATTTTTCCTAAATCCCTCTTATTTTGCAGCACACATTCGGCGATTGCATTATGAAACAAGGACTTCTACATAACAGCTGTCCTGCATGGAAAAATTTTGGAGAGAAAGGATCTCGGGAAGAAATATGGAAAAAAGAGGCGCCTCAATAAGTTCCACTCCGCCACTTGAGCGGTCGGAATCGTTTTGCGCGGACTTTCAATTGGAGTTTGTAAAACGACTGAGGGATGGTGGAACGTCCACCGGGAACTATTAAGTGCAGCGGCGTGTTCTGAATGCTATTTCTCTAATACTTTTTGTCTTATTGGCGGGGAAGAGTACCCCATTGGTACTTATTATACAGTTTGCAGCTATATGAATGCATACTTTGAAGTGTTCAGCGTTATTTTTGTACGAGAAAAAAATACTATTTCAGTTATTTTTTTTAACTCTTTAATGTCCGAAGGATTCAGACTGATCTCGAAAACTGGTATTCATGCTAAAATTTGACTGAAAGGTAAATATATTTTAAATGACAGCATGAAACGAGTTAGTAAAGATATTGATTGGTTTCGAAGCAAAATACAGCCTCCTTCTTTCGGATAGAGCAACCTCACTAAAAAAGGAGGCCTTTAGTGGGTGAGGTTGCTCTGTTTTAAAAAGCTTCTATTTAACTCGTCATGATCCATATGCGTGTGGTTGTCTGTCTGTTTCAATTTCTTGGATGGCATTTTTAGCATTTTTTTACTACGTCCTAGAGACCTGAAATTGAGTACACAATTTAGTCTAGTAGTATATTTTAATCTATTCAAATTTGGAGGATCCTTGAAAAACAAACAAACAAATAAAAAGAAAAGCCGTCCTATTTTTTTGAAAAATGCCCAGCAAAAACCCCATTGTCATCTCGACAGCCCAGTGGTTAGCGCGCGGGAATTGCTCTCGGACGGCCCGGGTTCGATTCCCGCCACTGCCAAAAACTGCCGCCGTGTTCACGCGAAGTGCGATCCCGTTAAACATGTGGGTCCGCAAGTCCTTCCGAGAGGTTGGTGGTAGGGGAAGGGGGGTACGGTGCCTGTGGATGCCTTCCCGACTGGGTTCCGGTCTAAATTGGGTGGCACATCTGGCCTGGTAGGTCGGACGGTCTGGATCGAAGAAGATAGTTTATATATACATATATATATATATATATATATATATATTAGAACGTGATAATGGAAGGTTAAACACTTCCAAGTTTCTGATATCAAGCACTTAACTGTTGATTCACTTTATTTCTTATGATTTGCCTCCATTGAAGTCATGACGAGTTATGAATAAAAACTTATACACAAACGATATTTATACATTCACTTGCTATATCCTGAAGAAGGTCTCTGCTTTCTAACTTTAATACTGTTACTGCTTATTTGAAAATCTAGAAACAGCGGTACACATATTGGTATCGATTGATTCATTGGTAATCGTATTGATTCATTGGCTCAACTCGACTTTCTCATACCAGAATCCATTTTTAAGTAGCTTGTAGGGTTTTTTTCTCTCCAATTTTATAATAACATTTTCTTAAATATTGGTATCGTTGGTGCAAATGTTACCCTTCACTTTTTGAAAATTGAGCTAATGACGTCACGAGCACAAAAGCTGTACAGCAACTCCAATGAATGAAAGTGTTGAACCCTAAATACCGCATTCCCTTATAAACCCCTTTAGTGCATGTCACATTGTGTCCTATGCTGCTACTTTAAAGAAATATAAATTTCGAATTCATTTCGAAGTTTCAGCTCGAATTTTAAAAAAATTCTTTCTAGTTTCAGATTTTTCGGTAACGAATCCGGATATAAAGTTTCGTGAAAATCCATTCATATGTGTGGTTGCTATCGTCTACGCAACAGACAAACCAACTGACATACATACCGATCTATACATACAGACGGACAGATAGTGAGTCATCCCTTCAAACATAGTCAAAACGTGCTCGGGAGGTCCTAAAACATATATTGGCATCCAAATCTCGAATTCGAAAATTTTCACGAAAACAATGCTTTCTCTAAGACTATATTGCATAGTATTAAAAATTTCGAAATACCGGTTTTAATTTTTATTCAGGTATTGAATATATGTATTGTACATGATATCCTATAAGAAACCTGACATTTTCAGATATTTCTGAGCATGGTTAAATCAAGATATACCAAAACGATTAACATTTCATTATAACGTATAACGACTTGAAATTATTGAGTAACTATTTAAGCGCAAATCAAGTTAAGTAAGTAGACATACGTTTCAGAACATCTTTGGAAATCCTTCTTCAGTGCGGACAAGCCTCGAAGTTCTAAATTTGGAATTCGTATGTTGGTTAAACGTACCGTGCTTTAAATGACCGTTTAAAATAAAATCAACATTTCATCAAAAATCAAGAAATTAATGAATTTGCAATCGGGAATCACTGCTGAACGATAAGTATGAATATGAACGATAAATATATATCTGTCACTGGTTTGATTTTTTTCCTGCCTCCATTATTCAAAACTGCTTTTCAGTTTTGATCGTGGATTTCTTTGAAGCTTTTCATATCAATAAGAATTCCAGTTATCTGGAAGATTTGTCAATAACATCCTATTTTTTCGAGGTGACTTAATTTTCGTTCCTCTTTTTCGCCCTTTTTACTTTATATACATATAATATATAAGGAAAGTATTGTGATGGGGTAGAAAATTTGAATTCGAGTTTTCGACGGGAGAGCACGTTTCAAGCATCCCTGAACACGAATCAGACGTTTTTGAGTTGATGTCTGTGTGTGTGTCAGTGAGACTGTAGAGACGATAACTGACGAACGAATGGACCGATTCGAACGACATTTGGTAAAAATATTAAAATCCTTGAATACTGCAAGACTATTGGTTTAAACGCAATCGAATGTTCAGAACCTCCCTAAATTTTCGAGTAAAATTTTGAAAAAATCATCAAAAAATTAAAACCTTTAATAAAGTTACGCAAATAGACATTTCTTATGTAATTTTTCCTTAGCAAACGATTAACATAAACTTTAGAACGCTAGCATGAACCGTTCTTGAGATATTGCACATTTTTTCAAATGAATTTATCAAAATATCCCATAAATTAAAAATATAGTAACCGTTGAGAAACATGTTCATTTTTCATATGTAATATCATGCGATCAATTGAGTGACATCATTCTCGTGGATCTAGCTTGTTCCATTCATGAGAAAAGATACTTTGAGTAATGCTTTTGTATTTGAACTCCAATAATCATTTATCTGCTATAAGAATAACTTATTTCTCTGTCCATAACGCTTAGTGATTTTGGCGATGAATTTGGCGGAATGTCGCCAACTTGGCGACTTTTTTAAATGTTGCCAAATTAATAAAAATCTCGCCAAATGGATAAAAATAACGCTAAATCAATGAACATGATGACTAATTGACGAAAATTCAGTATCTTGGAAAGAATATAAGTATCTACTATAAGAATAACCTACTTTTTTTACTGTAAAAGTAGTAAATTTATTGCATTATATAAGGAAAGTCACATGCTGTCCACATCAGATTTTTCTGCTTGAGTTCATATATTCTGCATTTTATGTATCTTTTATTGTTTGTTTAAGTTCATTTTTCCTTTATTTATTTATTACTTTCCTTATCTTTATAGTATAATGTATAAGGAAAGTATTGGGACGGGGTCGAAAATTTGAATTCGAGTTTTCGATGGGAGGGCATGTTTCAAGCATCCCTGATCACGAATCAAACGTTTTTGAGGTGATGTATGTGTGTGTATCAGTGAGTCTGTGGAGACTATATCTCACGGATGAATTGAGCGATTCAAACGAAATTTGGTACAAAAATTACAATCCGTGAATACTGAAAGCCTATTGTTTTCAAACGCAATCGAATGTTCAGAATCCTCCCAAATTTTTGAGTGAAATTTTCAAAAAGTCATCAAAAAATCGAAACTTTCAATAGTTATGAAAATAATCATTTCTAATGTAATTTTTCATTAGAAAACGATTGATACAAATTTTAAAACGCTAGCATGAGCCATCCTTAAGATATTGCACGTTTTTCGAATAATTTCATCAACAAATCACATAAAATTAGTAAAAAATATTAACTTTTGTGAAATATGTTTACTTTTCATATGTAATATCATGCGATAAATTTGGTGACATCATTTTGATGGATCTAGCTCGTTCCATTCACGAGAAAAGCTGCTTTCATCAATAGTTTTGTATTTGAACGCCAATAGTCATTTATCCACTTTAAGAATAACCTATTTTTCCGTCCATAACGCTTGGCGAGATTTTGGCGGCGAAGTTGGAGAAATGTAGCCAACTTGGCGGCGTTGAAATGTCATCATATTAACGAAAATGTCGCTAAATTGATCAAAATGACTTTAAATCAATAAAAATGGCAACTAATTTAAGAAAATTCAATATCTTGGAAAGAGTATAAGAATTTACCATAGGAATAACCAATTTTTCCGTCTGTAACTCTTAGCGGAATTTTGCTAAAATATCGCTAAGATGACGTTAAATGTTGCCATGTTTTTTTAATATTGCCAAATTGATGAAAATATCGCTAGATTGATAAAACTTTCGCCAAATTGATGAAATTGTCGCCAAATCGATAAAATATATCGTCAAACTGATAGAAATATCGTCAAATTGATAAAAATAGCACTAAATTAATGAAAATGAGGACTCATTGATGAAAATTAAATATATCGAAAAGAACATAAGATTCGATTATGAGAATAACCCATTTCTCCGTCCGTCTATAATGGTTGGAGATATATTTTGCGGGATATCACCATCATCTTGGCAACTTTTTAAATGTTGCCAAATTGACAAAATTATCGCCAAGCTGATAAACATGTTGCCAAACTAATAAAAATATTGCCAAACTGATAAAAATGACTCTAAATGGGAGGTAATATTTTACAAAATTTTAATTCCGTCATATGACGGGCATACATGCTAGTCTATACGAAATGTTCTTTTCTCTGTTTGTTTGTAACACTTAGCGCTACATTTAGCGAACTTAAGGAATAATCTACCGAAATATCACTAACTTGGCGATCTTTCACCCCAGATTAACAAAAATATCGTCCTATTGCAAAAATTATGCCAAGAAAAGCGCCCAATGTACAATTCAAAATTAAGAACACTGTGCTATGGATCTTATACATAATTTTTTCACTGTATAAAAAGTAAATTCTTTGCATTATTTGAGGAAAGTCATGTGCTGCCCACACCAGATTTTTTTTTCTGGTTTTATTTCCCTTTCGTCGATTATTAAGACGGATCATGGATTGTACATCCATTTCTTGTTTCAATCTGATGACCATTCTTTGTTAAAAGTCATTTTCATTTACATTAATATTTCTTACAAAACTTAATTCGAGTGCTCTTCGACCCAACAGGAATCGAATATCGAACTTCTGATTTTTATATTTCCATTTCTGGTGTACCACTGAGTTTCTTCTTGACTCCCTGCAAAATACAAAAAGGATGTAAAATGTACTAAGCCTATAATAATACGTGCAAAGAAAGCTGATATTTCTTATTCTCATGGTAAAAATTTGACGTGTTCAATACATGACTTTAAGTACAGATGAACACATTTCGATGTTTTAGGTAAATAACACAATTTATAGCTTTTTTATAATTCAATATAAATGACGGTCAAAATACGGGTTGATACTGATTTAAATGAGCCTATCGAATTTCATGAACGAATATGTAACCATGTTTCACGGCACTTTGCTTCCCCACAGCGAGAAAACACTTTTACAGACAGCCATTCTTATTATGTGAAGGTAGGGTTGTCTTACCTCGGCATTATTTCTCGTTATATGGGTGCCCGATTTGGCGAAATACCGTCAACTGAACGAGTTTCGGAAGACACGGACATTTTCTCATTATCTTTAGAACTTTCCATTGTCTAGAGATTTTTGTGGTGAATAATAATACATCTTTCAGTTCTGTAGGAAAAGTCATATGTTGGAAACAACCCATTTTTTGCTTCTGTTAAAAATAAGATTTTTATTGCTTCTGTTAAAAAATAATCATGCACATTTTTAGCCATTTTTTCCCCATCTCTTTATTGCGCCCTTGATTTATTGCGCACTTGATCACGATCATCGGCCACTTCTCTCCGATAGATGTCTCTGCTGTCGTGCTTAACACAATTGCCAGACAAGTGATGAATAATTCTCACAGTCCCCCCCCCCCCTCTAACACAGTCTTTCCTTAATGACCAAAATCCCACGATTGCAGAAGTCACTCCACTCATTAGGCTAAAAGCCCAATTAACACGAAATTAAAACAAATCTGGAAAAAATACCGACTTTGATATAGAGAGCTTTCAATTGGCATTGCTTTAAATGTAGATTAAGTACTTTCAGCTTTAATAACACAATTTTTATTGATGAATGACTTCTGAGATGTTAAAGTTTTTTTTTTCCTTTTCATTGAAGAGTACTCAAATGTTGAGTATTAATTAAAAATGAAACATGTAAAAAGTGGGGGGAAATGACACGCATAGAAAACAAGCAACCCTTTCCAATTGCCATTAATTTGTTCGATTAGTAGTAAATCTAAATATTTTTTTTTTCCAGTTAAAAATACTTCCTGCAGTCAGAACTTGCAAAAAATCGCTTCATTTATTATTTATTCATTTAACAAAACATATTTTTCGAACGCTCCTTGAAAGTATTCTTTCAGATTATAGAAAAAATGCATGATGGGATATTCATAAAACGTCCCTTTTTTTTTTCGTTGCTACTTCGATTCGAAATTATGATACAAAACTGGGAAAAAATGTTTATCGGTTGGATGGATGAGCGAATCCGAGAACGAATCTAAAAAAAAAATCGTAATTCACGTTCATAAATGCTAGTAAAATCGTTTCAACATGAAATATAAATAATTTCTTTTGATTTTAATTTTTGATTAAGATTCAGAATCGAAATTTAAGTGGAACGTTTTGAAAATTTAATTTATGGAATTTTTAACGGCATCCAGATAGAATAAAAATGTAAATGTACTGAATTTGCATTTATTTTTCTTCGTTCTAAAAGTTTTTCCTTTTTCTATTAATAAAATGTAATAATATAAAGCGTTTTTGCTTTTTTTACATACATAATATAATGTATAAGGAAAGTAATGTGATGAGGCTGATATCTCGAATTCAAGTTTTCGTCAAATTGGCTCTTTTTCACCATCCATAAATACGAATCGAACGTTATTCAGGTGGTGTCTGTGTGATGTGTGTCTCTATGTTTGTGTGTTAGTGAGGATATGGACGTGGTATTTCACGAATGAATGTATTGTTTCGAATGAAATTGGATACGATTTTTGCACTGTATGAATGCTGGAACTCTATTGGTTTTAAAAGTTGTCGAACATTCGGAAGCTTCCAAATTTTACAACGATTTTTTTTTTTATAAATTTCATAAAAAAGGATATTCAAGCTTGTTAAATAATCAGTTATTTTATATATAATTCATTCTCATAAAAAGGAATTTTAGAATAAACCCTTCTCTTCTCGAGATAATTTGTGCAAGTTTTTCGGATAAAGCGTTTAAAATATTACATAAAATAGAAACATTTGATCTGTCCAACACTTGACGAGTGAAAAAATCTCAATATTTAGAAAAAACAAGATTTTTAACTCTCTTACGATTCAATCTGGTGAAAAATAATGAGCTTATTCATTGTTGATTATGTTAAACATTCCAAAGACGCTATATTTTTTTTCGAGAGATATCACGTTACTGTCCGGAAACCATTATATCCAATGCCTGGAGAACGGTTCGTGATAGAGCGATATATATACACACACATATATATATATCCAGATATGTATATATATATATATAATTTTTTTCTTCAGAAAATATACTGTAAAGAGCCTTGCTGCTCCAGCCTGGAATCGAACCCTGGATCTCCGAACTGGCCAGTCGACGCTCTACCGTTGAGCTACTTGGACAAAATTGCAAACTTGACAATAAAGTCGAAGTGCATTCTCCTCCCTCTGATGTCAAATTGGCGGACAACTGGTCATCTGACTAAGCACCTCCTGCAATTTTTACCACAGGTTAGCCTCCTGCTATTACTATTTTTTCCCAGGTTACTATTCTGCATGGTCGCTATCCTCTCAATTTCGAATTCGGCGTTTAATCTTCCCGAGTCCACTGAATCCGTACTAGGGTCGCTTTAAGATCTCAGACATCTTTAAAGTGACTCTAGTGCGATGAGTGTCTCTAGTACGACCCGAACAAATCAACCCTACAGGGTTGATTTGTTCGAGCGCCATTGCAAAGAGCATTGCTGTTCCAACCTGGAATCGAACCCTGGATCTCCTAACTGGCCAACCGACGCTCTACCGTTGAGCTACTGTAACGAAATGGCAAGCTCTGATCATTAAAGTGGACTCTGTAATACAATATTCTGAGAACGGCTCAAATGAATGTCTATAAATGTTGAAACAGACACACAAACGTCATTGAAAAAATAGCTGAGTTGTATTCAACGATGCTCAAAACGTGCAGAACCTGCAGAAATTGGACTTTCCCTAGGGTGGTGCATTCAATTGGAAACATAGGTACAAATCTAGTCTGTACAAAATGACACCTATTGAGTAACATGCATATGTTATGTACTTACAATGTAAAGTGGTATTGTCTGACAGTATAGGACGAAATCTTTAACGTTTAAGAATAGTAAATTCTCGTCGCCGAATTTACAACCATTTGGATATTCAAATTGAGAAAAAAAAAAAACCCATCCCAAAACGATCTGGTTTTTTCCCCTGAAAGATCTTAACATGATATCTTTCCAGCCATCTTATCTTTTTACCTGTTGATTCAGAAAAGGTCACATCACGGATCGTGATCGACCGCACCATTACAAACTCATTTCTCTGCGATATCCTGTTCTGGACCCTCGGAATTATGGGAAAGCTGTGAATGCGGCTTGTTGGGATGCTGAGGGATCCACTCGAATTCCTTTCTGAGCATGCAGGAATATGAAAGCACCGCCTTTTTACTTTCCCTATATACGTAGTATAATAATGCATACTGTGACGGATTCGAGTTTTCGACGTAAAAGCACATTTCAAGAATCCCTGAATTGGATTCGAACGTTTTTGGAGTGATGTGTCTGTGATTCTGTGGATGCGATGTCAATGCGTTAACACTATTCCGGGGAATCTAGTCCGTTCCATTCACGAGAGAAGATACTTTGTGCAATAGCTTTGCATTTTGAGGCCAACAATTCGCTAATAGTTGGCTTCAAAATAGGATAGGAAATGCTCTTCTCTCTGTTTGTCTGTAACGCCTAGCGATCCATTCGGCGAACTTGGCGACTTATTTAGCGAAAGATTACCAACCTGGCGATATTTTGCCCCAGACTGACAAAAATATAGTTGAAATTGAAAAAATGGTGTTAAACGGATGAATGATTAATTATTAAAACATTTTAATATAGGAGGCTGCTATCCAT
This sequence comes from Amaurobius ferox, assembly GCA_951213105.1. Lineage (NCBI taxonomy): Eukaryota > Metazoa > Arthropoda > Arachnida > Araneae > Amaurobiidae > Amaurobius > Amaurobius ferox. Next base: position 4,085,998 of record OX578138.1, read on the forward strand.
ATTGATCATTGTCTATTTACAGCTGCGTGAATTATAAGTTAATCGGGTACTTTTTCTGTTGTCATCTGAAAAAGTGCTCAATTCAATGTTTAAAACTTTGTGCCGCAGCAGATCTCGTATATCAGTTTTTCACTGTTAAAGAAATACATTCATGGCATTAGTCATAATGAAATGACTAATGCCCTGAAATACATCAATATAGCGAAAGTCATGTACTGTCCACATCAGATTTTTCGCCACCGACGCCACCCAAACCTGTCAGCCCAGGTGATGGATTGTACGTTGTAAAAGAGAGAATCACCCATGTGCACAATCGGCCAAAAAGGACATGGATTCCAATTATTTAGTTTGGAGATATTTTAATTCTACTGATTATATGCAGATGATTGAGGTCTCAACAATACAGAAATTAGGAATTTCCCAGGAATCTACGATGTGTGGTACTTGCTTCAAATGATAGAGAGTTATGCTAAATACGATGCTATCTTGTTTGTCTGCGTGAAAAGCAGATGCATGAGAAGGTTGTAGAGATCAGAAGGTGCACTTTGATCTGGCACCTAAAGAGGAAGAATGTAAGGTTCACTTAAAATATTTAATATCATTCATACATCCGTAGCTTGGCTCAAATGAATCATGTCCCCCATCCTCAAACAATGCACCATAGGCGCATTGTTTGAGGATTTATACTTTTAAACCCCACCAGAATATGTACGTCTTCCAAAATAGGTTTACCCTAAATATAAAATGGGAGAGAGGGGAGATAAATACATTTAAAAATTAAAAAATACATTTTTACTCATGCCAAAAAAAAAAAAAAATTTAAAAATGACTAAATAACATTTTTTTCAAACGACATTAATTTTTGCTCTAGAATATCACCTTTTTCATAATGGAGGCTAAAAATGAACAAAATACAAGCGAAAATTTAAAAAGATAATTGTTGAAATATTTTTAAATACGGACTTTTAAAAATCGCATTAAAAAAACATCTGTTTTTTTTTTCTTGCGTTAAGCCCAGTATGCCTCGTTCATTTTTAAATTCGCTCATCGACGAATTGAATACTCACACGATTCTAATGTTTTATATTTTATATTATATTCTTGAATATAGACAGATAATTTCTGATAATTCTTGAATGTAGACAGATAACACACACACACACACATATATATTATTTTTATTTTAGATATAATTCCAAATTCATCTGACAGAATTTACTATGAAAACAAACACATTTTAAAGCATAATACTGCTTTTCCTTTTGGACTAAATCAAATTGTTAATAATCACAATATAGTTAACATGAAAGATCAATCATGCTTAAAGCATTGATTATGAAACACTTTCCAACTTCAATGCACTTTGATTTAAACATCTGTAAAATGCAATACATTCCTCGGTAATATTTTAAAACTTATCACAATACTACATTAATTTATTATATTTGAAAACTTAAACCTTCATCGAAAAAAATGAACTTCATTCAAATGATGGCATTGACATATAAATTACCTGGTTTAAACATCTCTAAAATGTGATATTTTCCTCGGTAATAATTTTAGAATTATCATAATACTACGATCATTTATTATATTTGAAAACTTCATCGAAAACAACTGACATTCATTCAAATGACGTCATAGAAAAATAACACGCCTGGCTTTCTCTAAAAAAGCAGCATTTCATTCGTAAATAATGTCCCATTCATGTCATTCATCAGAATACTATAATAATTTATTTTATTTAAAAATTAAGACCATGGAGCTACACGTAATAAAACTCTACGTAAAACTTCATCGAAAAAAAATCGTCCTTCTGCTTGTAAAATCAATGAATATTTGATTCATATCAGCTATGCAGACTCCATGAACTAAATGATTTTGTGTTAAAGAAATACAGCAATTCCAATACAACTCATTCTATATATTTTGCTGTTTACATTTTACATAGGTGAAAAATAGGCTTCGTTGTAGAAATAATCAAATTTGAATACGCATTTAAACTCAAATACGTAATTGCGTTGTTTCAGTAAGTAGATGCACAGAATTTATGCAAAAATAAAGTGATTTTAGGACGGATACAACACTCAATATGAATTAAAAAGAACTTTAAAAATCACGATTTTGAGACAAGATAGATGCCATATATCATTTTGAAGTGGGTCACGTGATATTTCCATATCATGGTCACGTGATCGCTTCATATAAGAGGTGTTATTATTATTTTAATTTTTATTTAAAAAACTACTGAATATATTTTGCTAAATTTTTTTTATATATTGTATGGAACAATTTGAATATTACCTAAAATTTTCGAAGCAATTTGTGAATTTTAAATCTGCTTAAAAAATGTTTGAAAAATTAGGTCCCATAGGGCTCAATGTATTTCAGTTTTTCAACCCGGGTTCAATCCAAAACTCATTGGGTGATATTATTCATTTATATTCCCATAGGTCCTACAGACCGTCTGAACAACATACTAAAATTTCATTTTGATTAAGTCATTTTTACGGCAGTTATCGTGCTAAGGGACAGACAGACAGACAGACAGAATGAACAAAGTCATAAACACTTTTCAACTTTGTTGTATAGTGTTAAAAATGATTTATTCAATGCTTCAATTAAAACTCCAACTGTATATACTTTGATGCAAACTCATACTCACAAAACCACACGCACTCAGAGGGAAACACACTAAAACAAACACTCACTTAACTTAGACTTCAAATCTCAACTAAATAATTTCAATATACTTTTTAACACTTTACAACATAGTTGAAAAGTGTTTATGACTTTGTTCATTCTGTCTGTCTGTCTGCCCGTTAGCACGATAACTGCCGTAAAAATGACTTTATCAAAATGAAATTTAATATGTTTTTCAGACGGATGTTTCAGTTAGAGTGGATGCAATATCCTCACAGACACACAGAAACACACACAGATACACCCTTACACACACAGACGTCTTCCTAAAAATAGATTTTTCGTATTCTAGAAATCCCAAAACGTGTAGATCCTTCGAAAATTCGAGTTCCGATCTTCAGCACGATTTCAATAATTTGAATACATACACACACATATTATCTGTGTATCTGTGTATTATCAGTGTATCTAAATTCCGTGCCTACGCAATTACAATAGTTGTGATTTTAAATGATCCCTGAACTTTTATTATTTCTTCAACGAAGCCTAATTTTAACTTATGCAGAATGCAAATATCTCAAGCGATTGTAAGATAAGTTACATAAGAATTGCAGAATTTTTTTCACACGAAATTATTTAGCTCTGGAGTCTGGAATACAAGTTATATGAATGAAATATTCATTGATTTTGCATAGAGAATCAGATGATTTGTATTTCGATACAGTTTTAAATATTTAAGTATAATAAATTACTGCAGTACTGTGATAATGTAAAATATATCACCACTGAATGTATCAGATTTTAGAAATTTTTAAATGAAATTGCATTTCAGTTGGAAAGTGTTTCATAATCAATGCTTATGCATGATTGATCTTTCTTGTTGAATCTAACTATAATTGGAAAAAACTAAAAAAACTGGGTATTTTCCATCAAAAAGCAAAATTTAAATAAACCTTATATTTCATTCATAGATCTTAATAAAATAAAATACTTCGGACACCTTGTTTTTGACCCTTTATTAACAAGAGCAAGACTGCTAGGTGTCCACCTTACACTTTCACACCAAAAAGAAAAAACCTACCAATCTTATTGTGTTATTAATTACACAAATCCTATATTTAATTCTATCAACTTTACACAAATTTTTGAAACATTCCAATCTTTTTTTCCCAATTAAAAATATTAATATAAAATAGCATATAAATATCCAATACCTTTAGGACGTAAAATATACAACTACAATCTTTCATCAAAAGAGTTGAACACTTCTGTATCTTGTTCATGTAATGAATCATGCTCTCTACCCTTTATTGGCCAACATAGTGGACATGTAATCACCGGAAATCTCAATTTAATTCAGGAACCTAATCTTAAACAATTTCTCAGCTATGGATCCAAATACAGACTACCACTACTATATAATAAAGAGAAAATAATACAAGCTTTTGACATTGATCTAGATAAATATATTTATAAAATATCAGGTAAATACCACTGATCTTTTGAAGCCTTTAAAAGCTGGCAAGTACAAGTCACCTGGCATGTAAAACAATTGATTCAGCAATTGCCTATACCAAAATATACACATAATTAGCAAGACTTCTTTAAAGAGATCAAATTACTCCAAGATAATTTTGTAATCACTTATGTTGATAAGGCATCAAGTAATTATGAGTTTTATTTGCAAAAAAATTTATTTAGATGAACTCAAGCTGCACACAACTTCATGCCTCAATTTCATTAACTCCTATAAACTCTAATATCACTATTATAAATAAACAAATTATTGCTTACTGTAAACTTTTTAAAAAAGAACACACAATCTTAATTTTCCTTACCTGATACTCATACCTAAATTCTGTAAATCACCCATTTCTTTTAGAACTGTTACTATAGGATTTAATTCATACACAAATGCTGCTGACAAACAACTTCTAATTATACTAAATCAAATTTATAATCCTTTTACTACACAACAAACACATATAATCAAAAATAGTTTAGAACTGATTAATAAACTAAAACAAGTTCCTTACATACATAAACATGCATAGTATTAAAACTTTTGATTTCAAAGACCTCTTTAATAACATTGATATTAAAGATTTATATAAAGTCATACTCAATTTATATAAACAATTTACTCAATCAAAAAACATCTCTTTTCCTAAATTCAAAACATTATTAAAATTCATTCTGTTCAAACAGTATATATCTCAAGGAAATTGCTTATAAAAATAAAATAAGGGAACACCACAGGGAGGAATCTCTTCCACAATACTGGCCAACCTTTATCTACATTTTTACGAAATTCAACCATATCATGTACAGATTTATTGATGATATAATTATTATTGAAATTACTTATGAAGTACCTATATTAAACTTTAATTTTTATCCACTTAATCTACAACTAATTGAAAATGTATATACATCAAACTGGGCCCATTATCTAGCTAGACGTTAATTTAAAAATTCAAAATGCAGACATATTAAAATTTAAAATATACGACAACACAGAAACTTATAACTTCAAAGTAAATAAACATCAACATTATTCATCCAATCTTTCAAAATCAGTATTTAAAAATATTATTAATAACCAGTTATTAAGAATAAAAATATGATGTGGGCAGCACATGACTTTCCTTATATAATGCAATGAATTTACTACTTTTACAGTTAAAAAAAAGTTATTCTTATAGTAGATACTCATATTCTTTCCAAGATATTGAATTTTCTTCAATGAGTCGTCATTTTCATTGATTTAGCGCTATTTTTATCCATTTGGCGAGATTTTCTTTAATTTGGCAAAATTTAAAAAAGTCGCCAAGTTAGCGAAATTCCGGTAAATTCGTCGCCAAAATCTCGCCAAGCGTTATGGACGGAGAAATAAGTTATTCTTACAACGGATAAATGACTATTGGTGTTCAAATACAAAAGTATTACTCAAAGTGTATTTTCTCGTGAATGGAATGAGTTAGATCCGCGAGAATGATATCACCAAATTTATCGTATGATATTACATATAAAAAGTGAACATGTTTCTTAACAGTTAATATTTTTTTTAATTTATGGGATTTCTTGATAAATTTAGTTTAAAAATATGTAATATCTCGAGAATGATAGCGTTATCGTGCGATAGCGTTTTAAAACAATAGGCTTCCAGTATTTACGGATTGTGACTTTTGTACCAAATTTCATTCGAATCGCTCCATTCGTTCGTGAGATATCCTCTCCACAGACTCACTGACACACACACACACACACACACACACATCACTTCAAAAATGTTTGATTCGTGATCAGGGATGCTTGAAACGTGCTCTCCCGTCGAAAACTCGAATTCGAATTTTCGACCCCGTCACAATACTTTTCTTATACATTATGTATATAAGGAAAGTAAAAATGTTAAGTACACCATGTTACAACAAAGAACATATTTTTAAATTCATCAACAACACTGTATAAAATACCTAACCGCCAAACCTTATTTTTTCATTTATTAAAACACATTTTAATTTTAAATTCAACACCTTGCTACAATTACAGCAACATATTGACAGATCATTCTCAAACAATTTTAAATAATTTTTCGTCTCCATGTTTCACTTCCCACAGCTGAAATCTTAGTATATAGAATGAACTGTAACCTGTTTTGAGTTAAAATGCTTAGTCAGTATCACGTAATCTGCTCTGTTAAGAAGCACAATGGGTAAATACATTTAAATTATTATATATTCTTATTCCTTTTTATTACATAGTATTCTCCTATAAATACTTAGCCACACGCTGGTATATTTGATTATATTTGATTTTTAGATTTAATTTCTTATATATCTGATCCATGTGCATTATTTCTGTAATATAATTTACAGTAATGCACACAGAAACGTAGCATCCGCTTTAACGAAACATGTATGACCCTTGATAACGTACATGATTTCGGAAATTCTTTCACTTTATGCAATTTATTCATTTAAAAGTTTTTTTTCGTGGAGGGGGGGGGGGGGGAGGAGCTAGAAAAGGCCTAGCTCATCGTTCAAAACAATGTTTCTGTTTGCAACTTTTCATCTTTAAACACATTTCTTGGGGGGGGGGGGGGGAGGATTAGTACATTAAGTACCTGCATTACATATATGATTTATATCAATACTTTTATCTTCACTCTTTAGCACATGTAATTCTTATTCCATTCCTTAACTTATATATGGAACAGGGAAAAAGGGGTATTGTATTTTATACCAATTTAGTACCTGTTTTATTTATAATGTTTTCTTATCATGTTTTTTTAAAATATTTAATATATAGTGCTTTCGATGCCACATTTACATTTCAGTCCATCTTCCTTTCACTTCTGCTTCACGGAACATTTTCTCTTAATGATCTATCTCAGTTATATATAATACAAGTAGAATAACAATTCTTCAATTGTAGTATATATATATATATATATATATACATATTATATATATAACCTATTATGAACAGCTGATTCCCTTGAAACTTTCGGACACGTGTGTTGCAAATGTTACACAGTGGGACAAGACGGCTCAAGGAGGAATAAACCTACCGTTATAAAATATTGTGTAGATGGAAAACTTGAAATAGATAGAATTTCCATTCTCTACGTTAGATCTTGAATGGTTAGAATTAAGATTTTCATAGTATTATTCCTATTTCAATGATAATTCCTGAACAATAATGGTAGTATTATATAGCATACGAGGGAGGGGGTGATTGATAATTTTGGACTATTATATGGATGGGTTTGGTATGGCAATAGATTTTATGAACACGGAAAAGGTAAATGTATGTATCGGCGTTACCAAGTCGAAAAAAGAAACTTTTGAAGGATTTATAAGAATAGCGAGTCATCTGAAAATTATACATCTTTATGATATATATATTGACACATATTAAATCTAAAAATGATACTTATTTTCATACAGTCACGTTGAAAGGAATTTAAAATTAGAATAGTACGCATTTTTTACCAATCATAAAATTTCGAACTTTGCTTGAGACATACGCAGAAGAAAATAAATTTTTAAGGACAAATATTCCTATCTCCATCCAGACCTCCCAATTATTTCCGTAAAATAGACGAGGGAAAAACACGCCGAAGGGAAAATCAAAAGCTCCTCGGGAGGAATTGTAAACTATTCCACTCATGTATGGCATGTTATAACAAGACCCTCTCTGGAGAAAATAAATGTACTTGATTCGTCTTGATTCAACTTCTGGAACCCTAAACAAGGCCATTTCTCAATGTCTCTGGAGACAGCATAAGACCTGAGTCTCTAGGAACGTAGCCATAAAAAGTGGTTGGGCTTATGGAAGATGAGAGTAGAAGTACAATTTCATTAGAGAAATAGAATTTTGAAAGAAGGTTTTGTATTCATTTATATGCTTGTAATGAAAATACAAGTAGAACTATTCCAATGAGAAATGCGATTTCGACGTTTAGCAAAAATGAGAAGTAACAAAAGACAGGGCACTCCCTGCTGACTAACAGACACACTTTTTCAATTTATGTTCATTACAAAAAGAAAACAAAATCTGAGAAAGTTTTTCGAAATTTGAAAATTTAAAATGTTCTCAATCATGATGGCTGCTGCTAGCTAAAATTTCACACACACACACACACACGCACACGCGCACACACGCACGCACACACACACACACACACACACACACACACACTGGCATAAGGAGATGATTAAAAGAAATAATCAGGTTTGGAGGTTTCCCCAGAATGAAAAGACGGAGCATTCACACGACCATAGACAATTTGAGCCCAAGAAGCGTGGACCTCGACGACTCCAAGATACTCAGGGTGAGAGGAGGGTCGGCAGATTTGCCGAGTCCAACACAGAAAGTTTGTCCAATTACACAAGCTACCAGAAGCAGAAATACTAACCGGAGGGTCACAGCAATTTGGCCTTTAAGTGTATATTGGCAGTCAATATACGCTATAGTTACAAAAGTATTTGGACACCATACCAAATTCGCCTATTGTACATTAAGAAACGACTCGTTTCAATAGGAGCTGAACTTTGTTCCAAATGTGAGGTTTGGGCGTTGAACGGGCTAGTCCAAAATTTTCATATCAGTTTTCACAAACCAATCCGCTTCGATTTTGAGAACGAGCTGGGATCGATTTCCATAAAAGCGGCACATTGGAGAAAATTCAACGAATTCAGTCCCATTAAGATGGAAGAAGGCATTCTGTTATCCACAATATGAGACATTAAAGTGCCTATATAATTTTGAGAATATACAGTAAGGTGATAAAATACGTTGGCACCCGTATTGGCGTGGCTCTGCAAGGCAATATTGATATGTTTCTAAATCTGATTGGGCACTTGCGAACGTATAGGTAAGTGAAGATATTCCGGTGCTTTCATTCTTCCTTCAAAGTTCTTCCTTTTAATTTAAATCCACACTACTTCATTTTGTTGCTTCTAACTAACAATGCAGATCATCTGCCTTGCAGGTCAAAAAGGAAATTCAAAAAAGTCCCATCCGTAGCCTAACAAAAGTTGCAACCCCTCGTAAAATACACAATCATGTAAAGCTCGCAATTATTGTATCAAAAGCTCTCTTTTCCAAGACAGCCGACTCCCTCAGCCTGACACGGACCTCCCCTATGAATCTCACGTTCGAAATGGACAACCTGAGAAGCGATTCACGACTTGCACGAGTCTAGGTCGGCGAAGTTCACGTTCAAATTGCACCTCGGCAGGTAAATCACGTCTATAAGAACGCGTTAAACTGTCTCAGCGATGGCGGGTTTCATTTAATATTCCAGCTTTGTGAAGATTGCTGTAGAGTTGGAATCCTCTCATCAAAGAACACAGTCTCCCTGGCATTTCTAAATACAGTACCTTGCTAACATTAAAATTATAAAATCCAGGTTGTACCGGATAAGTATTCAATTTTTATGTTCATAGCCCTACTAGAAATGGGTCCCGAGCTTGAAAATGGTACTATTTCTTTGTATTGTGGAGTTATTAACTTCTACTATTAATTAACTTCTACTATTAACTACTATTGAGAAAGGTAATTGACGAATGGTTGCCTTATTCCCGAATGTTAAAATTAACAACACTTGCATACTCTGGAATCTAATGTTCACGATGCTCTTCGTCAGCAACAATGCACATCTGAATTCGAGAAAGAATAAGACCGCGATTTGACAAGCATCGTAGCTGTCACTCTGTTCCAAGCCCTAGTGATACAACTTGAGACATTTACTGCTTTTCACATACGTATTTTGTTCGTTTTTGGTGTCATTTCCTATTCATTAGAAAATACTTTTTTACGACTTTCTTATTAGTTTTTATCTTCTGTCTCTCTTTGTTTCCGAGTTCGTTATTCTCACGTTTTAAATTTTCCAACAGAGGTGATGCAATTCCTTTTATTGGATCGATCATGGTCACCTTACAATAGAGGTAGGTCTAATAAGTATACTCGTGGACCTTTCCATACAAAGTTATTGGAGTGACTTTTCTAGGGACTCTATACATCGGAAAAGAAGTTTGGTGAGCTTTTACAGAGGAGGAAGGCCCTGGTGTGCTAAATATATCCTAAGTGTAGGTGTATCTATAGCAATTTAAAGCAGAAAGTTGATAAGTTTTGATTGCCTAAAGTTGTTCAAGTGCACGTTACATAAACAAGATCCATAGTCTAAATTTATTCAGAAGCAACAATCTCAAAATATTGTCAAAAGAGAGAAAAAGAGGTGCGGTCACTATTTATTAACTTTACACGACTAAACTCGACCCAAACTGGACAAAACCGGTCTCAAAAGGTATAACAGGATTGCCTTAAAGTTATTTCATCGCCATACTCATGCGATGAAATAACCTTCTCATGTGACTTCATTATGTAGGTGTAGCTGCAAATTTAATTTCTGGTTTACTGTAATACTTGATTTCAGCTTATCGTCACGATGCTTAATAAGTGCTTTATGATTAATTTATTGATTTCAATTTACTTTTTTAATTTATTCTTAACAGGGAAGCCCATTTTCGCCAAGAAATTGATAGTAGATATAGGATTCTTGCTTTATATTTACATGTAAAAAGTAGGAGAATATAGGTTTGTTTCTTTTCCAACCATGTATATAGTTAAGTAGGGCAATAATAAGATCTGATGTGATCAGCACAAAACTTTCCTTACATAAACATATTGTAGTTCTTTCAGTAATACAAAATCCACCACACAATGTTTGCAACGTTGAAAAGTACTCCGGCATTGTACGCTTTTCTGAATGAAAACATGTCAAATTATTAAGTACCTGAATATTTTATATTTAGCGAAAATATAGCTTGACAAATGGAAATAAAGTTAACATCTGCTAAGCAATAGACTATTATATTGAAATATGTTAATTATTTGTTCATGAATTTGGCGTCATTTTTGCTAATTTGACACCTTATTAAAAAAAGTTGCCAACTTTTCGATGTTTCATCCAATAAGTTTCCAAGGTTGCCAGATAAATCGCCAAGTGTTATATATTGGCTGATAATCATTTTTATGTAATTTTTTCGATAAATTTATTTATGGAGAACGGCTCAAATTAACGTTCTAAAGTTTGTGTCATTAGTTTTAGAATAAAAAAATTACGTATAAAAATATTATTCATTTAACATTGTTGAATGTTCTGAAATTATTCTGTTTTTCTAAAAAATTCATTCGAAAATGAAGGCGTCTTTTGAATGTTCGATCGGGTTTCAAATCAATAGGGTTCCATTATTCACGGATCGCAATAAACGTATCAAATTACTTTCAAAACGATTCATTCGTATGTGAGATGTCGTATCCACAGACACACACACAAACATACATATACACGCATGCACACATTCACGTACAAACATATGTATACCAACGCACATTATCTTTAAAAAGTTCAATTCAATTTCAGGGATGCTTGAAAACGTGCTTTTTCGCTGAACACTTGAATTCGAATTTTCGACCCCGTCACAATACTTTCCCTATACATTACTATGTATGTAGTGAAAATAAAAAGGTATTCAAACGATTTGTACGGATTTAATTTTATTGTATCGAAATATACAAAAATCAGTAAATTTAGGTTCACACCCCATTTCAGAAAACAGCATGCAGGGACGGATTTCATGCTTATTATGTACTTGTCAGCATGGGATAGCTGATATACCTGCAATGGCAATAATAAGCGCCAAATCTCTCCATTGATGATGCTATTTACAATGGGAGCATGATTTCTTCTTTAGGAATCCAGTAAGTCAAAAAATAATGTATAAGAACCATGGTACTTTGTTTTTAACTTTGAATTGTACATTTGCCGATTTTCCAGATGACAACGTGTAAAACTATTTCAAAGTACACAATATTCGCGCAACTCTAAATAAACAATTATCAATATTGCTAGCATCCTCAATAAGCGATATAGTCTATATAATAAAATATTTTAATAATTAATTCACCAATTACGTGCCAGTTTCATTAAAAAACTCGCCAAATTGGCGACATTCCACCAAATTTGTCTCCAAAATCTCACCAAGTGTTATGGAAGGAGAAATAAGTTATAGCAGATAAATGACTATTGGCGTTCAAATACAAAAGTATTACCCAAAGTAATTCATGAATGGAACGAGCTAGATCTACCAGAATGATGGCGTTTTGATTTTTTGATCATTCTTTCAAAATTTCACTCGGAAAATTTAGGAGAGGGGGGTTCTGAATATTCGATTGCGTTTAAAAACGATAACCTTCCAGTATTCACGGATTGTAATTTTTGTACCCAATTTCGTTTGAATGGCTCCATTCGTTTGTGAGATATCGTCTCCACAGACTCACTGACACACGCACACACACACATCACATCACCTCAAAAACGTTTGATTCATGTTCAGGGATGCTTGAAACGTGCTCTCTCATCGAGAACTCGAACTCGAATTTTTGATCCCGTCACAATACTTTCCTTATACATTATACTATGTATATAAGGAAAGTAAAAATATTATTATATAAAATTAACTTCTCAAATAGAAAAATAAACTCCCTACTTTTACTTTCCCCAGATAAAATGTTCCCAACGTTTCCCGGGATTTTAACTGCAAATTCAAAAATCGGATGTGGGCAGCACATGACTTTTCTTACATTATGCAATGAATTGACTCCTTTTACAGTCGAAAAATAATGTATAAGATCCACGGTACTGTGTTTTTAACGTTGAATTGTACATTTGGAGGTTTTCCGGATGACAACGTGTAATACTATTTCAAAGTACCCAATTAACTTATATTTCACACAACTCTGAATAGACAATTATCAATATTGATAGCATCCTCAATAAGCGATAGAGGTCATATATTAAAATATTTTAATAATTAATTCATCAATTAGGCGCCATTTTCATCAACTTTGACAATATTTTCAACAATCTGGGGCGAAATATCACCAAAATGGCGATATCTCGGTAGATTATTAGCCAGTTCTCCAAATGTATCGCCAAGTGTTGCAGATAAATGGAGAGAAGAGCATTTCTTATATACTAGAATGTATACATGTCATACGACGAAATTAAAAAATTCGGTGTCATTTTTATCAATTTGGCGACATTTTGATCAATTTGGCACCATTTTCCTCACTTTCGCAACATTTCAAAAGTCGCCAAGATGGTGACATCCTGCGAAAATTTTCACTTAGAGTTACGAACGGACGGAGAAATGGAGAAATTTATCGCACAATATTACATATGAAAAGTTTTACAATAGTCATTTTATTTTTTTAATGTTATGTGATTTTATGATAAATTTATTAGAAAACCGTGTAATATCTGGAGAAAGGTTCATACTAGTGTTCTAATGTTTATGTCAATTGTTTTATAATGAAAAATTACATAAGAAATGGTTATTTACGTAACTCTATTGAAGGTTTTGACTTTTTGATGATTTTTTCAAAATTTCATTCGAAAATTTAATGGTGTTCTGAACATTCGATTGGGTTTAAAACAATAGATTTCCTGTGTTTACAGATTGTAATTTTTGTACCAAATTTTGTTTGAATCTCCATTCGTTCGTGAGATATCATCTCTATAGACTGACGGGGAGAGAGAGGGGGGAGGAGGGGAGGAGGGAGGGAGAGGGAAAGAGCTTCAAATACGTTCGATTTGTGTTCAGGGATGCTTGAAACATGCTCTCCTGTCGAAAACTCGAATTGGAATATTCGACCCCATCACAATACTTTCCTTATACATTATATTATGTATATAAGGAAAGTAAAAAAATGCAAACTAATGAATAAATACTACGCCGGAACGCACATTGAATTCCTAAGCGCGCGCGGTCAGTTTCCCCGTGTGTGAGTGGCCTTAGTTAGTAGAACAGCTCCCGAAAAAGCTGGATGAAGAAATGCTAGATTCATTAAAAAATTCATTATCTTACGAGCATTTCAATCATAATTTGGAACAATTAATACATTCAGTGAATACTTGAACCTTAATTATTTTAACGCAATCGAATGTTCGGATGATCTTCGCAATTTTTAATGAATTTAGAAGAAAAAAAATCGTTCCGGTCTTTTAATAATGATAAATAATAATTTCATACGTTATGTTTTATTGCAAAACGAATGACGTAAACTTCAGAGTGATAATATGAAGCGTTCTCGGGATATTACACTTGTTTCAAATACATTTATAAAACAAATTCATAAAATTGAAAGAAAGTATCAGATATCATCTAATATGTTCATTTTCCCTATGAGATATTACTCTACACACCTTTTAATATCATTCTCCGGGATCTATTGCGTTTCATTCACGAGAGAAAATACTTTTTGTAATAGTTTCTTTAGTTAGGACGCGCCCAATAATTCGTCAGCAGTCATTCAGTATTTCAAGGCATTTTTATTTTTGTACGAGAAGGCAAAACTAAATATTTATGTGATGTTAGTATATAATAATATGTGTTATATTTATGTGATGTTCGTTCAGTGCCACAAACATTGTACTATGGATCTACACCATTATTTCATTGTGAAAGAAGAAACGTATTGTAATATGTAGAGAAAGTCATGTTCTGCGACATTAGATTTTTTTAAACACAATTTACTTTTCTTCTCCATTTTACACCCAATGTGTTCTGGAGCACGCTGTTGTGTAAATATAGTATATTCTAAACAGAAATTATAATTTTTCACATCACACTACAATACTCGTTTCTGCACTATACATTGTAAAGAAGGTAAAAATCTGTATGTAGATTGTAGACACAAAAATATGTTTTGAAAGCCTTTATGACAGCCCGATCTGTGATTATTCTGCCGCTGCTAAAACATTATTACTTTTTTTCAATGTCAATTCTCTCCAAAATTATAATTTTGTGTGTTATTTACATATGAATAACATCTTATTTAAAAAAATACAGTTTGCAGGTTTTTTTTTTGTCCATTCCTATTCATTAGAAAATACTTTTCTATAACTCTGTAGTTGACTTTTTTTTCTATCTCTCTTTATTTCCGAGTTCGTTATTCTCACTTTTTAAATTTTTGCACCAGAGGGGATACAATCCCTTTTATTCGATCGACCATGGTCACTTTACAATACTCGTCGACATTTCCTGACAAAGTTTTTAGAGTGACTACCCTATCTATACATCGGAAAAAAGGTTTTTACAGAGGGAGAGGGTTCTAGTGTTCTAAATATATCTTAGGAGAAAACATGTAGGTCGATTTTATGACACTTGTTTGTCTAGATTGTTAGTCTGAATGGTATCTTGACAAACTTCCTCGCAAAAGATAAGATAACTATTTTATCTGATGCGTGCTTTTAATGAGTGAATTTACCGAGGCTACTTACGTCTACAACGAATTATCTTACTAGGACAAATATATGGATATCAAACCATGGAGTTAGAAGAAAAGAGATAAAATGCCATAATGCTTTGACAATTATATCTAGGTGCCAATAGCGTTAATAAAGGAGCAGCTCTTGTTAGCTGACACAACAGAAAGAAACAGTATTGAGTATATGTATTTTTGATTTATTTTAAATGAATAAATCCCTCATAATGAGTATAATTAACCGGTATTTTTTCATAGTTGTCAGATAGATTACAGAATATATAGGAAGTTAAAAATAAATGGAAAGGTAAAAATAATTTCGAATACGTGGGAATATTTTTGATTATTTCAGTTCTACTTTGCATTGCGCTCATCATTTAATTTTACAAAATGGACAGTTTAAATAAATATTTTCGCCCTAGAAATGCATACAATGCAGGACTACCTAACTTATCCCAGCGCCACCTGAATAAAATTTTTGACTGGAGCCTAACATGGCAGTACTAAAGGTCTTCACAATCCGATCGAAAACGCACAGTTTTCCTGGCCCACTTTACCAAAGCAAAATTTCTTGGAGTTCTAAAACCTGAAATGCAACAATTTTCACTTTTCCTCGAAACTTAGTATGTGTAAAAGGGGAAATTTCAAGAGCGGGATGAACTTACCACAACAGCCCGAAATGCAGGTGGACCCAAAGCTGCAAAGGAGCAAGAAGGAAAAAAAATATCATTACGAAACCTAAAAAATGGAATGCTTTCACTAAAATTATTTTTCTCATAATGAATTTTCGCCATGTTTTTATTTTCCGTAATATGGGAAAGTATTGTTGACAGAAAGTCGAAAATTCAAATTCGAGTTTTCGATAAAGGAGCAAGTTTTAAACATTCCTGAAATCAAATTAACGTTTATGAGGTAATATCTATGTATATGTATGTGCTTGTATGCATATTAGTGTGTGTATGTGTGACAGTGAGTATGTGAAAGCAATATCTCAAGAACGAATGGAACTATTTAAAAAAAAAAAAAAACCGGTATGATTATTACAATCAGTGAATACTGTAACCCTATTGATTTTAAAGGCGATCGAATGTTCGGCCGACTCCCCGATTTCTGATGAAATTTTGATTAAATCAGCATAGACCTTTATTAAATAAATAATCATTTCTTACATAAGTAATGATTAGAAAACGAATGGCACAATCTTTTGAAAACTAAACCGTTCTTGAGATATAGCACGTTTTAGGATAAATTTTTAAAAAATGTTACGTAAAGTTAAAATAAGTAGGAAGTATCCTTAAACGGATTGACATGGGTGATAAAGTTTTCAACATTTTGTTAACTTGACGACTTTTTAACAAAATGGGTCCCCAATTGACAAAAATGTCGCCCAAATTAGAAAAAATGACGCCTAACTGAAGAAAAAAACGCTAACATGTATAAAAATTCCATATCTTGGAAGGTTGAATTTATTTAATAATTACTGTCAATTTATAGAAACTGTTATTTTTATTTGTGAACACAGTGCGTTTCACTGCTTGTGAGCCTGGTACATTTTATTAAGGGGGGAGGGGGTCAAAGGAATCGTAAATTAAATGCATTTTGCAAGAGATTATATAGTAATTATGTTTCGATAGAAAGTTGCGTAAAATCATTGGGATATGGATTTCATACATCATTAATTTACTGGGAAAGAAGTGAAGTCATTGTATTATGCAGGGAAAGTCATGTGCTACCCACATCAGATATTTTGTACCACCTAGAAAAATTCTTAAGTATTCCATTGAAAAACTTTGATAGTTTTTTTATACAGATTTTGAACTGTTGCAAAAAAAGCCGTTGCAATGCATCTCCGTCTTGCCCACACTAACTGAAACTATCGCCAAAGAATGAGTTTTCATCGGTATGGTTTTTAAAATTTGTCATCGTGAACTTTCATTCCTTCTCTCTGAAAAACTGGAATTGTTTTCGTTGTCGCTTTAGTTGTTAATTTGAGGGTGGGGGTGGGGGGGGGGGGGGGTACCTGAGGCCCTTTTTCATATCTTCATTTTTCTCTATCTTAGTGACTCTTGCTTTGATTTTCATACAATTTTCGCATTGTATGTTTTATTCTGCAGTGGATCCACTCGACCTGCTCACGCTAAACTTCCACTTTTGGACTTTGCGACATTTGAGCATGCGCAAGAAAGGAGGCGGTGAGAAGAGGAGAGGACCGGGAAGCGTGCGGAAAAGGGGTATGCGACAGGGGAATGGAGACCAATTTTAAAACATTAGCTTGCATTTATTTTAGAACTGTGTTGGAAGGGGCGGTTACCCGGGGGACCTTTTTCTCAATCTTCGTTTTAATTTCTCTTAGCAACTCTTGTACTGAATTCAATGCAATTTTGACGTTATATTTTTTACTCCGTAATGGATCGACGCTAAACTCACTTTGCGATCGTACAAAAATGGGACGGTGGAATCTACTGTTGTTACTTTGTGAATTTTGCGCCCACTGAGCGGTCGCAGAACTTGCTGAAAAACTAATTGCTGTAAAAGCGGATTGCTATATTGAGTGACTTCTAGCGGACAAAACCCTTTAGTAGGAATCTTATAAAATTACTTTTTTATTACAATTTATAAGTATTTTTTTATAAAGCAAATTACACCATTTAGAAGAACGTTAAAACTTACCGTTTTCGAAATATTGTGCATTTTTTAGCTGAAGTGAAAAAATTCATAAAATTTAAATGTATTCACTGTTCTCGAATGTGTAAACACTTTGTAAATACAGATCATCAGAAAAAAAAATGTGCATCACTCTATTTGGTGTTCGGATAGTTCACATAAATTTGTTATCGCTAACTAGTTTCCACAAACGTACGTAAACCTATCTTAAAATACAATTGAAAATAAAATGAGCCTTCCTGACCCAACCTCTAACTTCTATAATCTTTTCATACGAAGGGCCCCTTTTCAGGTGGTCCCCCACAGAGTCTAACCGGACTCAGTGCTAATTCAGGGTCATTATCACTTGAATGGGTTTTCCCAGGCAAGGTTCCTCATTGCAATCATTGCTCTTTACCTGTCCATGACACGGAACTCTGTGACAAGATGCATGTGCGGTACTTCATCAAACTAATCCGCTGAGATTCTGCGTTGATTTAGATTTATAAGGTATGCGCGTATATATTTTTTTTTAATTCAATTAACGTGGCAACAACAGATCGAATACCAGGTTATTGGTAAGAAATATTTTTCTTGAGCTTGTTGATTATCAATAAGTAAAATGCACTTTGAGCGAAGGATGAGGAAAACTTAAACAACGTATAGAAGTAAAATAACACAATAATGCAGTATACAGCTGTTTTGTGCCCCTTCTACAGTGCAAGATAATCAACAAACCCGATATCCAAAAAGGAATAGGCCAAAATGGAATGGGCCAAGGGTCCCTAAGAGGAATGAGCCAAGGGGAATGAGCCAAGGGGAATGAGCCAAGGGGAATGAACCAAGGGGAATGAACCAAGGGGAATGAGGAATGAGCAATGAGGAATGAGCAATGAGGAATGAGCAATGAGCAAAGGGGAATGAGCCAAGAGGAATGAGCCAAGAGGAATGAGCCAAGAGGAATAGGAATGAGTCAAGAAAGATGAGCCAAGATGATTGAGCCAAGAGGAATAAGAATGAGTCAAGAGGAATGAGGAATGAGCAAAGAGGAATAGGAATGAGTCAAGAGGATTGAGGAATGAGCCAAGAGGAATGGGAATGAGTCAAGAAGAATAGGAATGAGTCAAGAGGAATGAGTCAAGAGGAATGAGCCAAGTGGAATGAAGTATGAGCCATGAGGAATGCGGAATAAGCCCATTCCTCGTTTAAATGGGTTTGCTAGTTCTCTTGCACTGACAAAGGGGATCCATCGTATTCCCGAAACAGCTGCATGCTGCATTATTGTGCTATTTGTGCTTATATGCATTGCTCAAGTTTCCCTTATTGTTGACTAATAGTATCCCCGTTATTCGGAGTATATAATATAAAGAAATTCAAAATTTAAGATCATGTGCAAATTCCTATAGTATACTAAATGACATTGTTAATCAAAGTATATTATATTAAAATATTTAATTGAATGCTCCTAAAAATGAGTTTAAGAATCTCTGTTCTCGCTATACAGAATTATCTTCACGGGCAGATCTGCAGAATGAAACATCCTGATTTGTAAACAAACAAAAAAATATTAAGTTGAACCAATATTTGCAAAATAAAAGAGTGTATGAGATCCGTACTATTTATATTCGCGAATATTAGAAGATATACCCGTGTATAAGTAGACGATTATCCATACTACATATCGAGTTTCTAAAATCTTTGCCGAAATAAAACAGATGACGTAATAAATTGAAAATATCAATAATTCCGTAATCTTTAAACGTAAAGTCCCTAATTTATTCCGATATATGTCAAAATATATGTCAATATATCTGTACTATTTATATTCTCGTAGATTAAAAGATATACCTGCGCAATTGTAGGATTACCAGTATCACGTACAATATATATGAGTTTCAACAATAAATTTAAAACATCAATAATCCCTGATCAATAATCCCCGAAAATATCAACAATAATAATGTTTAAACGTGAAGACCGTAATGGATATAATCCAGCCAAAAATGCAATATCGATTAAATGTATTTTATATCTTTATTATTTAAATCGGAAAAGATTTAATAAAAATCGTCTGCTGCATAAACACATTTGATTTAAATCCATTGCTAAGCGACATGATATTTTCTTAATAAATTGGCAAAAAAATATCGTCTGCATAATGCTATCTCTATTGAAGGTTTAATGGTTCGTTTCTAATGGATACCTAGACAACCCCCTGTCTTAGAAACTCGAAACATAAACTCAATTTTAAGTGGAGCTATTTTAAGGTTACCTACAAAATTTCATTTAATTCGGTTCAGCCGTTCTCCCGTGATGATGAGATAAACAAACATATTTTCAATTTTATTTATATGGATTCTATTAAGAGATTCACACGGTCGAACCGTTTTATCCGTTTAGATAGCACCACAACCCAAAATCGACTTGGAAACATCTTTAAATATAGAACTCTATCCCGACTCTAAGACTCTCGAGTGTTTGTCCGACCGTAACCTTTTGCTTACGGGTGGGACAGCGTCCATCCCAAACGAAGAACCTCTCAAAAAGACAGGTATTTGATATACCCTATCCCAAACAGTTCGATCCCCCTTTGCAGGCATTGGCGTCCATTGAGATAGGGTATGGCAAATACCTGTCTTTTTGAGAGGTTCTTCTGGGATGGACGTAAGCAGAAGGTTAATCAAAGGTTTCCCAAACGTGTCAATTTCATAAAGTCGAGCAGTCGTTTGTGCTCAAAATTAAATGAAAATTTTTCCGTTTTGAAAATAATTCCCCATACATAGATCACATTTACAACAGTGTTTCATAAATTCTACTAAAATTCCTTAAATTATTTTTAGCATGGATCAAGTCCGGCCAGAGCAGTTTTTTTTTCAGCAGTGTCCAAGTGAGGATAGTTAGTTCTGACATCCAAATCTTTTTAAGATAAATACGGACTAAGAGGTCTGTAGCCAAGAGGAGGGGGCATCTAGGAAGGGTTACTCTCCCAAATAATTTCTTTGGAGTCTTTTCTAAATTTTTCAGAGTCAAAATGTCGCAAAAATTTGCACTGAACTGACTGGGTGACATATCAAAATGAACGAGCATTTCCAATATAGCTAAAATCTTCAGCTTCGAGACAAAAGGAAAAATCTAATATTTCGGAAATCTAAAGTGAAGAAGACGGTTCAAAACCACTTTTCAAAATGATTGAGTCATTTCACTCAAGTAATTCAATTTTAGTCAAATTCACCATAATACTCAATATTAATAGGCAGTATTTATACAGTAAATTTTTGTTTAGAAATCTGCATACTTTTGTAGATATGTGATAAAAGTTGGATAGTAGATTAGACACAGAGGTATGAATTGTTTCCTTTAGTACTGCCTCTAAAAGTGGAGTCTCGGAAGAATCATTTATGTCCATTTTTTCAAAACTGTATGCAATTTTCCAATTAGAAATTTTCCTTTTCCAATGAGCCATTTTTTTCTTTGTGCAATTTAGAGATATTTGAGATTTTGAGATATTTTATATCTCAGAAACATGTGGCCTACAGAGAAAAAATAGTAGTGACAAGTAAAAAATATTTCATGAAAATCTGAGTGAATGTCATTTCAAAAATTAGATTGAGTGATATGTCATAGAATGGCCGTGTAGTTTTTTGATTAACTCACTTTACCATCTGCTAAAAATATTAGTCATCAAAATACCACTATTTTTCTTTCACAGTCTGTTACACCACATTTTTAATTTCAATTGAAAAAAAAGTTCCCTGATGACTCTTGTGCCTCATGCCATAATACACAGTTAATGAAGACAGTAAAATTAATTTTATTAAAAATGTTTTAAAATAATAAAATTAATTAAATTTTAGTATAACTCAGACGTAGGTAATATGTACAGTGTACCTTTTTTCTGAAATATACATACTTTTATTGATATGTGGCAAAAAAAATTTAGTAGTATAAGGTGTACCCAATTGAAAAGGAGACTTTTGCTGTAGCGGCATCTAATGGCAGTGGGTTAATGTCGAGTGGCTAGAACGGGGTGAAACAGTTAACTCTCAGCGGTACTGCAACACGTTGCTGAGGCTTATACAGGCCATCAAAAACAAGCGCAGATGTAAGGTCTCGAGAGTTGATAGTGCTGCTGCAGGACAACGCTAAGCCACATGTGGCCAAGAAGACCCTGGATTTGCTGGAAAAATTTGGATGGGAAATCCTCAAACATCCTCCGTACAGCCCCGATATCTCCCCATGTGACTCCCATATCTTCGGCCCCTTAAAGAAAACACCGAAAGGTCAACGGTTCACCTGTGACAAGGAAGTGCAGAACAGCGTGGAAAACTGGATCCGTCAGCGACCCAGGAGTTTCTATGGTGAAGCCATTCAGTCTCTTCCTACGCTCTGGGCATTAATGGCAATGGTAATTATGTATAGGTGTCATGTCAATATTCTGCAATTAAAAAATTCTTTAGATAGAACCGTACTCTCCTTTTATACATCTTACAATATGTTGATTGGACACAAATATATCAATTTTTTTTCTCAAGTATTGCCTCCAAAGTCGGAGTCTGAAAAAAGTCATTTATGTACAATTTTCCAAAACTTTTACAGTTTATATCTCAGAAACTATGTAGCCGAGAGAGGGAAAATTTGTACATGGATTTATAACTCGATGGTAGTAGCAAGTAAAAAAAGTTTCATGAAAATCTGAGTGGGTGGGTGTCATGGTCTGGGTGAATGGACACCCACCAGCAAGATTCTTTCTCCCTTAAAAGAAAACCGTGTTCGTTGACCATTTCATTGTCTACCCCTTGATGAAGATCGAAAAAAGCCAAACTATAGTCCAAGAGTGGTGATTGTTGTGGACTCGCATAAGATAATACTAAATGCCTTGAGCTGCAGGCGTCTTTAGTTTAACCCTATGATACTGGCCTATCATATTTTGGCTCTGGGATCAAATCCCGGTATTGTTGATTTCGCATTCACGTTACAACATCCAAAGTGAGCACTTTCTTGCTCTATAGCATCATAAACCGATACATTAAACGCATCATGTAGAGAAATTAATGGGGTGTTTATATCGGATATTTTTAGGTGTCTGTGATGGATTTTTTACTTTTAAAATATGTTTACCTTTTAAATCTCTTTAGATAACAATGCATTGTTTACATCAACACTATCAATAACCATTCTTCTTTTAGTTCTTTGATCTTTAAGAAATGTTCTTTATATTTCAGGAATTCTTTTCGATGTAATGCACGTGCAGGAAAAATGATGGCATTTGCAGGACGCGATGTCGGAAAGGTGACTTTCAGCGTCTTTGATAAACTTCTTTCTTTTTTACGAAAACAAATCCTTTCGGGCAGACTTTTTAAACCCTCTCTATTTTCTGGTACATTTTTAACAGACTTACAATTCACGAACTGCTGACTGTTGAAATGAAATCCCCACAAATCTTCCAATCTAGCTGCAATTACACGGGATATTTCATAAAATGGCGATTCTTTAGAGCCTGTCTTTAATCTGCTACATTCTTGCATATAACACTTCATAATATCGTAATATGTTGGTAACACACGATTGTCTAAGTCATTACCATTCCCAAACACAGAGCACGAAACTTTAGATTTGGTTTTAAGTGATAGTGGCGCCCTATTTTCTCGTCCCCACGAAATTAGCAATTTAAATAAACAGTGTCTGGAATACCTGTTCATAACATTTCCCAGATATTCAACGAATGGGACTCTTGAAATGGCATCATACGGGTATCCTATGTTCCCCAAAACAAGATATTCGGGATGTTACTAGCACGCCCTTAAAATACCCTGAGGTGTTTAGATGATGATGGTATTAGAAGGAACACTTTAGTTATATGAACTTTAAATTCAATTTTAACTGACCGTGTGCCATTATCCCTAACTAGGTATCCTAAAAATTTCGGAACAAAAACACAAATACTCAGAACGAGCGTCTGTTGTCTTGTTTAAAATATTCTCGAGACATCCAATGAGGAAAACTTCCAAGATCTATTGCAATGACAGCTTAAAGATAGTCTTAACACGTCCTAGATATAAAATAGGACATTCGGAATGCTAATTGGACGTCCCGGAAATACCTTGAGCTATCTGGATGATAATGATAGAATTAGAAAGAATATTTTAGAGGTAATATGGTTTATCAATGAGGACTTTATTATTTCTTATTATATTTTCAAATTGCTCTTTAATGATGTGAGACAAACAACCAGAGAAGTTTTGTCGGTGTAGCTCTCGGCTCGAGATTAAGAGGTTGGACCATTGAGTCTTCCTTCAGTCAAGACTTTGGAGTGATCCTGATACATGAAATGAATATTACGAAACATGTGAGTGAGTATTAGGAAATACAACTGGATGAATTCTTGAAACGGAGAGACTTCGGTTTCAAATGAGGAGGTGAAAGATACGTTCTCTCACGGCTCGGATTGCTCAGTCTGTAGGAATTCTCTTGATATCGGGAGGAATTGAAGGTTCGATTCTTTCTCCAGGCCAAAATTTATAACGCAGTGGTTCCTTACTGCATATATGTTTCCGGAGAATTTTTTAGTTGATTCAGAAACGGAGAGGATGTTATCAGGCATATATGTCAACCCTCTAGATAACCATGACAACCATGAAGATAATCTTCAGACCTGAAATAATAGAAAATAATTATACACACTTTAAGTTGAATAATATCTTATCATGACAAATATTTTAGTTTACAGCACATAATCAGAGACAGATTTAGCATTTCACGGCCAACAATCTATATAATTGTTGGAATCATGCAATGCAGCAACCAGTACTAGATGACTTTTAGCGCTCATTAAGACAGAATAGGCATTAAGTGCATTTGCAGAAAAAAAACCTGCTATGTGCCATTTGATGTAAAATTCTTACCACACTATATCAATATTTAGTTGAAAATTAATTATCTAAGCTTGACTATATTACTATCATTGTTCTGCAAAATGATTCTATATTTTCTACAAAAAATAATATAACGTTCAAATACTTTCCTAAGAAAATCAGGAATAGGAAAATTAGGTGAATACAATTGTTTCGACGACGTTTTTAGCCCTCTTCATCAGGTCAGAAATTGTTTATTTTCTTATCAACCGCTAAGAAAGAACTGAAAGGTGGCAGGCAGAGAACCATCACAAAGATAGATATGGAACAGCCAAAGCCAGAATTTGCAGCGGAACACTGAAATAGGAGACCCCAATCACAAACATATCAACATTGGCCAATAAAGCGGCCTCATCCTCGCATTACACCAAGTGAAAGAATGGAACAGTAATGCTGCATTGATAGGAGATTCAAAATAAAACTGAGTTTTTTCTTTTGCTTTATAGGGCATTTTTTAATTTTTTAGTCTTTGAGGGATCATAAGTATTTTTATAAGGCATTTTCTAGTAATTTTTAGATCATGTGTTGATTAGTAAAACAATGAATTTTTATGGATACAAAAATTGTCCAAGACTAAATTATAGTTTTTAGAATATATTTGGTTTGGTTCCTTCATCTATTTCTTTAATAATTAAAATAAAAAAAAAATTAATTTTCTAGGTTTCTTTTTTTTTTTTTTCCTTTATAGGTCGTTTTTTAGTCAAAAATGCATTTTTATAGCGCATTTTCTAGCAATTTTTAGGTCATAAACGTCCTAGCCTTACGAACTATGTTTTCAATACTTTATGAGAAACTAAAATTATTCGGTTTCTTTTTTGCGGAACTTCAGACTCCACGAAATAAGAACTTTCCTTAATCAGAGTTTTCGAATATACTCAAAACATCCTCGCACCGAATGACAGCCCAAACAAAAAGTTAATGAAGCTAAATCTAATTAAAATCTCATTCAACTTAATTAAGGCACCTTCACCTTGTTAGAGTCTAATTAACTCCTTAATTAATAGCCAGTTTATAAGCGCTCTGTTTAAATTGGACGAAGATACCGTGTTTATAGGGTGACATGATGGTTAAGCCGAGAGACTTCGCGGCGGCGAAATTAATTGCAGTGTCTTAATCATTGGATTAGTTTTTCCCCAAACAATCTGTGAAAGATTTTATCAAAAACCAATAAAGATAATGCTTTATAGGCAAACTCAAGATTGCTTTTGACACTAGAGATAATATTTGATTAAGAAATCGCATCGCAAATTGCCACGCAAATATAATAACACAGAACAATCACGTTCTAGCAAAAATACTAAAGCAGTGGTGGTGCCACTTAGAGTGACAATAAAAAATATATATACAATATATAAGAATAAGAAATAAAGTGCAAAAAAATAATGATAGAGAAACAAAGTAAAACAGCGTTTACGCTTTAACCTGGATGTTCACACTGAAAAAGGAGACCCTAATGTTTTCGAAACGATCTTCATCCTATTACATAGGAAAAGTGTTGGTTTCCCCCTAAAGATTTCCCAATTCCAGATTTTATTAGATAAGCACGCTTTTAAATCGCAATTCTTAGTTGCATTCTGAATTTAGAAATAATTCTGTATCATTTTAAAATCATAGTAAAGGCCGATACACTCCATTGTTATCGATCGACAATCTTCACCAATGCCCCTCAACGTGTAGTACGCGTACCCCTTGGGGGTACGCGGTGGAATTTTGAAGGGTGCACCGTAAGAGTTCAGAAGACGAAAGATCTGGTAACAAAGCTAAGTTGGGAAAAAGAGGAACCATTCCACTGATTTCACAGTCAAATGTAAAATTTATAAATTTTATAACATTTTTGTGTTCATCGGTATATGTAATTTATCGTTAATTTTTTGTGTTTATCTATATATGTAATTTATGAATACACGATTTAATATGTTTTATTTTATTCTCATTATTATACTCTAGATTCATCTACCTATATAAGGGGTACACTAGGTACATACACATTTCCAGGGTGTACGTGACTTACTGATGTACACTATTAAAACGCGCATCACAATACTACAATAATTTATTATATTTGAAAACTTCATCGTAAACAAATGAACGTTATTCAAATAACGTCATCTAAATATAAATCGCCTGGCTCTCTATATAAAAACAGTGGATATTTCATTTATACACTTTTTTCCACTCCTTTCATTGATTAAAATTATCGCAATGCTACAATAATTTATTTTACTTAAAAACTTAACCATGGAGGTAAAAGTATGCTTAAAACTTCATCGAAAAACACAATACTATAGAATCGTCTGCGTCTCTATGTAAAATTAATGAATGTTTCATTCATATCAGCTATATTGCAGACTCCAGAGCAAAATAATTTTGCGTTAAAGAAATTCAGCAATTTTTATACAACTTATTTTACAGCTTGATATGTTTACATTCTCCGTGAAAATTAGGCTTCATTGTAGAAATAATCAAAGTTGGATCATCATTTAAACTCCAAAATATTGTAATTGCGTTGCGCAGTATATAGATGCACAGAATAAAATCAATAAAGCGGTTTTAAACGGATGCAACACTAAATATAAATTAACAAGAACGATAAATCATGCATAAAGCAATGATTATGAAGCCTATTTCAACTGAAATACAATTTTATTTAAACATCTCTAAAATACGATATATTCAGTGATGATATATTTTAAATTATGGCAGTACTAAAATAATTTATTATATTTGAAAACTGAAAACTTCATTGAAAAAAATGAAGTTCATTCAAATGATGTCATCGAAATATAAGTCGTCCGGCTCTCTATGTAAAAGCAATAAATATTTCATTCATATCACTTATTCCAGACTCCAGAGCTAAATACTTTTGCTTTAAAAAAATTCAGCAATTCTTATACAACTCATCTAACAATTACTTGTTTGCATTCTGTATCAATTGAAATCAGGCTTTGTTGTAGAAATAATCAAAGTTTGGTGATCATTTAAACTAAAAATATCGTAATTGCTTTGGCACCAAATACAGATTCACAGAAAATGCGTAAAAATAAAGCGGTTTTAGAAAGGATGCAACACTAAATTCAAGAAAGATCAATCATGCATAAAGCATTGATTATGAAACATTTTCCAATTGCAATGCAATTTTATTTAAACATCTCTAAAATGAGATACATTCAGCGGTGATATTTTTTAAATTATCACAATACTACAATAATTTATTATATTTGAAAACTTAAAACTTCTTCGAAAAAAAATGAACTTTATTCAAATGACGTCATTGAAATATAAATCGCCTGACTCTCTATGAAAAAACAGTAAATATTTCATTTAAACACTTTTTTCCATTCCTTTCATTTATCACAATGCTGCAATAATTTATTTTACTTAAAAACTTAAAGCCATGAAGGTAAAAGTAATTTAAGTCTATGCTTAAAACTTCATCGAAAAAGTCTGCAATAAAATCGTCTGCGTCTCTGTGTAAAATTAATGAAAATTTCATTCATATCAACTATATTGCAGACTCCAGAGCTAAATAATTTTGCATTAAAGAAATTCAGCAATTCTTATACAACTCATCTTGCAGTTTGATGTGTTTACATTCTCCATAAGTGAAAATTAAGCTTCGTTGCAGAAATAATCAAAGTTTGATGATCATTTAAACTCATTCTAATTGCGTTGTTTCAGAATATAGATGCACAGAAATTAAGTAAAAATAAAGCGGTTTTAGGACGGATACAACACTCAATATAAATTAAAAAGAACTTTAAAAATCACGATTTTGACACAAGATGGATGCCATATTTCATTTTGAAGTAAATCACGTGACCTCTTCATATTATACGAGTGTCATTATTATTTTAATTTTTAATTTTCAAAACTACCAAATATATTTTGCTGAAATTTTTTATATATATTTTTATGGGATAATTTGAATATTTTCTAAAACTTTCGAATCAATTTGTGAATTTTGAATTTGCTTAAAAAAATATTTGAAAAATGAGGTCCCATAGGGTTCAGTGGTATTTCAATTTTTCAGCCCGGGTTCAATCCAAAAGTAATTGGGTGATATTATTTATTTATATTCCAATAGGTTCCACAGATCGTTCGAACAACATACTAAAATTTCATTTTGGTATTTTTGCCATTTTTACGGCAGTTGTCGTGCGAACAGACGAAATGACCAAGTTCATAAGCACTTTACAACATAATTGAAAAGTGGTAAAAATGGAATCGATTTTTAATGACAATAAATAAAACTGCTATTTGTAAGAAAATAACTTACAACACTTTCTTGAAGAAAGCAGGCATATGCGTCATTTATGTGACTACAATTGTTTCGAGGGCATTATAACATTATACCGGTTGTTAACACCGCTAAAAATAAACTACGACAAGGCAGACAAAAATAAATTAAAAAAGAGCTAGAACAACTTAGCGAAAATTCGCTAGCGGGTGGTCATTGAAAAAACCATAAACATATCAACACATGCCGATAAAGTCTCCCCCTCCTCCTACACACGAACGCGAGAAAATCTGGCTCTGAAATCTTAAGAATGAAATCTTATCTTAACATGAAGTCTATAATAAAACAGGGAGAAAAATATATGAACCGTTAAATTATTGGTGAAAAACTGAATGAGTTTAGAGGGAGAAAAAAAGAACAGCACAATGACAGGGGAATGAGGTTATAATTAAGAAGCATATAACTAAAGGACTGGTTTCAAAAGTTAATTTCATCTATCAAACTACTATAAAATTAACAGTGGTTGAGATTAGGTCAAGAAAGAATATAAGACGGGAAGAAAGAAAAATGGGTTTTAGAAACTATATGGGCTAACTTCATCCACTAAAAGATTAGTATCCATCGATTAGTCTACTCAAAAATATCAGTGAACGAGCCTGAAATTAAGAAGAATGAGAGAAAAAAAAACTAGTTTGGGGCATGAACTAACTTTTAAAGTCAAAGATGAGTAGGGAATAGTAGGGGGTTCTGGCTCACGCGGTGCTATACTTTAACATGGGGAAATTGCGGTGCTAGTTCTCCCATGTTAAAGCATAGGCGCACCTCATGAGCAGGGGTGGAGCTTCCACCAGCACGTGACGTTCCATGATGTCAGTCAAAGGTTAGGATGGATCAGATGATTTTTTTTTTCTTTTTTTAAGTGTTAATGTTTTAAAAATTTCGTAAAGTTTTTTTTTTCCTATATTTTTTCGCAAATGTAAGTTTTCTACTTTTGTAATATTTTTTTTTTTTTTTAAAAATGTGATAATGGGAAAAATTAACATTTTGTTAAAATGTTCCAAAACCGTAAAAAAGTAACAAAAAATGTGGTAATGGGCAAAATTAACATTTTGCACCTTTTTTTTGAAAATGTTAATTTCTCTATGGGAATTAACATGGGTTTTCACACTTTTGTCATTTTTTTTCAAAAAATGTGGTAATGGGAAAAATTAACTTTTTGCACAAAATGTCTCAAAAACGTAAAAAAGTAACAAAAAATGTGGTAATGGGCAAAATTAACATTTTGCGATTTTTTTTCAAAATGCCAATTTCTCTATGGGAATTAACATGGGTTTTCTCACTTTTATAATTTTTTTACAAAAAAATGTGCGTTTTTACAAAAATGTCACTAAAAATGTGGTAATGGGCAAAATTAACATTTCGCACAAAATGTTGCAAAAACGTAAAAAAACAACAAAAATGTGTGTTTTTTACAAAAATATGATAAAAAAGCGTGTTTTCAAAGTAGCAGAATCGCGTGAATTGGGTGTATAGGAGGGGTGTGTTTCCCCAACCATTTCGGTCTTGGAGTTCAAATATTTCAATAAATATTCCCAAAATTAAATATTTTAAATAATCATAGATACCTGTTTTCAACAATCTAAATGGGATAAGGTCTCTTTCATAAATTAGGTGTTGTTAGAAATATATATATATTTTTTAAATTGTGGTCCCACCTCCACCCGGTGTATAGGATACACCGCCACAATTTCTATTTTTTTTTTTCTTTTTTCCTTTTTTTTTTTTTTCCTTCTTTCTCTTTTTCCTTTTTTTATTTTTTTATTTGATAATGACCGTATGCTAGGCTCTTGATACCATCCTTCAAGATATAACGCTTATCATCATAGGGGGATAAGCCCCTTTTAATTTGCTTTACAGTATACATCTGATGGTCTTTACTTGCAATTTTAAATTGTTCCACTCTACTATATCTTCGCCTTGTTAGGCAATTATAATATTCTTCATGATGGATGTATTTTTTTACAACATTCTTATTAACACCTTTAGCAGTCTTTTTATCCGTGAAGGGTGTTTTTAGGCTATACATTTTCGATCTTAGGCCTACAAATTCCACGGCAGGAGTTCCATTCAACTCGTCTTTCATTTTTCCAATCCTTTTTTTATTCTTATTGGAATGGAGTGGATGTGTTGGAGGATAATCCGAAAAGTCAAAATAGTCTTCATAACTTTCAAAATCTTTGTAAATATCCTCTGTTTCAATTTCATAGCACAGGGAATCGGTGTCTGTGAAAAGCAATTCGGCTCGGCTTCCATACATCTTCTTAATAAAATCATAATGAAACTCATACATAAGTGTTTTACTCAAGTCCAGTACTGAAAAACCTGCATAGATGGGTCTATTCAGTTTCAAATGAGTCTTATGCATATGAACTGCTATCAGATCTTCATTAAATATTTTGAAGGAGTGTAAGGCTGGTGATGCAAGTAATTTTTTCAGTCTCTTCTCAGTCTGTACTAGCTTAACATCCATTCTTTTTCTCAAATTTTCCATAGTTTTTCCAAACACTGCGTTATTCATAAGTTTGAACAGATCTTTTTCAAAGGAATTTTTTGCTTTCATTCTCTTCTCAGTGTTAAATTGTACATAGGGCTTCAACCAGGGCTCTTGCTTAAAAGTTAATACTCGATAGATTTTCACAAGTTTCATCCCTAACTTCATATACTGCTTTAAATTTCTATAATGCAGAACATATTTAACCTTATGATTCAAATTAGGTGTTAATTTGATCTGGTCCTTGCATATTTTCAAATTCATTTCTTCAGATAAATTCCGGCTATACTCCGAAATCAGAGATGGGGTGATATGAACTCTTTCGGGTGCTAGAGGATAATCATTATGCTTATCATGCAAATCATGGGGATAGTCTATATCCGCTTCGATAATATATCCCACAGGTGAGTCATCTTCAACAGCAAGTGAATCAAAGTTCTGAATGTCTTGAGAATCAAGCCATCTAAAATCCGATACAGGGAGTGCTTGGCTTAGAGCCCACCCATATAGATTATTAGCATCCAGGTACATTATATATTTGCTAGGTTTCGTAGAATCAAAATGTTCCAAATACTTGTTATTAGCCTGACTAAGGCGTTTACTAATAACACTAATACCGCCTCTTATACCTTCTTCTAAAAATAAGTACATATCAGGATCTGTAATCAGTTCTAATGATACTCCACTAGTCTTCAAGGCTGCATTCCAGGCAAGAGATGGCAATGTTAAACAGTGAGCAGCATCTATTCCATAATAATTCAATGTCAAATCACGGAAATTCTCAAAAATGTCCGCTAATAGAAGAATATCAGTTTTTATGTACAAGTCATGATACTCCCCCATATTCTTTATCTTTAAAGATGTCCAAACATGTTGAGCATAGGCATAGGCATCATCAGAGATCTCCTCTCGATTTAAATCATCAAAGAAGGCCTCTTTAGAGGGTAAGCTCGTTTCTTCAAACTTGGTAGCACAATCCATATAAGAATAGGGGTAAACACCCTTTCTAGTCACTAAATCCACTTGATCACTTGTAAAATGTTCTTGGGTGATACGAAACTGATTGGATTCCAAACTAGAACTTAGCTTCTCGATAGAGGCAGGTAAGAATTGAAGAGAATCTATAAACTGTAAACTTCCTAGGCTGAATGTGATATATTGCTGCATATTGCTACTGATGCATTCAATCCTCTTTCCTTTAAATTCACCGATCCCCTGCATAATTAAATGTCCATCATACCCCTTTAAATTATGAAACACAACGGGTATGCGTCGTCTTATCTTGTAATTCAGATTACAATTAGGATGGGCTGCACCTCTGTACTTGGAAGTTAAGTGGCAATGGTCTCTCACACGCTTTTCTTCTAAAGCCTTGTTACAAATATGGCAGAGAGTAGCATTTTCAAAGTTTTCACGATCTTCAGCAGTAAAATTCATTTTCATATTTCCTCTCAGTATTCTCTGAATCTCTTCTTCTTCTTGAATAAGGGCTTTCAAAAAATGATGAATCACATCTTCACCCCTATAGATAACAGGTCCTTTAAAGGTTTTTCCATCAGGCCCAATAATAATATAGGCAAAACCACAAGGAACATGATAAGATAAGATACTCTCATGTGAAACAGAAGGGATATTCTCACATAGTTCCACTTTCATTAGGAAAGACTCAAAGTCTGCGTATACCACAAATGGTACACGCATTTGCATGTAAATACTTTGAAATTTCAAAATCTTGTCATTGTCACTGGGAAACTCCACTCTCTGTAGGCCATATTGGCTACATAATTCAATATGCTTCTTTAAACAAGCTTCAGATGAAAATCGCTGTAAACAGTAGTCACAAAAATATTGCTTCTCTTTATGTTTTCTTATACTGTATAAAAGTTTGCTCATACTTCTAATACAACAGTAATGAGACTGCTCATCATTACTAATAAGCAGTAAATTACAGTGTTGTTCTCGTCTATTAGATGATATATAGAGCGGAAACACCTTCTTATCTTCATATCCAAAGACATTCAGGCTCACATTATTATTATTTCGCTCAAATAATTTAACTTGGTGTAAAGGAGTGGGAAACTCGATTCCATCCAGATTCAACTTGCATTCATGCTCGGTATATTTGCTGACACGAGATGCATTCTTATAAACTGGATAAAGTTCTGCTAAGATGGACCACATAAAACATTTCTGATCACTATTTTCCACATTAATAATAGCTTTCTTGGCTAATAGTTCTTTAGGTAGCGGTATATAGCTTGAAGCAGCCAGAGGATCATATGTCCCAACATCAATCATGAGTTCCTCGATTCTCTCTAAGACCCAACCGCTACCACGGCCTTCATAGGTTTCGAACGATGTTAACACTTTTGCAAAGGCAGTATCCATATTAGAATCCAAATCTTCTTCTGTAATGTTTTTCATACAAGAACTTCTGAAATAGTTTATACAGTATTCCTGTTCTCCTCCAGATCGGAAACGAGTAAAACGGCAACATACATTTATGTACCATATAATACTACGTTTCAAAGCAATTTCCTTTAGCACCACTTGTTTTATCTCAATTCTATGAGAATCCAAAAAGGTAAGTAAATCTTTTTCAGCATGACCAGCAATTTTATAAACAGTCACAGTACCGTTTAAAGCCTGTTTGCAGGGTTTCTTAGTCGCTTTCTTCTTCTTTTTATTCATACACGGAGCATCTAATCTTTTTCTTTTAGTGCCTCGCATAGGCTTATCACCATGAATTGACCGCTCATGAATCTTCTCATGACGTATCAGATCATCTTTTCTTACAAAAGCCGCCTTACACAATTCACATATGTAATCCTTCTTTCCATCATGAATCCTCATATGGCGCACTAAGCTTCGTTTTGCCATGAAGCTCTTCGTACAAGTCGAACACACCTGTAAAAAATAAAATGCAAGACTTTAGTATAAACACGCTATTCTCGGTAACAATGCAATACATTTCAGATGTATATATATATATATATATATATCATTACAGATGTATATAAAGTAATCGCTAACCCATTATACTATCCCCATTAGAAATAATAAAATTCCTGAATTAAAGAATATATCCATATACAAGACATTTCATGTAAAACCCCAATACATTTCATTAAATTCATAAAAACACTCATTAAAAAAAGTTGTTACGCATCATAAAAATACAAAGTTTAATAAAATGAGAGAATAAAATCACATTAAAACAAGTACTTACATGTCCAATCCTGTTCAAAGAGGGTGCATTACGCATAGGAACGTCAGTAACGGTAGGGATAGTACCTCCGATATTACTTTCTAAGGCAAACATACTCGCAGAAGAACTTGAAACGCGTCTTAACAGCACGAAACTCACAACAGAAATGATAAAATCGCTGCTTAAAGACCACCTACACCCATTCATAAAAAAAAATAGTTCTTGGTGTATCCTTCCGCCAAGATGACCCCAAGGTTATTCCTAAAGAGTTCTTCGTGTATCCATCCGCCAAGGTCATGTCAAGGTCACGTGATAGTTATATCACGGTTACCGTTAAACTTGCAACACACGAATGTAATTATGCACACATCCGATAAAAAATAAACAATTCATTCAACATCGCAATCGATTATATCCTTTTTAATAATTGTAATCGATATATTAAATAAATTCACATCTTTAAAAAATAATAGATTTTAATAAAATAATGAAAGAAAATCCCTTTGCGAAACCCCTTAAAACCTCCAATCCTTAAACAATACAGCAACGTGCAAACCTAAAAACCCCGAATAACATATACTACTCTCTCCTCCTCCCTCTCCGAGACACCAACACTCACTTCTCCACACGTTAAACGTAACCCATAGCAACCGGAATCCATAATAAAACATTCACCTTCACCCCCAACGTACATCCAAATACACAGTCATTCAACGTGAAACCCGTATTTTTACAGCAAAAATCACTTTACAGGGATTCATAGAACAAAAAAATCCTAAAAAATCAACAAATTCACCCAGAAACTAGCTAAAACCCTCAAATTACTTATAATTATCATCTACATATGCTATATAACCATTTATAACCTTAAAAAGGTGAGTATGCTAGTAGTAAAGAAAGGGGCGTTCTGCGGCAAAGGCGGAGCAATGCGGAGCGCGGAGCAAAATGGCCGCCATCATGAATTCCGTAATCCTGGACGGGGGTGTAAAAGGGGGAAAACTAAAAAAAAAGTGGGGGTAAAAATTTTGGAGAAACTTTTTGTCGGGTGGCAACGATGCCGTAGTCTTGTACGAGGGGTTGAGGGGGAAATAAATTTTTGGACGAGATTTTTTCTAAGTATGGGAGAAACTATTTTTCAGGGTGGCAACACCTCCGCCTCTGCGACGAAGGCGGAGCAGTGCCATCAGCGCCCCCTAGCGGCTAAAAGTGGAACTACCCAATACTTGGGAGATATTTCTAATTTTAAATATTGGAGTAATATTTGGGATTTTTTCTAAGTACGGTAGAAACTTTTTTCGAGGTGGCAACGCCTAGGGTTCTGCGACGAAGGCGGAGCAGTACCATCAGCGCCCCCTAGCGGTGAAAAGGGGTACTAATAGGGTAATTAGGAATTTTGTGAAAATTAATAAAAAATTGAGTTTTTAAAATTTTTTAAAAACTTTTTTAATTTTACCAAAATAATACATAGAGGTTACTTTCTGGAAATACTAAAAAATATTTATTTTTCCTTTCCAGAAACTATTTTAGGCGGCATTGCTCTAACCGCATTCTGGCGAACCCACCATTCTTTACTACTAGCATACTCACCTTTTTAAGGTTATAAATGGTTATATAGCATATGTAGATGATAATTATAAGTAATTTGAGGGTTTTAGCTAGTTTCTGGGTGAATTTGTTGATTTTTTAGG
Source organism: Amaurobius ferox (assembly GCA_951213105.1). Taxonomy (NCBI): domain Eukaryota; kingdom Metazoa; phylum Arthropoda; class Arachnida; order Araneae; family Amaurobiidae; genus Amaurobius; species Amaurobius ferox. The sequence continues at coordinate 4,122,719 of OX578138.1, forward strand.
ATTTTTTTGTTCTATGAATCCCTGTAAAGTGATTTTTGCTGTAAAAATACGGGTTTCACGTTGAATGACTGTGTATTTGGATGTACGTTGGGGGTGAAGGTGAATGTTTTATTATGGATTCCGGTTGCTATGGGTTACGTTTAACGTGTGGAGAAGTGAGTGTTGGTGTCTCGGAGAGGGAGGAGGAGAGAGTAGTATATGTTATTCGGGGTTTTTAGGTTTGCACGTTGCTGTATTGTTTAAGGATTGGAGGTTTTAAGGGGTTTCGCAAAGGGATTTTCTTTCATTATTTTATTAAAATCTATTATTTTTTAAAGATGTGAATTTATTTAATATATCGATTACAATTATTAAAAAGGATATAATCGATTGCGATGTTGAATGAATTGTTTATTTTTTATCGGATGTGTGCATAATTACATTCGTGTGTTGCAAGTTTAACGGTAACCGTGATATAACTATCACGTGACCTTGACATGACCTTGGCGGATGGATACACGAAGAACTCTTTAGGAATAACCTTGGGGTCATCTTGGCGGAAGGATACACCAAGAACTATTTTTTTTTATGAATGGGTGTAGGTGGTCTTTAAGCAGCGATTTTATCATTTCTGTTGTGAGTTTCGTGCTGTTAAGACGCGTTTCAAGTTCTTCTGCGAGTATGTTTGCCTTAGAAAGTAATATCGGAGGTACTATCCCTACCGTTACTGACGTTCCTATGCGTAATGCACCCTCTTTGAACAGGATTGGACATGTAAGTACTTGTTTTAATGTGATTTTATTCTCTCATTTTATTAAACTTTGTATTTTTATGATGCGTAACAACTTTTTTTAATGAGTGTTTTTATGAATTTAATGAAATGTATTGGGGTTTTACATGAAATGTCTTGTATATGGATATATTCTTTAATTCAGGAATTTTATTATTTCTAATGGGGATAGTATAATGGGTTAGCGATTACTTTATATACATCTGTAATGATATATATATATATATATATATACATCTGAAATGTATTGCATTGTTACCGAGAATAGCGTGTTTATACTAAAGTCTTGCATTTTATTTTTTACAGGTGTGTTCGACTTGTACGAAGAGCTTCATGGCAAAACGAAGCTTAGTGCGCCATATGAGGATTCATGATGGAAAGAAGGATTACATATGTGAATTGTGTAAGGCGGCTTTTGTAAGAAAAGATGATCTGATACGTCATGAGAAGATTCATGAGCGGTCAATTCATGGTGATAAGCCTATGCGAGGCACTAAAAGAAAAAGATTAGATGCTCCGTGTATGAATAAAAAGAAGAAGAAAGCGACTAAGAAACCCTGCAAACAGGCTTTAAACGGTACTGTGACTGTTTATAAAATTGCTGGTCATGCTGAAAAAGATTTACTTACCTTTTTGGATTCTCATAGAATTGAGATAAAACAAGTGGTGCTAAAGGAAATTGCTTTGAAACGTAGTATTATATGGTACATAAATGTATGTTGCCGTTTTACTCGTTTCCGATCTGGAGGAGAACAGGAATACTGTATAAACTATTTCAGAAGTTCTTGTATGAAAAACATTACAGAAGAAGATTTGGATTCTAATATGGATACTGCCTTTGCAAAAGTGTTAACATCGTTCGAAACCTATGAAGGCCGTGGTAGCGGTTGGGTCTTAGAGAGAATCGAGGAACTCATGATTGATGTTGGGACATATGATCCTCTGGCTGCTTCAAGCTATATACCGCTACCTAAAGAACTATTAGCCAAGAAAGCTATTATTAATGTGGAAAATAGTGATCAGAAATGTTTTATGTGGTCCATCTTAGCAGAACTTTATCCAGTTTATAAGAATGCATCTCGTGTCAGCAAATATACCGAGCATGAATGCAAGTTGAATCTGGATGGAATCGAGTTTCCCACTCCTTTACACCAAGTTAAATTATTTGAGCGAAATAATAATAATGTGAGCCTGAATGTCTTTGGATATGAAGATAAGAAGGTGTTTCCGCTCTATATATCATCTAATAGACGAGAACAACACTGTAATTTACTGCTTATTAGTAATGATGAGCAGTCTCATTACTGTTGTATTAGAAGTATGAGCAAACTTTTATACAGTATAAGAAAACATAAAGAGAAGCAATATTTTTGTGACTACTGTTTACAGCGATTTTCATCTGAAGCTTGTTTAAAGAAGCATATTGAATTATGTAGCCAATATGGCCTACAGAGAGTGGAGTTTCCCAGTGACAATGACAAGATTTTGAAATTTCAAAGTATTTACATGCAAATGCGTGTACCATTTGTGGTATACGCAGACTTTGAGTCTTTCCTAATGAAAGTGGAACTATGTGAGAATATCCCTTCTGTTTCACATGAGAGTATCTTATCTTATCATGTTCCTTGTGGTTTTGCCTATATTATTATTGGGCCTGATGGAAAAACCTTTAAAGGACCTGTTATCTATAGGGGTGAAGATGTGATTCATCATTTTTTGAAAGCCCTTATTCAAGAAGAAGAAGAGATTCAGAGAATACTGAGAGGAAATATGAAAATGAATTTTACTGCTGAAGATCGTGAAAACTTTGAAAATGCTACTCTCTGCCATATTTGTAACAAGGCTTTAGAAGAAAAGCGTGTGAGAGACCATTGCCACTTAACTTCCAAGTACAGAGGTGCAGCCCATCCTAATTGTAATCTGAATTACAAGATAAGACGACGCATACCCGTTGTGTTTCATAATTTAAAGGGGTATGATGGACATTTAATTATGCAGGGGATCGGTGAATTTAAAGGAAAGAGGATTGAATGCATCAGTAGCAATATGCAGCAATATATCACATTCAGCCTAGGAAGTTTACAGTTTATAGATTCTCTTCAATTCTTACCTGCCTCTATCGAGAAGCTAAGTTCTAGTTTGGAATCCAATCAGTTTCGTATCACCCAAGAACATTTTACAAGTGATCAAGTGGATTTAGTGACTAGAAAGGGTGTTTACCCCTATTCTTATATGGATTGTGCTACCAAGTTTGAAGAAACGAGCTTACCCTCTAAAGAGGCCTTCTTTGATGATTTAAATCGAGAGGAGATCTCTGATGATGCCTATGCCTATGCTCAACATGTTTGGACATCTTTAAAGATAAAGAATATGGGGGAGTATCATGACTTGTACATAAAAACTGATATTCTTCTATTAGCGGACATTTTTGAGAATTTCCGTGATTTGACATTGAATTATTATGGAATAGATGCTGCTCACTGTTTAACATTGCCATCTCTTGCCTGGAATGCAGCCTTGAAGACTAGTGGAGTATCATTAGAACTGATTACAGATCCTGATATGTACTTATTTTTAGAAGAAGGTATAAGAGGCGGTATTAGTGTTATTAGTAAACGCCTTAGTCAGGCTAATAACAAGTATTTGGAACATTTTGATTCTACGAAACCTAGCAAATATATAATGTACCTGGATGCTAATAATCTATATGGGTGGGCTCTAAGCCAAGCACTCCCTGTATCGGATTTTAGATGGCTTGATTCTCAAGACATTCAGAACTTTGATTCACTTGCTGTTGAAGATGACTCACCTGTGGGATATATTATCGAAGCGGATATAGACTATCCCCATGATTTGCATGATAAGCATAATGATTATCCTCTAGCACCCGAAAGAGTTCATATCACCCCATCTCTGATTTCGGAGTATAGCCGGAATTTATCTGAAGAAATGAATTTGAAAATATGCAAGGACCAGATCAAATTAACACCTAATTTGAATCATAAGGTTAAATATGTTCTGCATTATAGAAATTTAAAGCAGTATATGAAGTTAGGGATGAAACTTGTGAAAATCTATCGAGTATTAACTTTTAAGCAAGAGCCCTGGTTGAAGCCCTATGTACAATTTAACACTGAGAAGAGAATGAAAGCAAAAAATTCCTTTGAAAAAGATCTGTTCAAACTTATGAATAACGCAGTGTTTGGAAAAACTATGGAAAATTTGAGAAAAAGAATGGATGTTAAGCTAGTACAGACTGAGAAGAGACTGAAAAAATTACTTGCATCACCAGCCTTACACTCCTTCAAAATATTTAATGAAGATCTGATAGCAGTTCATATGCATAAGACTCATTTGAAACTGAATAGACCCATCTATGCAGGTTTTTCAGTACTGGACTTGAGTAAAACACTTATGTATGAGTTTCATTATGATTTTATTAAGAAGATGTATGGAAGCCGAGCCGAATTGCTTTTCACAGACACCGATTCCCTGTGCTATGAAATTGAAACAGAGGATATTTACAAAGATTTTGAAAGTTATGAAGACTATTTTGACTTTTCGGATTATCCTCCAACACATCCACTCCATTCCAATAAGAATAAAAAAAGGATTGGAAAAATGAAAGACGAGTTGAATGGAACTCCTGCCGTGGAATTTGTAGGCCTAAGATCGAAAATGTATAGCCTAAAAACACCCTTCACGGATAAAAAGACTGCTAAAGGTGTTAATAAGAATGTTGTAAAAAAATACATCCATCATGAAGAATATTATAATTGCCTAACAAGGCGAAGATATAGTAGAGTGGAACAATTTAAAATTGCAAGTAAAGACCATCAGATGTATACTGTAAAGCAAATTAAAAGGGGCTTATCCCCCTATGATGATAAGCGACATATCTTAAAGGATGGTATCAAGAGCCTAGCATACGGTCATTATCAAATTTAAATGACCAGACCATGCTAGATTGAATTGTGGCGGTGTATCCTATACACCGGGTGGAGGTGGGACCACAATTTAAAAAAATATATATATATTTCTAACAACACCTAATTTATGAAAGAGACCTTATCCCATTTAGATTGTTGGAAACAGGTATCTATGATTATTTAAAATATTTATGTTTAAAATTTTGAAATCGAAGGCCGAAATGGTTGAGGAAACACACCCCTTAAACCCCCGAGATTCTCGAGATCCCCATACACCCGATTCACGCGATTCTGCTACTTTGAAAACACCAATTCACGCGATTCTGCTACTTTGAAAACACGCTTTTTTATCATATTTTTGTAAAAAACACACATTTTTGTTGTTTTTTTACGTTTTTGCAACATTTTGTGCGAAATGTTAATTTTGCCCATTACCACATTTTTAGTGACATTTTTGTAAAAACGCACATTTTTTTGTAAAAAAATTATAAAAGTGAGAAAACCCATGTTAATTCCCATAGAGAAATTGGCATTTTGAAAAAAAATCGCAAAATGTTAATTTTGCCCATTACCACATTTTTTGTTACTTTTTTACGTTTTTGAGACATTTTGTGCAAAAAGTTAATTTTTCCCATTACCACATTTTTTGAAAAAAAATGACAAAAGTGTGAAAACCCATGTTAATTCCCATAGAGAAATTAACATTTTCAAAAAAAAGGTGCAAAATGTTAATTTTGCCCATTACCACATTTTTTGTTACTTTTTTACGGTTTTGGAACATTTTAACAAAATGTTAATTTTTCCCATTATCACATTTTTTAAAAAAAAAAAAATATTACAAAAGTAGAAAACTTACATTTGCGAAAAAATATAGGAAAAAAAAAACTTTACGAAATTTTTAAAACATTAACACTTAAAAAAAGAAAAAAAAAATCATCTGATCCATCCTAACCTTTGACTGACATCATGGAACGTCACGTGCTGGTGGAAGCTCCACCCCTGCTCATGAGGTGCGCCTATGCTTTAACATGGGAGAACTAGCACCGCAATTTCCCCATGTTAAAGTATAGCACCGCGTGAGCCAGAACCCCCTACTATTCCCTACTAAGATGTTATAAATAATACTTCTCTGGCTATGGAAACGTAAGAAACTGCATATTTATCAGTAACACGATTATCAGTGTTCTAATAAATAAAAACACGTAGTTAAAAAATAAATACAGAGGTAGTGTACAGAAACAACCGATTGAAGTGCTGCAGTAATTCCAGTTACTGTTTTTTTTCTTTTTTTATTCTCTTCTTAATCATTGACTTACCCCCCCTCCTCCCCCCTCTCCTCATGTTTCTTTACTTACATGGTTTTTTACAGTAAAGAGAAAGTATTGTTTTCACGAATGTTTTCGATTTCGAGATTTTGATATATGTTTTAGGACCTCCTGAACACGTTTCGACTATTTTTAAAGTGAATTCCGTCCGTTTGTCTGTCTGTAGTCAATTTCTTGTACACAATAGATGCCATAAATATTAATGGATTTTCACAAAACTTTATATTCGGCTTTAATAAAGAAAAATCTAGAACTAGATAGAATTTTTTGAAATTGGAGTGAAAACTTCGAAATTTATTCGCAATTTTGTATTTTGTTAATATGGCAGCATAGGACAAAATTTGACATAATTATGCATAAAAGGGGTTATTTATAGCTCAATAATCACGAGACTTAATAGTTTCAATTATTGTAGTGGAAAATAATTGCGATACAATTTTTGTGTTCGTGACGCTATTAACTCTTCTCGGGGATTGGGGGGGGGGGGGGGGGTGAGGGCGGCAAGTTTCCCTCTAGGGGTACATTATTGAACTTGGTACCAATCGAAATATTTTCGAGTCTTCTTAAAATGAAGGGTAACATATGTTATAATTGTGATCATTTTACAAGAAAAAAATCCAATTAAAAATGGATTTTTGTATGGAAAAGTTGAATTGAGTCACAATCCATTTCATTGTCGCTGCGAAAGAAGTCAATGTATTGCATTATGTAGGGAAAGTCATGTGCTGCCCATATACATTTTTTCTTTTATATTTTGTAGAAAATTTATATTTCAAAATATATTTATTCATGGGAGTTTATGAATCTAAAGCATTTTGTATTTCGCTAACACACTTCTAAGAATTTGATGTCGGATACATGGGATGTCTGACTTTGTTAATTCCTATAGGTTTCCAAAAGTACGATATAGCAAATTGTTTTTCTACCAGTGCAATAAACGACACATAAGTGCTGATGAGCTTTAATGTAAGCTAAATCGGTCCACTATTGTGTGTGCTACACTTAGAGTGCCATTGCTGGAGTATGAAGTTATATTGTGCATGGGAGAGACATGACACGGCTACCCATTTCTAAAAGAATGAAAAGAGACATGTATTTGGCAAGAGCCAGATATGATGATAGTGTTGAAGACCCAGGCCGTCCGACTCGTCCGAAGACTTGAGCAACTATTTGGGCGACCGGGCGATATGATGATAGTGTGAAAAAAGTTATGACTTTTGGGGAATGTTTTTAAAAAGAAATTGCTCGGTATTTATACAATAAGTTTGAAAGTTCATATGAACCTCAAACATGAAAGTCTCTAACAAACTGCGTTTCAATATAGAATCGAGCCATTTTAAACTTGTGAAACTTGCACAATAAAAAAAAAACATTTTAACAACTTTATCTTCTTTTGCAGCAGTTAGAGAATAATTGGTGTGTCTTTTTACTTTCTCATTTCATAATATTGAGAAAGTATTGTTTTCACGAAAATTTTCGATTTCAAGATTTGGATGCCAATACCTGTTTTAAGACCACTTGAACACGTTTTGACTACTTTTGGAGTGATGTCCGTCTGGTGTCTGTAGTCGATTTTTTTTGTATACAATAGCTGCTTTTCGAAGTTTATTTGAAATTTTATATTTTTTCGAATGGAAATATAGGACACAATTGGATATAATCATGCATAAAAGGATTTATGGATGGCTTAATGATCTCGAGATTTTATAGTTTTAATCAATGTTGTTAATATGCACGATACAAGATTTGTATTCGTGACGTCATTGCCCCCTTAGGAGGAGGGAGTAAGTAATCCCCCCCCCGGGGTACATTGTCAAATAGAGTATCCATCGAAAAATTTTGTCAAGCCCTCTAAACTATAGGCCAATAAACTATAATTTGAATCATTTGGATCAACGATACCGATTTTTCAAAAATTTTCTTATAACATTTGAATCCCCCCCCCTCCCCCTCCCCCCCAAAAAAAACCCACAAGCTATTTAAAAATAGATCGTCCTCGCGACTTGAAAGGGGTTATAATAGCGGTTTGTAGTAGCCAAAGTGATTGCCGTACCTTCTAAGTTATGGGTTGACCCTAAAGGCTAGAAAAATCTCAAATCACAAGAACAACATTTTAAACAATTACATATATCAAGTTCTTGCTGGCAAAAGTTTTTGAATTACTTAATTACTTTTGAATTACTGAATTGTATCAGGCCTAAAATGTATTTATTAATTTTAGAGTCACCTTCATATGTCAAAACGTTTAGTTTGACTCCCTAAAACCCTTTTTCACGGGTCGAATTTAAGTGTATATTTAAAACCACTTTCATCCGCCTTATTGGATGACAGCACAAAAAGTTAATGAAGCCAAATCCAATCAAAGTCTCATTTAACTTAATGAATGCAGTTCACTACGTTCGAGTTCAATTCAGTCCTTAATTAATAGCCCGTTTATTAGCACTCTATTTAAATTGGACGAAAACACAGTGTTTAAATGGACGCAATGGCAACACTATGGCGGTAGAATCAACGTCTCAACATCATAGTTGTGCCGGTTGGATTCGATTTAGTACACCAATTTATGAAATTTGTTTTAAAAAGTTAACAAAATAGAGGCAGAACCATGCTCGTACTGTTGTTATACGAATTCATTCTCCAATTTCAACAGAGGCGAGTTAGTATTTTCTGTTGTCGCACAAGAAGTCAGACACCTCGGTGATATGACTCAGAATGAGCTGGGGTGTGTCTGAACTCGACTTTCTCATTCCAGATTCCATTTCTAGTCGGGTTTTTTTCTTCAAATTTTACAAATTTTTTTTTGAAAAATCAGTATCTTGGGTCCAAATAATTACAATTATAGCTTGATATCCTTCACTTTAAAAGGCTTGAAAAAATATTTTGATTGATACCATACTTGATAACATTGTGAAGTACGTTAAGTACCCCCCCCCCCCTTCCCAGGGGAGGAAACTTGCCCCTGAGGGGAGATAATAACGTCCCGAACATAAAAATTGTATCACAGCTATTTCTTACAATATTGATTGAAACTATGAAGTCTCGTGATCCTAAATAAAACCTTTTATGTGAAATGTTGTTCTATACTGTAAATATTCACTCAAATATTCATTCTATGAATATTCACTCAAATATTCATTCATGGTCTGATGTGCGCCAAAATGTGCAAAACAGGTCCATTGATGCTGGTTGTTGCAGAATGATTCGATATCATTGGAAATAGCTCCACCGCAGATTTTATCTATAGTTTAAAATGGGTCTTGAATCACTTCGAATATCTGAATACTTAACAGAAAGCCATTGTTATAATGTCGAGTTGCAGTTCGCCCGACTTTAGCGACCCATTGGGCGAAATATCGTCAACGTAGCAAATTTTAGCGATTACTTCTCGAATACGTAGATGGGTTAAGAACTTAATGGGTTAACAGAAAACCATTGTTATAATTCGAGCGTCTGAGACACTTAACCTTGACGACGCATTTGGTAAAATGTCGTTAACCTTTCAAGTTTTAGAAATTTCTAGAATTTTGTAAATTGGATAAGAACTTCGCGAGTTAAGCTCTTTTTCTGGAACTTTCTACAAGGGGTATATAAGCGGATCATCGTTCCGTTGGATTGTTGACGTGATACCAGTAAAAGGGAATTGTGAATCGTCACGTCAGTGTCTTATCTTTTGTAAATGGGATGACAGTTTTATTGTACATGACAGTTGTTTTCTGACCTTGTAAGATAGCTAGAGATTTGCTATCTGTATATTTACGAATCAATTTACGCTTATTAGTGCTTAGATAAATAAGTTTGGATAAATAAGTCTATCTAAGACTTATTTATCCAGAGCTTCGGACTCATCCTTTTATACTGATAATACATCTACGATTCTTGGGGATACATTGTATTTAATACTCTGTGAATTTATTTGTAAAAACAATTGAACGCGTTATTTCAAGAAATTGATAATTAGGGGATCGTAATGATAACTCTGGTGAATGTGCGGAAATAGTTATTTTAATGATTTCGAGGTATACAAATGTTAGCAACGACTGCTGTCGATTGGCTTTAATATGAAACAGCTAATTGCATGAATGAGAAGGTTTTAGACATTAGTTACAGAAAAGGGAGTTTCGTATTGGAAGTCTTTCTTTCTATGGAAGCTGTGCCAGAGTTACGTTTACACACTGAACATACACTACTCGACACAGAAAATGCAACACCACGAAAGAGCGAATACAGTGTGATGATAATGGACACACACAGCTAAAGATGGCATATATAAATAAGGGATGCTAATTCCAGAAGGATAATGCAATACAGTAATGGCATAGACCGGGTGATCAGTAGGCAGTAGGATCACCTCTTGCGGCGAAACAAGCAACAACCTTTTGAGGAATAGAGGCAATAAGTGTGAGGATAGTTTCCTGAGGGATGGATGACCCTATGCCTTCAACCCTCCTCCACAGGCCGTCCTCTATTTAAGGCTGAGACAGGGCAGTCAAACGACAGCCAATCACGTCCGTCCCATACATTCTCAATGGGTGAGAGATTTGGAGGCTAAGGAAGCACCTGGATATCTTGCAAGGCTTGCTTGTTGATGGTTGTCGCGTGCGGTCACGCGTTATCTTGCTGAAAAATAGTATTTTGCAACCGCTGAAAGGTAGGGCAGTGCAACCGGCCGCAGCACCCCATCCACATGCGTCGTGCCGTCATTGTGCCTCTGATACGAACCAGAGGTGGCCTGTTATCGAAGCCGATGACACCCCAAACCATGATGCCGCGTTGTCGAGCAGCACGGCGTTCAACAGACGCAGCAGGTTTGGATCTGTTTTCACGTCTCCTCCAGACTCTCACACGACGACTGTCATTCGACAAACAGAACCGAGGCTCGCCGCTGAACACTACCCTGTCCCATTTAGTCGCATCCAAGAGGCTCGGGTCCGACACCATTGCAATCTCTTGCGTCGGTGTCTTGTCGTCAATGGCAGTGTTCGTAAAGGGCGGCTTGAGTGTAAGCCGTTTTCGACCCATCGTCGAGAAACTGGTATCGCTGATATTGGAACATCCATTTATCCTTACAAATTCTGCAGAATGTCGACGGTCGTCGTTTGTGGGGCCGCCACTACATGCCTCACAAATGCGTCGATCAACGTGTGCTGACGTACGTCTGGATGAACCTGTACCACTGCGACGATTCACATACCCTTCTTCAATCCATCTTCTCTATATCCATTGCACAGTAGACGCATCTACTCGTGTTTCAGCGGCGGTACGACCATCTAGCCGTATGCAGGCCTAAAATGAATCCTCTGGCACAATCGTTCCAATGTTGAAACGGACTTCGGCGTCGTAGTCAGGCATCTTTTCAACAACACGTATCTTATGAAACGAAAAACAGTTCGGAAAACGGGTTTCCGTAGGCGACAGACAGTCACAACCGTTGGCTCATTTGCAGCTTTCCTTTTTATCCCGCGCTCTCATCACGTGACACAGTTGCATTTCAGATCATTTGCATACATCTGCCAGCTACGTTTGTCTCACCATTTGTATAATTATATGGCCAAAGCTTCATGGTGTTGCATTTTCTATGTCGGGTAGTATATAAGTGTATTTGTGAGGGAAAAAAAATTGGAGTGTGGTTCAACTGGATTTTCTCATACCAGAATTCATTTTTTTTTCAAATTTGAAAACTCTGTATCGAGGGCCCTTCAGTTTAAAGGGTTTGAAAAATTCGATTAATACCATACTTGACAATGTACCTCCCATGTGTGTATGTGTGTGTGTGGGGGGGGGTAACTTGCCCTCAAGGAGATTAATGACGTCATGAACAAAAAAAAGTTGTATCACGGTTTTTCACTGTTAAAACTATTAAGTCTAGTGACCATTGAACCCTCTTATGCATGATTACGCCATATTTTGTCCACGATGCTATGTTAAAAAAATATAAAAGTTTTCGCTCGCATTTAAAAAATTCTATTTAGATCTAGATTTTTTTGATAATAAAACTGGATATAAAATTTCATGAAAATCCATTCAGATGTGTGGCCGATATCGTGTACACCAGAAACCGACCCCAGACCGATGGATCACTCCAAATACAGTCAAAACGTGTTAAGGAAGTCTTTAAACATATATTGGAAACATCAAAATCTCGAAATCGAAAATTTTCGTAAAAACAGTACTTTCTCAATACTACGTATGAGAAAGTAAAAAGGTATTGGTTGGCTGCGTCATTAGATCTTTCTTATCTTTGCCCGAGACACTTTTATGGAATAATTTATAATTAGGATCTTATACACAAAATCCAGATGTAACGAAGGCTGGCTGCCTTTTGCCGACTCTGCGGAGATCTCGGTACGCGGTATTTTTTAACGATCTTGTTGCATTAAAAATAAAAATTTTCTGATGGACCCAATGTGTCTGAGGGGGTCGTATAAAAATTTAAAAAGTGCCACTTTTTGAAAATGAATGGGATGACTATTTCATGAACGTAGTCTTATTTCAGCATTTTTGCAATTTACATTGCCCACTTATCTCTAACAGGTAAAGAATGAAAGCGCATTTCAATCTTTTTGGGACACCCTGTATAGTAGGGCTATGCAATACATTGTCGTACTTGGTATCAATCAAGACTTTTTCACGCCCTTTCAAATGGAGGGTAACATGCTATAAATGGGATCATTTGGAGAAACAATTCAGGTGTTTCAACTTTTTCTTGCAAAATTTGCAATAAAAATAAGTAAATAAATAAAAACAAACTACTACAGAATGGATTCTGGTATGAGAAGATCGAGTTGAGCCACACTACATTTTTTTTATCTAGTTCAGATTTTAAAAATGGCGCTCATTATATTTCAACGTGGTATACAATCAGTTCAAAATTGCGCAATGTTAAATATTCATGTTATATATATTTCAGAATTGTTTGGCTTTATAAGTTTTTAAAGATAATACAAACAAGCCAAAGAGTTGAGAACCAAACACAGTGATTAACTTATTCTTTATATGCTTGTAATAATAAATTTATTTGAAAAATGTACAATATCTCGAAAACGGTTCGTGCTAGCGTTCTAAAGTTTATGTCAATCGTTTTCTAATGAAAAATGACATAAGAAATGTCTATTTGCTTAACTTTATTAAAGGTTTTGATTTTCTGATGATTTTTTAAAAATTTCACTCGAAAATTTAGGGGGGTTCTGAACATTCGATTGTGTTTGAAACTAATGGACTTCCAGTATTTACGGATTGTAATTTTTGTGCCAAATTTCATTCGAATCGCTCCATTCGTTCATGAAATATCGTCTCCACACACACACACACACACACACACAAACACTCACACACACACTCACACACACACACACCTCAAAAATTTTCTATTCGTGATCAAGGATGCTTGAAACGTGTTCTCCCGCCAAATCTTGAATTTGAATGTTCGACCCTGTCCCAATACTTTCCTTATACATTATACTGTGTATATAAGGAAAGTAAATATGGAAAACAAAACATGAATGGGAAGTTTAGGCTAGCCGGCTGTAAAACCCTTTTAAACGTACACAAGCTTCACATAAATTAGATTTTATTAAAAAGGAAAATGAAAGTTTTATTTTAGTGGATTTAATGTTTCTCGAATCAAATTTTTTTGATATTAGGATTTATCTAGATGAGTTTAATTCTCACATCAGATACAGCATAAAACCTGCTGCTTCGCAGATTCAATACAAAAAAAAACAACATCCCATTTTGCTGCGATCTTATCCAAAATATCAAAAATCAAACAATAAGAAATAATAAAATGTTATTTTGGAATAATAATGTTTCAAGTCCAAAGATTATATATAATTTTTTTGTGAATAGATTAGTGTAGAAAAGTTTAATTGCATGATATATACAGGGTGTGAAGTAAAGTCCTTATAGGACCAGCAATTTTGAGATGGTTGATTATAAACACATACTTCCAATTAGAAAAAGTATGCATATGATGTTCAGATGTTCGATATGTCTTGGATTCGACAAGGGGCCGTATATTTATGAAATACGACATCGCAATTTTTATACGGTCCCCGGGTCCTACCATTGATATTTACAAAATTTAAGTCCTGTTTCTAACGAGTACACCAAAGCAAATTCCATGCTTCTAAGTGACATATTCGCTGAGATATCGCACAGTGAAACTTGGAGCATGTTGTAAGGGATCAGCTGAAAATTGAGAAACGTTGATTACATTGAATCTGAAAAGAGGTTGACAGATGTGTGTAGGTCCGTTTATGAGTGCTACTAATTGGAATAGTTCTTTTATTGCGCTGTTACGTGGTTTAAAGGTTTAAATTGGGATAAGGAAAGTAGCAACAAAAAAGCAGATCTTTATTTAACTTTGTGTATTTCATAGACGGTCCCGTAAATGAGCGGTTTTGCCGCCCAAACTTGGGTAGGTAATGTGGTGGAAGTCATGACATTTACCTTTACATATCTCAGCGAATATGTCACTTAGAAGCATGGAATTTATTTTGGTGTACTCGTTAGCTACAGGACTTCAATTTTGTAAATATCAATGGTAGGAACCGGGGACCGTATAAAAATTGCGATGTCGCATTTCATAACTATACGGCCCCTTGTCACATAATATTGCACTATCCATAGAAAAGGGTGCCATTGCCTCCGAAGAGGTTGGACTTCTACCTGTTGGTCCGCGGAAGGTATTTTATTTCCCTTCTACCACCCAAAGGAAAATCCAATGGAGAGGCTTTCCTCTATCCGCCACCTGAGGACGCGTCCTCTAGGGGTTACAGGCTCTCCCGAGACATTGGCAGAGACTGTGATCAATGCTTTTGAAGGAATCTAGACCACTACTCCACTACAATATTGCTTATCCATGGACACGCGAACAACAACAACGGCCCCTTGTCGAATACAAGACATATCGAACATCTATGCATCATATGCATACTTTTTCTAATTTGAAGTATGTATCTATAATCAACCATTTTAAAGTTGCCGGTCCTATAAGGACTTTACTTCACATCTTGTATAAGACATTTCCATTTATCGGAGTTTGGGAAAATACTAAACAAACTTTCCCTACCAAACTGGGCAGCGCAAATAAAAAGTTAATGAAGCCGAATCTAATTAAAGTCTCATTCAACTTAATTAAGATACATTCGCCTTGTGTGAGTTCAATTAACTCCTTAATTAATAGCCCGTTTATGAGCATGATAGACGAGGGTACCGCGTTTATAGGGTGACATGATGGTTAAGCCGTCGTGGTGGTAAAATTAATGGCTTGGTTATCTTCTGAAAAGTTGTTTTTTAATTCAACAAAAATAACCATTCATGGACAAATGGAGGATTAATTTTAACACTGAAGGCATTTCTATATATACGGAACGCAATGAAGTCAGAATTTTTTTTTTTATTTCCCCAACGTACACATGATTATGTTACTTAGCGTATACAAAACGCCATTGAATTTTTTTTTATCGTAAAATGCTTCAAATGTAAGCTGCATGCAAGAAAGGAATGTACAATTTTATTGTAAGATCATTTTGGTAGTAAAGCTTTTCTAACAGCCATGCAGGACTTAGCAAGTAAAGAGCAAATTCATTTTGTTACGTGGTAGGATAAAAGTAGTATGTGTCCAACGTTGACCTGTATGACTTCCTAAAAGATTACAAATTTATAATTTATATATTCATTTAAAGATTAACACTATTATGGGGAAACAATAACAAAATGATGATATGGGCAGCACATGACTTTTCTCATAAAAGAATGTGTAAGATGCTTAGAACAATTATTTTAAAGTTAAATTGTACATTTGGCGTTTTTTTTTTTTAAGGCTAATTCCTCCATTTGATGTCGTTTTCGTTAAATTTTTGCAATTTTAATGATAATTTCGTCCATCTGGGCGAAATAACGCCAAGTTGGCGATATTTTGATAAATTAGTCACTAATTTCACCGCCAAGCTTTACTGACAAACGGGGAGAAGATCATTTCTCATATACTAGAAAGTATGCCCGTCATATGATGGAATTCAAAATCTGCAAAATGTTACCTCCCATTTGGCGTCATTTTTATCAATTTGGCGACACTTGCAGCATCCCGCCAAATTTTTTGCCAAACGTCACGGACGGACGAACAGAGAAATGGCTTTTTCTTATAGTAGATTCTTATATTCTTTCTAAGATATTGAATTTTCATCAATTTGGTGACATTTTCGCTAATTTTTGTGATATTTTGTTCAATTTTGAGATATTTTAAAAATCTCGCAAAGATTTTTGCCATGTGAGACGGTTGAATAGTTTTTGATTTGGTATCCTTTTGATCAATTTGGAAACATTTTTATCGATTTGCCAACATTGTTGTTAATTTAGAGATATGTTAATCAATTTGACGACATTTTAAAATTTCGCCAAGTGGGACGATTGGATTGACAGGCAAACGATAACGAAATATCGTTACAATGCTATCCCACTTCAAAACACAATTAATTTCATTAATTCTGCGTCATATTTACCAATTTGGCGACATTTTTACCGATTTGGTGATATTTTCGTCAATTTAGGGATATTTTGATTAATTTGGCGACATTTAAAAAAATCACCAAATTTGTCGCCAATTGGAATGGTTGGATTGACAGGTAAATGCTTTTGAAACATCATTACAAAACCCTTTCAAAACAGAATTAATTTCATTGATTTGGTGTCATATTTATCAATTTGGCGACACTATTATCGATTTGCCGACACTTTTCTAAGCTTACTCGTTAATTTACTAAGAATCCACTTAATACTATAATACGTAGTACTATATATACTATAATGGTACACAAATTTAATTATTGTATAATTGTACACAAATTTTGTTTTTTGTATGGATTTTCCTTTAATGGTATAACAGTACACAAATTTAATTTTTTGTATAGATTTTCCTTCTTAGATCAAAGAACGTAATGTCAAAAACGACGCACAATAGCATCCTCCATTAAATGGTGTTTAAATAAAAAATCGCACATAAAATAGCTAATTTTGTAAGATGTTAAAATTTAATTATATTTTTATAATAATTTTTTGATTTTCGAAAGAAAATGTTTGAAAAATTTAAAGCCTTCCTTAAGCTCATTCACAGCGAAAATCACGCCCCCCCCCCTGGCATTCCCCGATAAAAATAATTGCATCCAATTTTATCCAATTACTCCATTTGTGTCAGAAATGTGCTGACAAATATATGAAACGAAAATATCGCAGATTTGTATTCAAGGATGTTCAAAATCCATCGAAAATCGAAATTTTTGACTCCATCACAATATTTTTCCTTTACATATAATGTGTGTTGTAGAGAAAGTAATAAACACAAAAACTCATAAATATATATATATATATTTTTTTTTTTACTTTATTGTTTATGATAAAAATGGACGTAAAATTGCGACATATAAATGATTAAGGTGGAGACTCAAGTCAAGTGGAAACTCAAAGCAGATATTTTTTTATATTTTTTTTGAGTAGGAAACAAATTCCAACTGAGAAAACTTCCGTAATCAAATTTTTCCCCCAAACACTATAAAAATATTTGAAAACAAATAGTATGGAGTCGTTATTTATTTTTCCTGAAAATAACCGCAAATTCAATGATATCTTGTACTTGTAGAATATTCGACAAAAAATATCCTGCCATCCGAAACGCAAACATGCCCCAGCCACTAAATATATCCTCTTTGCAAACAATGCTGCCGTCGTACATACGGAATTGTCTCTGAGCATGGAATTCACAGATGAGGAATTTTAAACTGAATAATGGCAACGATATTAAAAATAAAAGGCATCCGAGTTATTTCTACGGCAGGAAAAGAGCTGCTCTCTATAACTCATTTCATCCATTCAGTTATTAAGAACGCAACAATGGCGGACTTGCTATGTTAGTGCCATTTTCTTTTGTTAAAAGTCCGTGGAATACAAAAACAGAACACGCAAGGGGCGAACACAGGACGTGATTACAACGACTATGAGCAGCAGAATGGCACTAAAATATGATATTTGGTTTGATTCATGCGTACTCTAATTGTTCTTTTCAAAGAACATAAATGTTAAACAAACCCTATTATTTCCTGTATATTTATAGAGTAACAGAATTTAAGAGGACTGATATTTAGAAAATTTTTGGATCATTTAGAATTTGTGATCATTAGGGAAATTTCTGATCATCCGAAATTTTTTATTTTTACATACTGTAGACTGTATAGAAAAATTTGATCTAGGCAGCCTATAACTTTTTCATAATGCATAATAACATTACTTCTCTAACAGCGAAATAATGATCCGCAAGATTTACTGTATAATATCCTTAGTGTTGAATTGTAATTATACAGCTGCAGAAAATAATTCCCGCCCCACCTCTTCTTATCGTTGATCGTAGAGCAAATTTAGCATAGTTGATCGTAGAACAAATTTAGCATCGTTGATCGTAGAACAAATTCAAAGATATCATTCGATTAGGAATAACATCCTCTACATATTTTTGTACATGAAATTTGTAGAAAGGGGTCTTATTCATATTAAAATGCGAACAAAATTCGAAATTTCCGATGGCAACATCCCCATTTGACAACCTATTTCGAATCTAGAGCAAAATTCAACCCCCATAGAATTTCAAATCACTTGGATGAAGAGTTTTCGAGTTATGGGTATGTAAAGTTTTGAGCTCCTAATATTCAATTACTTTCCCAGACTTTTGTTCAAATCTTCTGTAATAATGACCTTCCCACGCTGCTTTTTATATTGCGTTATTACTAAACAACCCAGACACAATTTCGTGATTTTTATATTTTTTAAATATTTTTTTTTGTATGAAATATGAATTCTGAAATTAATGTTCGGAAAAAATATGAATAGAAACCTAAACATATTTTGATGGAAATCAATCCGCAAAGAAATTTTACATAAGTAAGCTACATTTCGGCTGTTTCCTCCTTGTACTTTTTTTGCTATGTTTAAATATTCACCATGACGATGACTCGGACGGTTTGGGTCTCATCAACAACCATGACGATGATTTTAGGGGTCGTCTATTAGTTAAAACAAAATGACTCATTTGAATCAGTTGTATTAATTTGAATTTAAACTTTATTTAATAGAACGGACATTTCTTTTTACCCAGATTTAATGAAACTTAGCTAAAATAACTAAATAAAAAGAGTAGTATAGATACAACCTAATCAATATAATTCTGAAACTGTATCAAAGGGTTAAGGAAGGAGTGGAGATTTGTACTAGACAAGCAACCTTATGGCGTATTATTTATTACTCTACTATTAATAGTCCCGAAATTATTGCCAGTTGAAATCATCCGCAAAATGTGATAACTAGCCTATACCCCTTCCTTCGTACGGAATATACAGGGTGATTCAAAAAAGATGGGCCACACTTTACGAGGTGGTAGTACATACCAAACCAAGCATTTTTCGTCATAGTTTACCGGGTCGGACATGAAACGTAGGGCGAGGTGGTTCCATAGCTTGGCCTCCACGATCGCCCGATCTGTCGTGTCTTGACTTCTTTTTCTGAGGATATCTCAAGCGTCTCGTCTATTGCACTCCCTTTGAATCTGAAGAGGAATTCGTCACCAAAATTTCAGCCGCTGCTGCCGAAGTGCGCGACATACTTGGCCTGTTCGAGAGAGTTCACCAATGTCTCCATCGCCGCTGTGAGACACGCATTCAGACTGGCGGTCGCTCTTTTGAGCCATTACTGTAATTATTGTTTATTAAATGTCATTTTATAACTTCTAAGTCATTCTTGTGTTCTCGCCTCACCTCGTCAGTTTCACCATTAAACGCCCACTGGCACCTTTACGTTTCATTCCCGACCCTGTAAACTATGACAAGAAATGCTTGGTTAGGTGTATACTACCGCTTCATGAAGTTTGGCCCATCTTTTTCTTCGAATCACCCTGCATAATATAAGAAACTCAAAATTCAAAATTATGCGCAAATTCCTATAGTATTCTGAAATACATTATTATTCAAGGCATTCTATTAAAAGATTTAATTTATTTCTCCTAAAAAGAAGGATAAAAATCTTTGTTCTCGCTATAAAATATTATCTTCACAAACAGCTGAAGAATAAAACATCCTGGTTCCGTTTATAGACAAATTTACAAATAGTATTTTTTAATTCCCACAACACGATAGGAAATTGAACTTAATTTTGCAATGAGGCGTCATTTTACCAATTTGAAAATATTTTGATCAAATTAGCGATATCTTAAAAAGTCGCCAAATTTTTCATCAATCGGGACTGTCAGATCAGACCCTACTGAAGCATAATTACAATGCTATACCCTAACAGAACACATTTAATTTAATTGATTTAGCGTAATTTTATCGATTTGGCGACATTTTAAAAATCGCCAGATTCGTAGTCAAGTGGGATGGTTGTACTGACAGGCAAAAGTTACTGAGACATCATTACAGTACAATTTCCTAACAAAACACAATTCATTTCATTGATTTAGCGTCATTTTTATAAATCTGGAGACATTTTTATCGATTTGACGATATTTTCCTCAATTTTGCAACATTTAAGAGAAACTTGCCTATATACAGCTAAATTCGTAGATCTGAATTCCCAGAACGGAAGAATAAAACACAATATATGAGTTAGAAAGCTCTTTACCAAAATAAAACAGAAGATGTAAGAAATTGAAAATATCAACAATTGCCGTAATCTGTAAATATGAGTCCGTAATTAATATAATACCGTTTCATTTATAAGATATATTTTATATCTATTTCTTTATTATTTAAATTGAAAAAATATAATAATAAAAATCGTCGGCAGTATAAAAATATATGATTTAATTTCGTTGCTAAGCAACATGACATAAGAATCTTCCTCATAAAATTTTCATATTTATAGAATTAACCATTTCAATGTCGTCATATTTTTCATTGTTGAGTGGAAAATAAACTGTGGCGATAATAAACCCCTTTTTTCTCAATTTAATATATCATGAAATAAAAAATAACATTAATTTGAATCTGCAGAGAAAGTCATGTGCTGGCCACATCAGATTTTTTCTCTCCGCAGAGTTGTACATTAATATTTGGCGCTTTGGGGGATGACAATATTAAAACTATTTCGAAGTACCCAATTAGATTTTAATATTTTACTCAAATCTAATTTGACAATAAGAAATATTGCTGTCATCCGCTAAGCAATATAGTCCATATTTTATAATAGATGGTTACATTTACAATCAATAGCTTTCTAAAATTCAAATTTTAATTATGTTTTTCAGATGTCAATAATCTATTTAACATTTTGCTATTTAATTTGGAAAGCTGAATCTTATTACTATGACAATGATCATTGTACATAGTTCTCGAATAGTCGCATCAATAAAAATTTACCACACTGTTTTTAGAATTAAATAAAAATCATGTCAATTGTATTTAGGCGCTTTGGCGACTTTATGGGTCAAAATAAAATGACTTGGCGCTTCATACGCATGTGAAAAATTTATATCCAAATACAATTGACATTTAATTTATATCTTGAAAAATAAATAACAATTGGCGACGCTCTCTTAACTTTTGAAATTCTCCACTAAGGGCGCTGCTATCATTTTAATTCGATGGGGCATGATACTAGTAAAGATAATATAATACTATAAGAAACTCAAAATTCACAATTATGCGCAAATTCCTATAGTAATCTAAATTACATTATTTTTCAAAGCTTTCTATTAAAAGATTTAATTTATTTTTCCTAAAAAGAAGGATAAGAATCTTTGTTTTTGCTATAAAATATTATCTTCACAGACAGCTGAAGAGAAGCAAACACCCAGGGAAGAAAATTTCTTATAGAAAACTCGAAAAGTATATAATTTTGTGATTTTTAGTATTGAAATAAAATAATTTCCATTTATATAAATTTATATAAACATACTAGCAAATACATTTCAATTCACTTAATAATAAATAAATAAACATTAAGAACAGTGATTTATTTCTGTATTTAGTTCGGAAATTTATTACTTTATATTTGCTTATTTATTTAACGTATAAATTACAAAAACAAATATCAGTAAAATAGAGCTTCGGGAAATAAATTGCTTAGAAACATTTTAAACATCAAAACTAGTATTTTTAACTTTTCAGAAATTTAATATAAAATTTTAATTTTTACAAAATTAGATTTGTTTTTCAAAAAATTAGAATGTTTTCCTAATAAAATTATAAATGTTTCAATAAAATTAAAAATTGTCTTACAAAATTAGAATATTTCCCCCAAATTGGGAAATTTTAAGTAAAATTTGAAGTTCTTCCTAAAAATAGAAAATTTTCACAAAATTAGAATTGCTTTAGTAAAAGTAAGACTCTATAAAATAGAAAACCTTGACAGCCCCCCCCCCCCCCCCCCGTTCTCCATGTATTGAAAAATAAATAAATGTCTTAACATGAGGCAAAAAGTTATAAATTGCCTACATCTTTATTTTCACTTAAGTATTAGAATGCTATGCATGTGCTATAGTAAGTCTAAAATATTTAAGTTAAAAGTGAATAAAATCTGTTCATTTTTGTATTTTAAGTATAAACCCAAAATATAAATGCTATTTAATTGTGTTATAAAAGCCATGAAATTAAGCCATGAATACATGAATAAAAGTCATGAAAATACAATCTAAGGTAAAAAATAGTATTTTCTTTTTAAATCTTATATTTTCAATGAATCTATAGACTTCCAAGAATAAATCTGAGACAAAGTTCTATTAATTTACAAATGACTCAAGAGGTCGGTGTTTATCTCGTGCTAAACTAAGTAATAAACATCAAGGCAAGTTGGTATCATCGGTTCTGATTGGATATTCGAGAAATTAAACCTCCATTAAAAGATCCTCACATTTTAGGTATAAATAAATCCTCTAAAAATCTAACGAAATTCTTCAACTTTATGTTCACCCAACTCAAGAGCTCTCTGTTTACAATTTATCGATCCACTCCAAACATGTGGCATTAAATCTATGTGGCATCTAATATGCTTTAAAATGAAGCGCTTTAAACTGAAAATCTATATGCTTTAAACTGTTAAACATTGAAATCTAAATGAGTCATTTATTAATATTTTCACTGATAAATAAACTTTGAAAGCGAATGATATAATAAAATTAAATTATGGAAACATTCCAATAAATGCAAAGCAAATCACCCATCGCATTCTCCCGGAATGAATTCTTGCTTTCGGAGACTATGTAGTCTAATGCATGCGAAATTAAAACATTTTTAGAGTAAAATTGAACCGCTAGTTATACGTAAACAGATCACCACGCACTGCAGAGAAGCAAACACCCAGGGAAGGTAGCGTCGTGCCATCTATTTTAGGAGAAATCAATAAACATCGAGATAAAGATCCCCAAACAAAAGAGCTCAATGGACAAAACATAGTTTAAAGATTCATATCTACGTACCTTTTCACCTCCTAACCAAGTCTGAAATACAATGATTCAATTAACCACTCCGCGAGTTGATCCAACATCCCATCTGTCGCTCGTCCCGCCATGGATTCTACCCACAATGCCTCGAGCGCTCACCAGATGGTGTTGGGCGCAGGCGCAATGGGGGACCACACTTTGCCGGGATGCTAATTAGAAGAATCAAAATTTATTCCCGAAAGCAAAAGATGTTTACAAATGTGAGGGGTCCTAAACGTGACGGAAGCAAGCTGTATCGCACTTTATTGAGTGTCCCAGCCGTTTCAAAAAATGTAAATTGAAGTGAATTTTTGACAAGAGTGATTCTCCGAACTTTGTTAAATGTGTTATTTGGGGAAAACTTGCATAGTTAATGATTAGCTAATAGTTTTAGTGTAGTAATTGCCCGCTTTTATGAAATCGCATGTTTTTGTGCAAAGACTTCAGAACTTCTGACTGATTATTCTGTATCGAACTGTTTCAGCTATATAACTAATCATTCTAGAATTGATTTGAAGGTAAGAAACTTATTTAGTCCTTTTCGGAGAAAATTTACGTTTTTGCTTTTCTCAACTTTCATATAGGAAATGTTTAAAATGAGTTGAGTCTTTGCAAAACGTTATTGTTTATTCCTTACGTATTGGTGCCTAGATGTTTTTCATTTATTTTTTATAAATATGTAATAACTGGTACTATCTTCAATCGATGAAATAAAGTACTTTTCTGGGAATTATTAACAATAAAATATGGATCCTAGTTTTATAATTCAAAAGAAACAACCTGTTGATTTAGATCGTCGGGTTTATCGGTTATAATCATGGGTAGTTGCCGGCTTTCTGATATTGTCCATGCTAGTGGGGCGCAACCTTTTTGTTGATGCGATTGAATTATTTTATTTAAGAGATCCCCACTTTAATAAAATACAGGTGTGTTTAAAAATACATGTATTTTACATTCTTCGTTGCTAGTTACGTTCAGCAAGTGAAAATATCAATGTTTCATCTAAACAGAAATATTATATAAGATATATTCTGTGTCTTCCTCGAAAAACTTTCGGCAAACCCTTAAAATATTTTCGTGACCCTAAATGGGGTTGCGACCCAAAGATTGCGTGTTACTGGTTTATACAATGAAATAAATGATTCTATGTAACTTGGCAAAGATTATGAGAGATTAAAAATGACTGTTGGAATGTTACGTTTTTTAACAGAGCATGTGTGACTGTTTCGAAATTGAACGGCACCAATGAATTAAAAATAGATTTCGATCTGAAGTAAAGGTCGATTTAAAACCCTAAATGGATTATTATTATTATTTTTATTTTTTTTTTTTTTTAATCCCCGTGACTTTATCCTTTCTGTCCTCCTGATATAAAATGTCTATTTTGTGTAGAGGTGTGATGATTTCATTTTCGGCTTTGCGTTTATTATTTACTCATTAAATCGTAAAGTTTAATTAAAGGCAAAATATTAAAATATATTTTATAATTGAAATATTCGTCTCAATATTTTCAAACAAACTGGTATACTAATTACACAACAGGAAAATATTGAGTAATACCAAGGTGGTCCCGGAAGTAGAAGGTCTGTAATGCATCTATATTTGAATTTTATTATTTTCATAAATATATACAAAATATTAATTAGCTTAATTGAGTTATAAATTCGTTCCTGCAGTCGTCCCACTTCAGATGTCATGCAATTCCAGCTCCCATTTGTGCCTGGCCATCCAGGGCTTGTCCGAACTCCCGCATGGTGGAGGCCTGCATGGACTCCTGCCTCGCCCATGGGATTGTGTCTGAACCGGGTTGATTGGGCCAGATTCCTCTTAGATGGTTTCCATCCGGGCAGAATCTGGTGGGTTTAATTTCTACAAATTCGAGTGGGACTGGCCCGGACGTATTCAGTTTTTGAAAAATTTGTAATCGGGATTATTTTATAGAATAAATTATTTCATTGATTTTAACTAAGTCAAGATGATATGGAAGAAATGGTGGAAGAAATCAACAGATTTTACTTTAAGAACCAAAATTGCACATATTCATCTTTCAGGCACATTTGAAAAACGATGTTTCGGGCTTGTCTGAGTTTCAGTTCTACATTTTGAAATGCTGTCGGTTTCGAGCACTGTCGGATCGAGTAAAAACTAAAATGTGTGCCTCTCGCTTATCTTTGCCTACCGCATATTGTCAATTCATCCATGGGCCATCGTGCTGACCGATGCAATCCATCACAAGATCGGATAGGATTGGGCTGACTTAAGGCCGGTTAGAAACACATTTATTTTTTAGTTATCTCCCAATTCCTGATGTATAATGTAAATCCCAGAGAGAGAGTATGACTTCAGAATAACTATGCCACTTTAAGCGTCTCAATCCAATCGTAGGTATACAAAAGTCTCTGATGTGCTTTAGAAGATAATAGAACTTTGATCGGGCTTCACCTTGGGAGCAAGCAGGACGAGATTTCACTTAAAGTTGAACTGAGCTAGTTAAGGTGAACCCAAATTCAGCCGCTTCATTAATATTTCAAGATTTTTATATTGTGTATCAATACTGGGGCAAGAGTTCAGTGTGTTGTTGAAACCCAGACCGTCCGACCTACCAGTACCTTACATCTGTAAGGTAACTGAAGAGTTTAGTGTGTGAAAGACCTCTAATCCTTCTCTCTTTGAGACCCTTTAATCAGAAGTCCAATTGCGAAAAATAGGTTTCAAAGTTTTCACTAGTGTTCGTCTGATATGTGATGAACTGGAAACAGTTTGCATATACCTGCATTAGAGGTATGATCAGACTGAATTTTCGGATTTTTACCCTGTGAGCCTGACACTACCAGTTCTTTAACCCGACCAATCTCGAAAATACTTTCAAATTTCAAAACGGAGTTCGGACTGTCTCGAAGATCCCTGAATCGGCACTGTAAGGTCCGAAGTGATGTTTGTTCAAAGTTTTCAAACATACGAATTTGTGCAATTATTACAGTCAGAATTAATCTAAAAGTTTTTCACTGAATATGTCTAGCCCCGTTCCATTCAAATCTGTAAAATTAAGCAGAGTACGACCCGACCCCAAATAGTCAGAGGCAATTTTGTTCAATCCGGCACATGGGTTAGTCTGGGCCAGTGGCGTATTTTGAAATTCAATTTGAAGGGGGGGGGGGGGGGGAGTTCAGTTTTAAATATCAATCTCAAAGGGTCCAAGTTAGAGGTCTGAACAGGCTCGGACCTGACCCGTGGACTTGGGTCCGAGCCCAATAAAAATTTAAAATGAAATATATATAAATAAAATTGAAAATATGTCTATTTATGTGTGTATTTGTTTCATCATCACAGTCAGAACGGCTGCATCGAATTGAATGGAATTTTCGCGGTATATTTGGAATAGCCCCACTTAAAATTGAGTACATGTTTCGAGTTTCTAGGACCAGGGGTTATCGAGATATTAATAAAAACGCACTATTAAACCTTCCATTGAGATAGTATTATGCATACGATATTTGCTCCGCAAAGTTATTTGAAAAAATATATATACATGTTGCTAAGCGACGGAATGGGTTAATACAGCTGTAAATCTTTTTTAATTTAAATAATAAAAAAATGTATATAAATGAATTTTATCGAAATTGAATTTTTGATTGGATTATACCCATTACGGTCTTTGGAATTAATGTTTTTAAATTATTACGTCATCTGTTTCATGGTGAAAGATTTTTCAAATGCCGTATACTGTAATGCGGGTATATATATCTTCTAATACACGGGTATAATCTTCTACGAAAATATAAGTAGTACCGGTATATCTTCTAATCCGCGAAAATATATTAGTATGGATATATCTTCTTTTGGCATATATTGATTCCATTTCATATTTTCTATAAATTTGTTTATAAACGGAATCAGTATGTTTTATTCTTCAGATCTACTTGTGAAGATCATTTTGATTCAATTTCATATTTTCTGTAAATTTATTTATAAACGGGATCAGTATGTTTTATTCTTTATCTTTAAGATCTGCCTGTGAAGATAATTTAGGAATGTCATTATAGGAATTTTAAGTTTCTTTATATTGTATATTTCGTTCGAAGAACGGGTATATTACTAGTAAATAAAGAACATTAAATGGAACAAACATTTAGAATCCATAAAATCGTTCATAGTACGGAGCTGGTATCAAATTTCATAAAAATTGAGCTGATGCTGTATGACTGATTATCATAGGTGTAGCCAGGGTTACAGAGCTGAATTTCGTTTTCCAATATGTGCCCCATGGAGACCTAATGCAATGTTACTACCCATGTATGACAAAGCGAGAACAGGCAGGCTGTCAATTTTACCCCAAGAAAAACTATCTGAAATAGTGCCCGTGTTGTTGAAATTCTTCAATGGCATTCTCATAAGAATGGATAAAGACATATTGCTCTAAAATTTAAAAAAAAAATCATTCAGGGAAAACGCCATGTTTTTCGATGGATAGAAAAGTAGTCTGTAATGATCATTTGATGTATTAAAAACAGCAAACTATATTTTTGAGGGCGTGTTGATGCCACTTAATTAGAAAAAAAACTGTTTACTATTTCAATTTACCGTTACATTGTATAATCTTAAAATTTTATGCGGACTTATCTTTTCTGTTACCCTGTAATTTTCATTGCCGAATTGAATGTATACTCTCAACGAATTCTTTGCATTCTGATGGGGATTAGAGTACGCTAATGTATAGGAAAGGAATACTCGTAAATTTATTGCAAACTAGCAGTATACTACTTTTTCGTACCGAATATACAATAAAAATAAACTTGAAATTCACAATCATATGCAAATTCGTATAGGAATTCGTCTAAATGACATGGTTGTTCAAAAAATTCTATTAAAATATTTATATTAATGCTCCTATAAATCAGTTTAAGAACCTCTTTTCGCTATATAAAATGATCTTCACATGCAGATATAAAAAACAAAACATCCTGATCCCTTTTGTAAACAAATTTACAAAAAATATGAAATGGAATCAATATATGCCAATATAAAAGCGCTAAAATTGTATTAGAAGATACACTGGTACTATTTAAATTTTCATAGATGAGAAGGTTATACCCTTGTATTAGAACTGTGTTCTTCAACCTGTGTTCTGCGGAACCCTAGGGTTCCACTCAAACGCTTTAGGGGTTCCGCGAGTCGATACTACAATTCGTTGTTTTTGTTTTGTTTTTCTTTGTTTTCAATTTCATATGACATATATATGTATAATACAAATACTTTATATGAAATATTTATCTTCTTGTTTGAATTAATGCAAATTTATATCTTATATAAAGTTTTTATAACAAAGGCAGATACGCACTTTGTTCATAACATGTAATACTTAATATGACACATCCCACCTAAAATCAAATCTGGGTGTGCTACTGAACGAAGGGTTCCATAAAAAAAAATATCTCAAAAAAAGGGTTCCGCGAGATGACAAAGGTTGAAGAACACTGTATTAGAAGATATGCCTGTACTACAATATATGGATTTGAAAAAAATTTCACCAAAATTAAACTGATGACTTAAGAATTTAAAAGTATCAATAATTCCCGTAATTTTTATACCCAAAGGCTGTAATGGATATAATCGAATCAGAAATACAATTCCGATAAAATTTATTTATATACATTTCTTTAATATATAAATCAACAAGAAAGATCAATCATGCATAAGCATTGATTATGAAACACTTTCCAACTGAAATGTAATTTCATTTAAAAATTTCTAAAATGTGATTCATTCAGTGGTAATATCTTTTACATTATCACAGTACTACAGTAATTTATTATACTTAAATATTTAAAACTGTATCGAAATATAAATCATCTGATTCTTTATGCAAAATCAATGAATATTTCATTCATATAACTTGTATTCCAGACTCCAGAGCTAAATAATTTTGTGTGAAAAAAATTCAGCAATTCTTATGTAATTCATCTTACAATCGCTTGAGATATTTGCATTCTGCATATGTTAAAATTAGGCTTCCTTGAAGAAATAATAAAAGTTTAGGGATCATTTAAAATCACAACTATTGTAATTGCATAGGCACGGAATTTAGATACACAGATAATACACAGATAATATATATGTGTATGTGTATGTACTCAAAGTATTGGAATCGTGCCGAAGATCGGAACTCGAATTTTCAAAGGATCTACACGTTTTGGGACTTCTAGAACACGAAAAAACTACTTTTAGGAAGACGTCTGTGTGTGTAAGGGTGTATCTGTGTATGTTTCTGTGTGTCTGTGTGGATATTACATCCACTCTAATTGAAAAACTAATGGACCGAATTTCATACAATTTGGTAGGTATTTTTTTGTGGGAAATCCTGATGTTCATTAGATTATAGTACGATTCGTAATAAAAGAATCTGCCTTCTTTGCGAAATGGCCGCAGAAATTGCCTTTATCCACTCCAGCTAAAAACTAATGAACCAAATTTAACAAAATTTGGAGTATAATATTTCAATAACCTACAAGTGATTTATATACCAAATTTAACAAAATTTTGTATATAAATCATTTGTAGGTTATTCTACTACGATTCGGGAAAAAGGAACGGGCTATTTTTGCGAAATGGCCAGCAAAAATCGTTATATATAAAAATAAAAGACTACGTGTACTCAATTATATCAATTAAATTCCTATTTTATATGTGATTTTTGACAACAAAAAGAATAAGGCTAACCCCATTACTCTACGACTAGCCGTTCTTGAGATATTCTAGTTTTTTCGCGTTTTCGCTACGCCACCTTTGACAATAAGTCCAGCTATCAAATGAGAACCAAATTTAAGTTTAACGTGTAAATTCAATGTTATTTAAAATACTTATGTTGTGCAGATAAACTCAAATTATCATTGAATAAATAAAGAGAACGAATATGAGTCTGCAGAGAAAGACATGTGCTGTCCACATCAGAATTTTTAACAATATTACACCAATGATTTATAGAAGTGAACGGGGATTATTTTCAGGCCATTTCGAAAAAAATGTATGATCTATATTTAAAGATCCATCAAATTTTTGTCGAATAAAATGTTCAACAAATTTAAGCTGTGTACCAAATTTTAACTCTCTAGGACGTAGGAAAGTGCATTTAAAATGCTATCAATTAAATTTATCATGAAGAGTTATATAAAATTTTAAAAAAATGAAAAATTGTTATCTAACAAATTTATTTTAAAATATGAAGCCACTCCCATATGCAAAACGTTTAAACAAATGGAGAGATATTTATTATATAATATCTCTCTCTTTTCTTTCTGGAAGATATCCCAAAGTCAGAATTTAATTGAATTTGTTTTTTTCCCTATATTAAATAATTTTTTTAATTAAAAAACTACTTAACATATTTTACTGAATTTTTTTTTTGTATATTCTATGGGATAATGTGAATATTTCTTAAAAATTTCGAAGCAATTCGTGAATTTTAAATTTACTTAAAAAATGTTTGAAAAATTAGGTCCCATAGGGTTCAATGTATTTCATTTTTTCAACTCGGGTTCAATAAAAAACTAATTGGGTGATATTATTTATTTATATTCCCATAGGTCCTACAGACCGTCTGAACAACATACTAAAATTTCATTTTGATAAACTCATTTTTACGGCAGTTATCGTGCTAAGGGACAGACAGACAGACAGACAGAATGAACAAAGTCATAAACACTTTTCAACTTTGTTGTAAAGTGTTAAAAAATGAAAAATTGTTATCTACCAAATTTATTTTAAAATATGAAGCCACTCCCATATGCAAAACGTTTAAACAAATGGAGAGATATTTATTATATAATATCTCTCTCTTTTCTTTCTGGAAGATATCCCAAAATCAGAATTTAATTGAATTTGTTTTTTTCCCTATATTAAATAATTTTTTTAATTAAAAAACTACTTAACATATTTTACTGAATTTTTTTTTATATATTCTATGGGATAATGTGAATATTTCCTAAAAATTTCGAAGCAATTCGTGAATTTTAAATTTACTTAAAAAATGTTTGAAAAATTAGGTCCCATAGGGTTCAATGTATTTCATTTTTTCAACCCGGGTTCAATAAAAAACTAATTGGGTGATATTATTTATTTATATTCCCATAGGTCCTACAGACAGTCTGAACAACATACTAAAATTTCATTTTGATAAACTCATTTTTACGGCAGTTATCGTGCTAACGGACAGACAGACAGACAGACAGACAGACAGACAGAATGAACAAAGTCATAAACACTTTTCAACTTTGTTGTAAAGTGTTAAAAATGATTTACTGTTGTAGTAACCCATTGGGTTTAATTCCTTTGCTTAGCAACGTATCATTTTTTTTTTCAAATAACTTTGCTTCAAATAACTTTTATCGTCTGCATAATGATATCTCAATGGAAGGTTTAATAGTGCTTTTTAACACTTTACAACAAAGTTGAAAAGTGTTTATGACTTTGTTCATTCTGTCTGTCTGTCTGTCTGTCCGTTAGCACGATAACTGCCGTAAAAATGACTTAATCAAAATGAAATTTTAGTATGTTGTTCAGACGGTCTGTAGGACCTATGGGAATATAAATGAATAATATCACCCAATTAGTTTTGGATTGAACCCGGGTTGAAAAAATGAAATACATTGAGCCCTATGGGACCTAATTTTTCAAACATTTTTTAAGCGGATTTAAAATTCACAAATTGCTTCGAAAATGTTAGGTAATATTCAAATTGTTCCATAAAATATATAAAAAAAAATTCAGCGAAATATATTCAGTAGTTTTTTAAATAAAAATTAAAATAATAATTACACCTCTTATATGAAACGATCACATGACCCACTTCAAAATGATATATGGCATCCATCTTGTTTCAAAATCGTGATTTTTTTAAGTTCTTTTTAATTCATATTGAGTGTTGTATCCGTCCTAAAGCTACTTTATTTTTGCTTAAATTCTATGCATCTACATACTGAAACAACGCAATGACAGTTCATTTTCGAGTCCGTCAGAATACTGCCCCTATATATTATACTATGTTTGTAGGGAAAGTAAAAACTGTTAGATCATTAAGCAGAAATCTTGCATGGTTACTCTAAAGCCCTTTAGTAGCCTTAATTCCTCAGCTCAATGGTTTTTACTGGTTGCGGGTGATTGGTTTTCTTGTTTCAACATCACCCGATTTGGCCCTTGCTTATAAACAGTTCAGTAATCAACTCTATAAAAAATGTCTGTTGCCAATATAGAATAGTTACCAACCCGCTATGCAAACTATTTTGAATTATGCGTTTGTGAGTATGCATATCTGTTGTTGACTATTAAAAAGTAAGGTTTAACTGCAATAGCTACGAAACATCTTTGTACGAAACAACTCAAGTACAGTTCATTTTCAGTGGACAGTTCTTGTACATATATAATCACACAATACACATATAATCATATATAATACACAAATCCTAATTTCAAGCCAATATATTTTAAAGTATGTAATTCAATTTGCAATTTGACTTCATTAAAGTAATTCCATTGGAATTTTAATAAATTCTTTGACGCACAGAAATGTATTAAAAATTTCAAAAATATAATATTAAACCCAAAGTCTTAGGTTGGAAATCTCATAAAGCCGTCAACCTTGTACTGGGGGTAAAAATATTTTTACTGCATTTTTTACATACGTAGTATAATGTATAAGGAAAGTATTATATCGGGGTCGAACATTCAAATTTCAAGTTCGAGTTTTCAACCGATCTACACGTTTCAAGCTTCCCTAAATATAAATAGAACGTTTTTAAGGTGATGTCTGTGTGTATGTAAGTGTGTGTTTGCCTGCGTGTGTCCGTCCGTCAGTCTGTGAACGTGATATCTCGGGAACGAATATTGTTTTTCAAATGAAATGTTGTATGATTATGACAACAAGTGCATATTGAAACTCCGTTGATTCAAAACGTGATCGAATATTCGAAAAACTCCCTCTCCCACCAAATTTTCGAATGAATTTTTAAAACATCATAAATTAGAAACACATAATAAGGTTAAATAAATATTCACAGTATACTTAATTTTATTCATTAGAGAACGAATTTAGATCTCTAGCTTTAACCGTTCCCGAGATACTGTACATTTTAAAAATACATTTACCAAAAAAATTACATAAAATTTTAAAAAGTAGAAGTATTTTCCTTTATGCCCACTTTCCACATATAATATTATGCTAAAATCTTAAAACTGCATTTTCGTGGATCTAGTTCGTATCATTCATGAGGAAATGTACTTTTTGTAATATAATAATTTTTTTAATTTTAACTTTCGCCAACACTCTTTTATTTCACATGATATAAGCGATAAGCGCATATTGACTTACAGCGAAGTGTCAATGTACACAGATGTCGCAGATCTAAAATTAAATATTTTTTTCAGTTTTCTACCAGAATTATTTCATAATACCGCTTAAAGGGTATATATACTCAGGAAATACATTTTGAGTTCTGTAGATACATTTACTCATATCACGTCAACAACTCAACAACAAGGAGCATCACATATATATCCTCTGCGGAAAATTCTAAAATAAGCACGAAACTCGTAAGTTCGTAGTGAATCTACAAAATTCGAGAAATTTCCAAAACTTGTTAAGTTGGCTATATTTTATCAAATGTGTCGTCAAGGTAAAGTGACCTGAACCTTCAAATTATGACGATGGTTTTCTGTTACATATTCGTAACAATATAATGATGTCTCTTTCGTTACATACTTCCGTTTCATTCCCGTCAAATTTTTTTCATGATTTACTCCCCACACCCTAAGATGTTTAGAGTGAATAGTAATATACAGGGTTTCCAAAAAGATTGAAACGCGCTTTAATTCTTTACCTGTTGGAGATAAGTGGGCAATGTAAATTGCAAAAATGTTGAAAGTAAGGTAGGAAATAAGACTACGTTAATGGAATAGTCCTCCCATTCATTTTCAAAAAGTTACACACTTTAAAATTTTATACGAGCCCCTAAGACAAATTGCGTCAATCAGAATTTTTTTATTTTTAATGCAACAAGATCAGTAACAAACGCATATCTGTATCTTTAAAATTGAGCGAGTTATATTTAATTGAAAATTGAACATTGTGAATGGGGACAATATATCAAATTAGAAATGTAAATGTGTGACATATTACAAAAAAGATAAAATTGGTGATAATACATGGGACACATTTTTGCGAATTCCTCGTAGGCTCAAGATGCAATCACGGATTCTTAAGTACTTTTCAATAACTAAGTACTTTTTCAATAATTAAGTACTTTTAAGTACTTTTTTTTTATCCAATTTTAACAATTTCCATCGTCAATTTGTTTATGATCCCTATTTTCACTGAGGAAACAACCTTTCACATAAGTCAGATTTTTCCCTTTATCATAATTCTGTTCATTTTAAAGATACAGATATGCGGTTTTTTTAATGATCTTGTTGCATTAAAAATAAAAATTTTCTGATTGACCCAATTTGTCTAAGGGGGTCATGTAAAAATTTAAAAAGTGTCACTTTTTGAAAATGGGAGGACGGTTTCATTAACCCAGTCTTATTTTCTACCTTATTTTCAACATTTTTGCAATTTACATTGCCCACTTATCTCCAACAGCGCGTTTCAATCTTCTTAGGACACCCTATATATATATATATATATATATATATATATATATATATATATATATATATATATATATATAATGAGAAAAATTCTACAAAGAAATCTCAAAAAGGGGGGTGGTGGTGGAGAAAAGCCAACAGGGAAATTTGAAAAGGCCTAGGGGGGTGGTGACCCCTAGTTCCCCGGTTAAAAGTCGACTTTTATTCCATAGGAAACACTCCCGGAGCCGAAAAATACCTGAGGCCAATCTCCGTACAAACGTCAAAGCAAAAGACGCACAAAACAGTCCGAACAAGGAACAAATGGACTCCATTACGAAGTTGTAAAAGCAAGGGTATACATACAAAGTCAGAATTCAGAGTGACAACACACAAGAAAAGTAAAACGGCCAACTGAAATCCCTCAGTCAAAAGAGAGAAGGGAGTAGAGTGTATAGGACTAACATCCTCGTTGCCATTTATAACCCAAAACTAAACGTTTGCCAAAATCATTTTCAAATGCGTTGACTGTTTTATTATGATAGGTATTATAAATATGTCTGAGGAATCCAAGGGGATAGTCTTGTTTGATAGCCTCCTTGATAAATATAACATCACTTTTTATACGGTCTTTTTTATAAGTATGCAAGCGGGCGTTCCGTATAAAGTGATTCATTACGATAGTACGAAAAACTTTCTGACTTAAATTAGACCTCCAATTGATAATATAATTCACTTTAATCTTGAAATGTCGTCTTTTATCATAAAGTATCGTATATAAGGGTTCATCTTCAGCGAAGTGAATGATAATATCCAAGTAATTAATTTCATCGGCAGAATCTGCAGGAGTTTCAATTAAATCCAATTGTGCAGGGTAAAAGTCGAAGTTAAATTTAATATTGGTTTTTTGATGTGCCACAAGTATATCATCCACAAAACGGAAATACGGCAATTCGTTTAATATATGTGTGCCCTTTTCATAGTGATGGAGGTATAGATCTGCCATCATCGAGGAGCAGCCTCCCCCCATAGGTATACCTTTTACCTGCCTATAATAATTCAAACCATTGAATAAGACATTTTCAAAAAGCACAATATCCAAGATAGCCTTGAATTTGTGTAAAGCTATGTATTTATGTAGGTGATATTGACTATGGATTTCTATCATAATATCATATAGATCTTTCAGATCTATGTTATTAAAGAGATCTTTAAAGTCATAAGACTTGTAAATCAGGTTTGTGGGATGTTTGTTCAAATACTTTATTATATCTCCACTATTTTTAATCATTACTGAACCACCTTGCATAATTTGAGTCATAATAGGTTTTAAAAGTGTAATAAGTTTCGTATTTGCTGTAGTAGTATAAGCTTTATAGGCTACCGTTACTGGTCGAAACTTTACAGGTGTTTTGTGTAGTTTTGGTATCAATACCAAGTACGGATATCGAATATGATTGATGTTGATACCTATGCGTTTATGTAAAGCCCTTATTTTATTTTCGATTTCCCTTCGTTTTGATTTCAACAAAACATACATGTCTTCGTTATTATAACTGATATGGAGTTGATCGATGTAATATTTCAGACAAGTAAAGGTAAAATTCGATGTAACCTTATCGGTATACGTAATTGCGAATATTTTCCATACATTTTCCAGTATGTGTCTATTCATTGTGTGACGTTCATCTTGTCCACAAGAATGATGATAATACAAATAAAAATTCTCCATAGTGTGATCGCGCCATTCATTAAAAGATGATAAAGGCATGCTGTAACGTACTGCCATTTTATATATGAAATCACTCAATTCATGACTAAATTTCATGTCTATACCTTTAAAATCCTGCATACGAAAT